>JARHVA010000080.1:107500-600000 GCA_037957365.1 Torreya grandis | reverse complement strand
CTATCCCTCCATGAAAAAAAGGGCCACTCTTGGTTGGGAAGAGTGCATGAGACTGATGATCTGTGGTTGGAGTAAAATCACCCTGATGATGCTCTCCCACTCTTCAAATGCTCAACCATCTTGGAATCATACTCATGGATATTTGTATTGATTATTAATCTATCTTTTGAGGTTCAAATGTGTAAATTTAAATCCTATCATGTGTATTTTGATATTCAGTGATGAAATATAATAAATTATACATTTTGATTTATGATTATTTAATACAATAATGGTTGTATATATTTTACATAATTATGAACATTGTAATCAATATAAGTTATATATTTTTGTATAACTATAAATGTGGATTATTTTAGTGTACCTATGTACCCTTCACTCTACTATGTGTTATATGAGGAATCCTATCTTCCATTATGTTCTATATTGTTTTAAAACTAAATAGATCACATCTTAACCAGTGGTTAATTATTTTTTTAGTAATTACTATTATAAATTCATTTAGCAGTCAAACAGTGAAACACAATGATAATTATTAAAAATGAATATGATTCAATTATGTATTTTTAAATTATGTAGTTTATAATATAACCCAATGGGGTTATAATTTTGTGGTATCAGAGTGAAGTTTTAAATGTTTAGAACTAATGAGTCCACTAACATTAGTTTATATCTCCTATTTTTAGTGAGGGGAATGGTGTCAGATAGATTGAATGTTGAAGGTACCTCTAATGCAAACCCTCGAACTGATCCTAATTAGATAGTAGTAAAAAAAGCTACAAATATTGATCAAATACTCACTATCATGAATGAAACTAGAGACAAATTTGCAACCCTAGAGCAAAACTTTCATGGAAAAGAGGAGGAAAATGAACAAAAAGTTATAGATTAATAATAAATTGGTTAGGAAGAGCCCCAAGATCATGGGAATGATGAGGGACAATAAGTAGCAAGAGCACAAGTATCTACAGAACTGACACAAGATATGACTAAAGTGAATCCACTCAACTTTTATGGTATAGTATTGGGTGATGGATTTGAATCCTGGGACTATAGTTTGAGATTCAAAATTATTCTGAGGTGACCAATTATTTTTTGGGAGCCTACCAACTAGCTAGAGAAACAAGTTTGTGGGATAATAAGAATCTAGAGTTGTGTCTTGAGTCCACCACCACTACTTGGGAGTAGTTTATAACCTTATTTAGAGCTCAATGGCTACCCTAGTTATACTTTGATTAGAAATTAATAGATTTTAAAAAAATTAAATAGGGGGTCTTTCAGTAAATGAGTACTAGGAATAATATACAAAGATATTAAAGTATGTTCTATATATTTCATCATGGGTTTAAAACCTCAAATTAGATGTGAAGTGGATGTCTATGGGCCATCCACCATGGACTAGGTATTTGAGAAATTAGTTAAGAAGGAACAAAAGTTGAAATCACTTATTGACATCAAGGAAAAATTTAAAAAGAAGTTTAGAAACTCAAATACAACCTTAAAGAAAAAGAATTGGAATTTGAATGTGAATTCAAAGAACCTATTTAATAGTCATAATGCAAGGTTAAATAATGAATCAAGAAATAGGAATATTAAAAGTGGTTTCAAATAATTATTCAAGGGAGGCAATCAATCTAAGAGGAAAGGGACACCTGACAGATGATTTACATGTGGAAGAGACCATTATGCTAAGTATTATCCTCAGTGGAAGACAAATGGTTTAAATAAGAATTCATACGCCTCTTCATCATATTAGGGAACCTTCTAATAGAGAATTCATGTATTATTTAACAATCATCAAGTTTAATTTCAAGCTTTTCCCACTGAAGCATAAGTTAATCTGTTTGGGCATCCTATTTCTATTTTGATAGATACAAGAGCCACTAAATTTTTATATCTCCTAGAATGTTAAGTAAACTATTTAATAAATATGATTTTATGAAAAATGATTAGTTAGTTTAATATGGGAATGAATCTAGGGTCAGGGTTGAAAGGTGTCTTGTTGAGGCTGAGGTAAAATTATTAGAATTCACTATGGTAGTTGATCTTTATGAAACACCATTAGGATCATATGATGTGATCATAAGAGTGAATTGGACCTCTAAGAACAAATCCAAGGTTTATTATTTTACTTAAGAGAGTAAAATTCTTGGATAATTTGGGAAATCAAACCCAAATTCAAGTAGAAAATAGAGAGTTAAAACTTTGGTAGATTTCAAAAATTCAATTGAAAAAGGCTCAATGACAGGGATGACAAGTGTTCTCAATCAAAGTTGATGAAATTAAAGGAACCAAGGAACCCTCTATGGAAAATTATTCCTTTTAAAGAATTTTAGGATGTTTTTCCATAGGAGTTGATAGGTCTACCTCCCAAAAGGGAATTCAACTTCACTACTGATATCATTCCTGGATCAGATCCTCAATCTAAGGCTCCCTATACAATGACAACTAAATTGGTCGAGTTGAAATCCCAACTTTAGAATATGGTTTAGGAGTTATTATGTAATATGATTTGGTTGTATCTTATGAATCAAGGAATTTTAAGACTTATGAGGCAAATTATGCTCCACATAACTTAAAATTAGCTTTCATAGTGCATGTTTTGTAAGTATGGAGGCATTATTTATCGAGAAAACCTTTTGAGCTTAAAACTAATAATTTGGGACTCAATTACATATTTAACCAAACTAACCTTAATGCTCATCAAATATAATTGTTATAATTTTTTTTAGATTATAATTTTTATATTATCTACATTAAGGGTAAAGAAAATAGAGTTGTCGATGCCCTTAATCTTAGAAGGTACATTGCAACTTTGGATACTATAATGAGTACCTTTTGAGAGTATGTAGTGAAGTTATCACCAATGGATGTAAAGAAATATTTAGGATAAAATTCACATGATATTAGATACAAAGGATTCTAACTTGAAAATGATGGGTTTATAAGATATAATGGAATAATTTATATGCCTAATAGGAAAACTTTGAGGGTTATTATGCTAAAATAGTTACACAATGATCCATATTCAAGACATCATGATGTGACTAATCTCTCATTAGAGCTAAGGCCATTGTATTTTTGGAAAGGAATCAATAAATATATGATATATTTTGTGTCTAGATTCTTGGAATGTTATGATATCAAGGTTGAACATGTGAATCATGTTGGGTTGTTCTACCCACATTTCATACTAGAATGTAAGTGGAAAGTCACTTGTATAGACGTTTTCTAAGGATTTCCTATGTCAATAAATCATCATGACATGATATATGTGGTTATAAATAAACTCACCAAAGTAACACACTTCATTCTAGGTAATTTGGTAGAAAATGCACCAATGTTTACCAAAATGTTTGTAAATGAGGTGTTTAGATTACATGGGTTACTATAAAATATCATTTTAAACAGAGACCCTACGATGACCTCAAATTTTTGGTAAACTCTTAATACAACCTTGGTTACACAACTAAACTTTAGTACAACTTACCATCTAGAAGTAGATGGACACAAAGAGAGAGTGAATCAGATCTTGGGGGATATTTTTAGAATTTATTCCATAGATCAACAATATAAATGAGAATATTACTTAACTTTGATTGATTTTTATTATAAAAAATAATTTTAATTAGATTTGAATATGGTTCCTTTTGAAGCATTATATGATAGGAGGTTTAGAACATCAATCAACTAGGATACGTTAGACGATAGAGTGGTATTTGGACCTAATGTACTTGTTGAAATGGAGGATTAGGTGAAGTTGATAAGGTAAAGATTAGTTGAATACAATGACATGTAGAAAATATATGTTGATAAAAAAAATATAAAGCTAATTATTATTTAGAGATAAGGTTTTATGCATGTCAAACCCTAAAAGGGTTCTATTAAGTTTAGAAATCAGAAAAATTGTCACCAAGATATATGAGACCATCTAAGGTTTTAGAAGTGATAAATAGTGTATAATATAGAATTGATTTTACACTATATTTTAGCACAAATCCATAATGTTTTTCATTCACCTTATCTTAAGAAATATATAGTTTATCCTTCATACGTTTTGGACTAAAATTCATTACATGTTCTAGATCTAGGGATGGTCACAATAGAACCAATTAGAATAGTTTATACTTGCAAACATAACTTGCATAAAATATAAGTATCACAATATAAGGTCCATTAGACCCAATATTTTGAAGATAGTGCCACATTAGAGGATTATGAGAAATTCTATAGGTTATTTCCTCATCTATTTGAATAATTTTCTATTGAACAATATTAATTATTTTTAGAACTTTTAATTGAAATAAAATTCATCAAGATATTGACCTATTTTAAGGAGGAATTATGTCACATATCATCCCACTCTCTAAATACCATGTTAGTATTAGTTAGAGAAGTGAAGTTAATGATTAGTAGTATCTGATCTGTATGTTATATCAAGACATTTTTTTGTATAGTTGATCATTTTTTTCATGTTTAGTTATGAATAGATGATACTCCCATGTGAATTTGAATATATTATATTGTTGTGTATTATAATTTTATATGGATGTGATTTCAATTATATATTTGAATTTTAGTTTATAGTTATATATACATTTTAATTTTTGTATTATTCTATTACAATCTCAGACTAACTACCTTTTTGTTGATTGAGGTGTTTTAAGGATTATCCTACCCTCACAAAGTGGAACAAAGGGAGAACATCATAGGGGAAGAGGATGCATATTTTGGAATTGGGGATAGAAAGAGTGAAACTAAACCTACATACACACACACTTACACTCTTGACTGCTTAAATGAATTTAATGTTTATGGTGTTATATAAATGTGCTAAGTGTTTTCTTTTCATTTTATATATATATATATATATATATATATATATGATTAGTGTTACATGCTAGTATTGATTCTAATTTGTTTATTTTTATATATGTTCTTGATTAACATAATAATTTAATTCTATTAATATGCATTGGTTATTTAAATCTCCATGTATATCATTACAATAAAAAATTATTAATATTTTAACTAAGTTGTAAGTATAATCAAAGCAATTACAAATATGAAAATCTATACCTGAGACCTTATGATCAAAATAAATAATGAGATAATAATGCTAAAGATTCAAATAAAAATGATGCAAACCTTCATTGGAACTAATCTTTATTTGGATTTGGCTCAAATGTAGCTATATGGTCTTTATCAATTTCAATTGTGTGGCGACTATTCATAAAATCTATGGACCATGTTGAATTGATCTCAAGAAGAAGGTTGATGATCAATTTATCTCGATAAAATGCTAGGTATTTGTTATAACTCTTGAACATGGTGAATTACATTATAAAAATATATATTTATAACATTTTTAGACCAAGGAGGACCCTTTATATTTAAATCAAGATGAATGGTTGTAAAATAATCTTCAAGAGCACACATGGATTAGCACATATATCAATAATGTGAGCCCTTCATCTCAATAAAAATGAATGATGGAGGATGATATTTGAAAATATCAAATAAGAATTAATATAAACTCTTCATATCATTTCCAAGATGAATGGTGGAGGATTCTCCTCATAATATATTTCTAAGCCTCATTACGGGCTCTTCATCTTGTTTCCAAGATGAAGGGTGGATAATAATTCCAAAGAAAGTACATGGATAACCAATGTGGGCCCTTAATCTTGTTTCCAAGATGAAGGGTTGAGAGTACTCCTTAAAATATCTCACAAGATTCATTATAGGCCCTTCATCTTGACTCCAAGATGAAATGTGGAGAATAATATTGTACATTAATTGACTTATCAATTGATTTTAGCTCATAAAATCATACTCCAAAGAATCTCGAGATCCTTTCTTTGCATTAAGATGCCCACTTGGAGGGGAAAATAGGAATTAATTAATTTCAAGATAATTATAATTTTATTTGTAATGAAACTATAATTAAAAGAATGATTTAGAGAAGGGTAATTAATAACATTAACTGATTAAAGAGGGGTAATTATTTAATTGACTAGAATAGAGTAATTGAATAGATAAATTGACCAGAGAAAGATAATTAAACAAATAAATTGATTAGAGAATGATAATTAAATAGATCTAATATATCAAATTGACACACTTAAAGATGCCCCAAGGTGAATTTGAACACGTACATTAGTTGAACAATTGATTTTGTACTAGACTATGTAAAATTATGGGAAGTCGTTCCATTTACAATTTGACATGGAAGTGATAAAATTAGAGTGTCTACATTTTCCCCTATTTGAGATGTAGATGAAGCAATGACTTTTAAAATAATAAAAATTCAAAAAATGATCATAGAATAAAGTTAATGGATGTTAGTTTTGATGAAATTTGTAACAAAATATAGAAAATGGATTCAAAGTGCCCCAAAGCTATGCTTGGTGAGTCATTAATTCCACCTCAAGGGAAGAGTTATAATTTATTTGGTCGAGTAAAACCTCAAAATTATTAAATAATAGTGGGTTGCATCTAAGCTTAGGAACAAGTATGAAAATGCATATAAGATTAGGAACATGTATGAAAATGCATCTAAGTTTAGGAATAGATATGAAAATTCATCTAAGAATAGGAATAGATTGATGAGGGTGAATAGGAATATAATTGATAGATTGAATAGATCATTAGGAATAGATTGATCAGATAGAGAAAGATGTATGTGATTGATGGCATTGACATGGTAACCATTGTGAAACTTGATTTTTTATATTCCACATGATAGTATGCATCATAATCTAGGAAAGATCATGATAACATTCATTTGTCAAAATGCATAATAATTTGAATTCAAAATGTAAATGTATATAAATCATAAAAATATATGGATAATCAAGCTTTAAATACACAATATAATGCATTAAATCAATTCTCATATAGATAAAAAAACTTTTGAAACTCAAAATCATGATATGAATAATCAAGACTTAAGTGGAAAACATAATATACTAAATTAAGGCACCTAAATAACAAATAACACACTGATAAAAAAATAAATAATCAACACACAGACACACACAAGCAAAATCAAGTAAATATTAAATTTAGAAATTAGTGTGTTATAATAAGGCATTATTATTTTTGACCAAGGGTATGACAAAATAATCATGACCAAGAAGGGGGAATAGAAGAATAAGGAAGGAGTGACCAATATGACTCCAAATGCACCAAACAAGTGGACAATACCTACATAGTCCCATGGACATTGGATGGAACATGGATTTAAGGCCAAATGTATTTCCCCAAAGGATTTGGGATTTAATAAAATTGATGACAAGTGAAGAATAATTATTATAGAATAAAAATAGGAATAGGTAATTATAAAATGGTGAGAGTGTACAAAGAATAGGCTTGCAAAAATAATAATAAATATGATCACAAAACATTAAGAACATGGGAGGGACAAGGGATGGCCAAGATGACCTAAAAAAAGTAAGCACTACTTACATACTCCAATTAGACCTCAATACATTATAGTTTGACCATAAATCAAGCATATAAAATGATAGGTATTATTAGGGACAAGAACATGAATAATTTAAAATAGATTGGTTAATATCATAAAACAATGAGAGTGTTAAATTAAACTTACAAAATGGAAAGAGTGTGGAGTATAAACTTGAAAAATGGAAAGAGAATGTAATATGAACTTGTAAAATTATAAGATCATGAAATTAACTAATATTTACTTATGCAATCAACTAGAACCCAATTTGAGCAACAAGGTAGCAATGAAATACGTATGCAACATTAGAGATGGGTACAAAAAGGGACAACTTTAAGATGCTGAGTCATGCAATTGTTTAGGTTATTTTTGAAATAAGGAAATATTTGGATTTTTTCAAATATTTGGAATGTTTAGGGATTTTTGGAGTTTTTGAAATTTTTAGGGATTTTTGAAATAACATATGAACAAGAGTATTTTGACCAAAAAATGTACATGAATAGGAATAGACAAATCCAAAAATACCAATTAAAGGAAAAGAGGTTTGTGAGTGTGTGAACTTGATAGTGGATAGGGAACAAGAAGATGGTTATTTAGAGATCAAAAAATAAGGGAGGACCATTCAACAATAGTATGCAATAGGATAAATATTCCTCTTTTGTAATAATGAATTGGAATGCAAAAGGATTGAATGAATTAAGGAACATGTTTAGGAATTGATAATAACTCAAGGGAAAAATAAAGTTATATAAGCTAAATAATCAATGACGTTCCATAGTGTAACATTTCTTTTGTTTTAGAGATTTTGACACAAGAACATTATTCACTACTACTTTGATCTTGATAAATGTTTATCTAATTCACTTGTGGTAACTATATAACCATAATCAAACCAAGATGGTAATAGGATAAGGAAGGGAGGAATAGTGAGAGGATGCACCCAAGCTAGGGATAAAAGAAATAGGGAAAGATAAAATGAAATAGATATTCTCCCAAGTGGGAACAACTATAGACTAGAGTGTGTAAAATTTAAGCATGAAAGTGATTAAGATGCATAATATTCATTGGATCATTTAATTCATCACCTTATTTAGTAGTCAATCTATATGAACCATACCCATATTTAGCTATA
This sequence comes from Torreya grandis, assembly GCA_037957365.1. Classification (NCBI taxonomy): domain Eukaryota; kingdom Viridiplantae; phylum Streptophyta; class Pinopsida; order Cupressales; family Taxaceae; genus Torreya; species Torreya grandis. The sequence continues at coordinate 591,400 of JARHVA010000080.1, read as the reverse complement.
ACAACAAAGGGGCTTAACCAATTTGGTTAAAACTTACCTTGCTTTTCCTGTTCAGTATTAGTATTTTTTTAATTTTCCTTGACCACAAGGTCACCAAGCTCAAACTCTATAGAAATGATTATCTTGTTATAACCTCAACATATCTAATTATGATAAAAATTTAAGTGATTTAGGTTAGATAGTATTTTCTTTTCTAGAATCTCCAAATTTGCTAATCTGGCCACTTGGTAATATTCTTCATCAAGGACACCTTACAGTGAAATGGGCAGTGAGGCTAACATTATCTAAATAAGTAAGAAGGATTTAGATCCATAAACCAAAGAATAATGAGTTTCACTAGTAGGAGTGCAAAAATTAGTATGATATGTCCACAAGGCTAGGAATATTTTCATGTGCTAGTCTTAGCCAAAGGTATTGATAGCCTTTTTAAGGATTTAGATCAACATCTTGTTTGAATCTTCTACATGGCCATTCTCTTAAGGGTAATATGGGGTATAAAACTTATGTTTGATGTGAAACTTAGAATAGAGGGTGGTGACATCCTTATTTTTAAAGGATGTACCATTATCATAAATGATGGTGGAAGGGATGTCATAATGACTATTGAAATGATTCAAAATAAATTTTGAAATCTGTTTACTAGTTATATAGTTTAGAAGGATTGTTTCTACCCATTTGGTAAAATAATTGATAGTAGTAAGGATATGTTTATGACCATCAAAAGAAGTAGGGTTAATCTTGCCTATGAGATCAAGCCCCCATGTTGAAAATGGCCAAAGAGTTGTAATTGGTTGTAGTTCCTATGTCAAAGCATGAATTAAATCTCCATGTTTTTAACATGGTATACATTTCTTAACATATGCACATGAATTTGATTCAATGGTAGGTCAATAGTAACTAGTATGGAGGAGTTTATTTGTTAGGGCCATACCACTAGTGTGGGCCCCACAAATCCCTTCATGGACTTCCCTAAGTGCTAAGTTAGATTCTCTTGTGTTTAAATAATGAAGCAGAGTTCCATCATAGCCTATATAATATAGAGAGCTTCCAATTATAGTGTGTTAGGGAGTATTTTGGATAAATGATTTCATTTGGTTTTGAGATAGGTTAGGTTGAAGGATGTGATTATGGAGATAAGAGATGTCATAGTACCAAGGGGAATTGGGACCAGTAATGATACATATCATTTTTAAATTTGAATAGTTATAAGTTGGAATAATAAGATGATCTATGAGAGATGTCATGATCCTAATTGACCTGTATTTAATTCATTTGAGCTGATATAGACTAGCTAGGAATTATTTGAGACATATTTTGTTGCTTTATTGTGGTGTTATAGTTTTTTGATCTACATTGATACATTTTTATTATAATTGAAGATAATTATGGATTACATTTTCATTACAACATTAGATATTATTTCTTAATGTGTAATGATTAATTATTTAATTTTATGTATTATTTAAATTTTTTTATTGCATCTATTATATTTATGTGTCTGGATGATGTTAATAGTCAATTTGTTAACTACAAGGATAGGTACTTGATCTTGGTTATGTTCGGACCTAAATAGAAAGGAAATATGGAGAAATAATATGGATATATAAAATAGTGAATTCTAACATAAAGTTTGTGCTTTTAGTATCGATGATTTAATCATTATGTTTTTTATAATTTATCTACTTTGTGTAATTATTTTATGATTGATTTCATTATTATTTGATATGAGTTAGTTTTGTCATATGTACAAACATCATTTTATTTGATGTTACCATTTATGATATTATCTCATTAGTTGTATTATTTTACTTAGTGATTATTGTCTTCTTATTGATATTATCATTTCTTTCATTATGGTTTCTTATGCATTTCATTTACTCCATGCTTGTCAATTTTGACAGTCTATTCGGTCACGTAAGTAATTAATCATGTGTTTTAGCATTTATTTTGATTATAGATGCCTTATTTCATTACTCATTGGTCTAAGTGTTGCTTTATTTAATATTTAAAAAAAACATATTCAATTTTAGACTATTATAAATATGTCTTGACTATTAGTTGTTAAAGGACACACCCTATCTATTTTATGTTTGTGGCTTGTGCACTAAGGTCTGAACATTGTTGTTGGACCTTGCTTTGTTTGTTTCATTAGGATGTTTGATAAGTAAAGGTTTGGATTAGGTTAGATTGTTAGGTTATTCAATCCAAATGGGGGCATTATTAATTACTTGGTTTGTATTTTATTTAACCAAATGACTTAGGGGTTGTTGCATTGGCTCAAATTATTGGTTTGACTTAGGTTTATGGAATCATGTTGAATTAGTTGATTAATTTTATAAATAATAATGGAAATTATTATCAGTTCATGATTATGTTGATTTATATTTGAGATCACTCATCTATTATTATTTTATTTATTATGATTTTGTAAATCATTACAGTTGACATTTAAGCTTTTACTATTTTTGGTAAAGTTCATTTCCGTCAATAATGTGACCTGTAACTTTATGTAACTTTTATTTTATTAATTATTAATTGGTTGAGAGTGTTAACTTATTTTTATGAGTTTAATTTTAAATTATAAATGTTTATTGAGTTAGTACATAAAGATAACTGCTAAGTATGTTATGGCATATAGATTTATGAGCCATATTATATTTTAGAATAGAATATGGTCCATAAATTGAGAAGATCATAGAGAGAGATGAAATAATAATCAGGTACAAGTTAATAGATTTGGTGGGTTGGTTTACGTTTTTCATTTTATTTCTATTGGTTGTTTTTTGAATGTTGTCAAGCTCAGTTTGTTTTGTAATCATTTATCCATTATTTATATGCTACCCTTATATGTATCCAACAAATGGTTGGGGTAGTCTAGGGCCACTTATGATTTGACTCATATGACTAGCAAGGTGGGTTTAGCTTCATTAGATTTGATGCAATGATTGGATTCATTTCTTCTTACTTTGGGTTATGATAATTGGTTGTAAATAAATTAAAATTGTTATGTAATTATTATGATTGTTATTCATGTTATTCATCATAGTTATATTTAATACAAAATGATGTAATATTGTCATGTATGTTTAGTTCATAATATAATCATAGTTGATCACTTGATTATTTGAGTAATCTGGTATTACTAGTTGATATGAAATTATATTGGTTCATAAATAATTTGATATAAAAACATTGATATGAGGTCTTTATCTTGTACTAGTAGCTAGACAATTATTTGGAATAAGTAGATTGATGACTTTAATTATAATCATGTAGTATATTGAGTTATTATCTAACATCAATTTTATGCTGACTCATAATCAATAAATGTATTCATGTCTTTGGGGTTGTACTTGTAAATCATTGGTATTATGATTGAGAAATTATTTATTTATTTGAATAGGCAAATCATAGTGTTTGAAATCAATTGTAAAAAATAGCTTGAGTATGCCATGATTCTTTTAATACATTAAAGATATGTAAATTGAAACATATTGTTAGTATGTTAAGTTATTTTTAATAATTTATTTATAATTGATCATAAGTTTGTATCAGCTAAGTGACATTATTCTTTGAATATGTTTACTTGTGATATCCATAATAATTTATTTATAACTGATCATAAGTTTGTATCAACTAAGTGACATTATTATTTGAATATGTTTACTTGTGATATCCATATTAGTTTATTTATAATTGATCATAAGTTGGTATCAGCTAAGTGACATTAATCTTTGTATCAGCTAAATGATATTATTAGTAATTTTTTTATAATTGATCATAAGTTTATATCAGCTAAGTGACATTATTCTTTGAATATGTTTACTTGTGATATCTAGTATGCTACAACAATTTGGTGAAGTTGAATGTTATATTTAAATGAAATTTTCAAATACCTATATATTATACCAATATATGTGTGACATGGACTAACTAATGAATGTTACTAATATTTAGTTAATAACATTATACTATAACTATACATTTTAGTAAGATGAAATACTTATAATTTAATGGATTTTAATTAGAGTAATACTTATGTGAAGAGTTTTAATAACATAATGTAATGTGTGATAATGATTTTGATTGGATATTTACTTAAGTAATTACTATGTACACATCTTCTAAAAAAATGACTCTAGAAGATAATAATTTCACTTTTAAATTACTAAGTACTATTATGTGACATGAACTGTATGGGCAACCCCTAAATTAATTCATGATAATTAATATTCATTGAGATTAAGTTAATTTTATGGATATGTTGAAGGTATATTAACAATAATATACTTTATTGAAAGTTGTAAAAAGGTGTATGGCTATTCTTAGATAAATCATTTTGTGATTGAGGAACAAATGCTCCATGTTTGGAATAGACCATTGAATGTTTTATATAACTAGTTCTTATCCTTAAATGGTATAAGAAGTTAATGAAATTAAATATTTAGTAAGCTCTAATCTTCAAGTAAGCAATATGATAATGCTTAGGCTATGATCATGGATCTAAGTTAATGGATAAATTTGTAAGTTAAAAATTTAAGCAAGACTTAATATAAGTAGATCTAATCCATGAGACTATTAATATGTAGTGGGTTTTATTTAACTTATATGATATTTGTGTCAATAATAATAGGAAATTTTAATCTGACATAAATCATTATAAAATTCTTAGGCATGTTTTGTCATGAGATTTTACCCTTGTTATAAATGGTAATATGTACATAAGTAGAACTTAAACATGGTTGTTGAAACATCCCTTGAAGCTTGCATACTTCCTATAGTAGTTGTGTCAAACTTCGTATGTTAGTTTGTACCTAAAAGGAAAAGGTATTTAAATGATTTGCATTCCTTTTAGAAATAGTCATTTTTCATTGATCTATGTCTGATTCTTTTGATTTTTTAAATATTACTTAATAAATCTTAGTATGATGATTCTTTTATTGAATTTGATCTTATTTTACCACTATTTTTTGAGCTTTGATGATTTACCCTTGAGGTATTGGCTATTTTATAGCCTATATAACTACTTGAGTAATGAAATAAGTTAGTAACAATTTGGGAATACCACAACATAGTACGTGGATAGAGGTGAGTGGGTAAGACCACACTGACCTACTTCTATCTTAATATTGGGTGGTTAAAATGATTCCTAATGAGGTCATGGATGGGTTATACACTTCATCTAGTTCATGTGTTGGCTATAACACAATTACGGATCTTATTATGTGTTTGTGTGTTAAAATCTAGGTTTACTTTGTTTCATTATTCTATTTAGATTATGAGAATTAAAAAAATGTGGTTGTGACATATTAGTATTAGAACTAGGTTTACTACTCCAGGGAGCTTTTGAAAATATTTTATTCTTGATTTCTACTACTTATTATTTAATTCACCATAGGATGGTGAGGATAAGATTTGGAATAGAAGACAATAACCCAAGAAATATTAACCTGGGTAGATGAAAAGGTCAAAATAATAGGGAAAACATTATTGAGAGAGAGGAACCACCTCTTAATAATGATGATAATAATATTTAGGCCCTTAATCATGAGGTAAAAAATCCTAGTGCTAATCAGGAAGTAGATTTGAATGGAATTATGACTACATTAAATTCACTTCAAAGTAAACTGGACACCCAAGAATGAAAGTTAAACAATTCATAAGGTGTTCTAATTGATGAACATCCAATTAGAGGTGAAAGTAAATTTGATGAACCAAAACTTCAAAATAACCCTAGTAATATGGTTGATCATATTATTAAGGAGTTGAGGAAGTTACCTCCAACAACCTTTTCAAATAAGGAATTATGTGATGCAACTGATGCATGGTTAATACACCTAAATAAGTATTTTAAGCTACATAACATGTCCTCTAATGTGAAGATAAGAGTAGAAACCTATGAGTTATTAGGAGTTATAGTTCTTTGGTGGAACCATCTATATGAATTAGATGGTTACCATTTAATGACTCTTACCTATCCTAGCTTTGAAAGGTAGTTCAAAAAGAGGTATCTTAGTTCCAACTTTAAGGAATGGAAAATCACTACTAAAATAAGAAAATATGATTATGAATGAGTATGAAAACAAGTTTTTAAATTTGTGGTGTCATGTTAACTATATGGATGGTGAAGAAACTAAATTCACTAAGTTTAAGCTATGACTGAAATAAATATCAATATATAATGTGAATTTGACCATTTCTAAGACTTTAATTCAGCTATCAAATCTACTCATAGGGTAGAAGAAAAAGAGAAGGCTCATCAAAAAGAAAGATAAATTTTTTAATAGAATAGACAAAAATCTAAGAGTAAAAAGCTATCCCCTTATCCTAATAATTTTAATAAACTTGATTTCAATCATAGATTTACAAGGAGTACAAGTGATTTCAATAAATTTCAAGGGTAGAATAGGAATTTCAAAAATCCAAATTCTTTAAGACTGATAATTTTATAAGGAATATGACTCAAGGTAGTCAAAATGTATTTATTACTAGAGCCAATATTATTTCTATGACACTGCATAGTATGTTGAGAATGTAGAGATAATCACTACTAAAAATTTATCCTAAGTTAAGATTTGACCAATTAACTAATCACATAGTGTATAGCTATGAATAATAGAAACATTGATTTCTAAAAAATTCCTATTGAAAGTAGAAGTAAAATCCTTTTTATGTTTCAATTTTGTTTGATTCAATAATAATTGATAGTTTATGGATCCTAAGTTAGTAACATCATGTGAGTTGAATCTAATTACTTTGAAGGATGGTTGGGATGTTGAGGCTAGATCAGTTAAAAGAGTATCAATTACTGAGTGCCTTGAAGGAGTAAGCCTAGATTTAGATATTTTTCAAACCCAAGTTAATTTATTTTTAGTTCCTTTTAGATCTTTTGATGTTATTTTAGGCATGGATTGGTTGCAATAGCATAAAACCAATTTGGACTGTTCTATCAAAGTGGTATATTATTGTAATAATTTGGGGAAACCTATAGAAATTCAAGGTTTGTTGAAATCAAAAGTATGTAAGCTAATATGAATTTTATAGCTGAAAGAAGTAAATAAAGGTTGCAAGTTATATGTTATTTTGATGTGAGAAACTAAACTTGAACTAGTAATGGCATTTGAAGAATATCCATTTTTGCAAAAAAATTATGATGTGTTTGTAGATAAATTGCCTAGTTTGCCTTTTAAATGTGAATTTGAATTTTCTATTGATGTATCTCCATGGGTATCCCATGCATATAAAGCACCTTATCATATGATTGTGATATATTTATAGGAGCTAGAGGCTCAAATAAAAGAACTATTTGAAAATGGTAATATTAGCCAAAGGGTGTCACCTTGAGGTGCACTAGTGGTCTTCATGAAAAATAAGGATGAAACTTTGAGATTGTGTGTTGACTATTACATGATTAACAAGGTTACCATTAAGAATTGTTATCTTTTTTCAAGGATAGATGATTGTTTTGATCAAATTAAGACTATAGCTATGTTTTTAAAGATATAATTGAGATCAGGGTATCACCAACGAAGGATCGAGGATGAAGATATTCATAAGATAGATTTAGAATAAGGTATGGACATTATGAGTTTATGGTGATGCCTTTTAGTTTGACTAATGCATCCATTGCATTTATGAACTTAATGAATAGTATATTTAGAGATTTGATAGATAAGTTTATTATAGTATTCCTTGATGATATACTAATTTATTCTAAGAATGTAGCTAAACATGAACAATATTTGCACTTAATGATGTAAAGACTAAGTCAATAAAAACTATTTCATAATCTATCTAAATGTGATTTATTTTAGTTTAGGATCCATTATTTGGGTCATATTATATCAAAGGTTGGTATTATTGTTGATCCAAAAAATATTTAAGCTATTCAAGAGTGGCCTACTCCTAAAAACATACATGAAGTATGAAATGTTATGGGAGTTATGGTTATTATAGAACATTTTTTGAATTTTTTTCTAAGTTGTCTAAACCAATAGCTTCCTTGTAGCACAAGGGTAAGAATTTTTCATAAACTTTTGAATGTGAACAAGGTTTCCTAAAGCTTAAAGAATTATTGACTTTGGCACTTGTACTTGTTGTACCATATCTGAGAGAAAAATTTGAAATATGGGTTAATGGATCTAAATAAGGCTTGGGTGGTGTATTAACTCAGAATGGTTCAGTAATGGCTTATGAATTATAGAAACTGAAGGACCATGAAATGAATTACACCACTCATGACCTTGATATTTTTACCACTGTTCATGCTTTAAATCAATGGAAACACTTTTTTTTTGGGTAGTCATTTTGACTTAAAATCTAATCATCAAAACCTAGAATATTTATTTCCCAAGATGATCTGAATGTGCACCAATAGATATGGCTAGAATTTTTAAGTAATTTAGATATGAACATTTAATATGTGAAAGGTAAGGAGAATCATGTTGCTAATTCACTCAACTGACACACATATTTTGATTCTTTATCTATTTTTCATAATAATTTTAGAATTGAATTATTGGAATAGTAGCATTCTAATAATGTTTGCCAAGATACAAGTGAAAATTTGGCTAACAAGTGTATTGATTTTTTTTAGTTAATTCTAATGGTTTAATCAGACATAAAAATAGAATTTATGTATCTAAGTGTGGTGATTTAATGAATATTTTTATGAAATAAGTGCATGTAACACCTCATTTTAATCATTCAGGTGTCATAAAGATGATCCATAAACTAAAAAGGTTGTATTATTAGCCTGGAATGAAACATGAAATTGCTAACTTTCTGTCAAGATGTTTGGAATGCCAATTTGTGAAAGTTAAAAATTATTATCTAGGAGGATTTATTTACCCTCATGATGTACCATGAGGTAAGTGGGATTTGATTTATTTGAATTTCATAGACAGTTTTCCAAAATCTAAAAGAAAACATGATATTATTTTGGTTGTAATAGATAAATTTATAAAATTTGGTCATTTTATTATTAGAAACTTAACTGATGATGCATTTTCATTTTATTCATAGTTTTTGAAAGAGATAGTATGAGTACATGGTATGTCTGAAGTTATTATTTCTATTCAAGATAAACTTTTTACTTTAAGGTTTTGGAAATCTCTAACTACCACTTTTGATACAAGGTTGAATTTTAGTTCATCTTATCACCTAGAAATAAATGGACAGACAAAAATATTAAATCATGTCATAGAATATATATTGAGAATGTATGTTATGTATCAACAAGGTAAATGGGAGGATTATTTAAAGTTAGTTTAATTTTTTTTATAATAATACCTACCATTTAATTATTAAAATAGCTCATTTTGAAGATTTGTGTGGATGCAAGTGTATAACTCCACTTGGATAGGAAAGTTTAAAATATAGGACTATTGTTGGTTATGATGTTTTATAAGATTATGATAAGAAAATGGAAAATGTAAGGTAGAATTTAAAGACTGCTTCTAATAGGCAAAAGAGTTATGTTGAATTGAAAAGGACAATTTGTGAATTTCAAGTGAGAGATAAGGTTTTTCTGTGTGTTAGACCATAGAAAAGTTCAATTCAATTTTGAAGAAAATCTTACAAACTAACCCCTCGATTTGTAGGACTCTTTGAAATTTTAGAGAAAATTAGTCCTATTGCCTACCAGCTAGCCCTTCCACCTTCCTTGTCTCAGATTTACAATGTGTTTCATGTTGCCTTATTGAGAAATTATAGTCTTGATCTGTCTCATGTTTTGGGTTGGACCCATCATCAAGTTTTGGAAGAGCAAAAGATGTAGTTAGATCTAGTGAAGATCCTAGACCATCATAATGTTAAATTAAGGAATTGCGATATTTCTCAAGTGTTAGTTCAATGGAATCTTTTATCAGAAAGAAGTGCTACTTGGGAAAATGAGAGTCTTTTCAAGTAGGATTATCCTTGGCTATTTTGGTCATTGAGATGGCTCTTTTTTAAGTGGGGGAGGAGGTAATGACTCTAATTGGCTTGAATTTAATTTGTTTGTGCTGATATAGACTAATTGTGATCTATTTGAGATATATTTTTTGCTTTACTATGGTTTTATAGTTTTATGATCTACATTAATACATTTTTATTTAATTATTGAAATAATTATGGATTTCATTTTCATTAGAGCATTGGATATTATTTCTTAATGCATATTGGTTCATTATTTAGTTTAATGTATTATTTAAATATTATTATTATATTTATTATACTTAGATGTCCATATGTTTCTATTAGTCTATTTGTGGACTACAAGGATAGGTACTTGAGCTAGGTTATGTTTAGACCTAAGCAGTAGGGAAACATGGAGAAATAATATGGATAAACAAAATAGTGAATTCTACCATAAAGTTTGAGCTTGTCAGTATTGATGATTTAATCATTTTGCTTTTATAATTTATCTACTTTATGTTATTTTATGATCGATTTCATTATTAGTTGATATGAGTCAATTTTGTCATATGTGAAAACATCATTTTACTTGATGTTAAAATTTGTGATATAGTCTCATTAACTATGTTGTTTTACTTGGTGACTATTGTCTTCTTATTAATATTATCATTTCCATCATTCTGTATTCTTATGTATTTCATTGAATCCATTTTTGTTGACTTAGATAGTCTATTTGATGATGTAATTGATTATGTGTTTTAGTAGTTGTTTTGATTGCCAATGCCTTATTTCATTACTCATTTGTCTATGTTATTTGATTTAACATTTCAAAACAACCATATTCAATTGTAGACTATTATAGATACATTTTAACTATTCTTTGTTTAAGGACACACCCTATCTACTTTATGTTTGTGGCTTGTGCACTAAGGTTTGAGAATTGTTGTTGGACCTTGCTTTGTTTGTTTCATAGGCATGTTTGATAAGCCAATGTTTCACTTGGGGGTAATTTTTAGGTTATTTAGCCCACATGTGGCATTGGTAATTAGTTATTTTGTGTTTTGTTTATTCAAATGGCTTAGGGGTCATTGAATTGGCTCTAATTACCATATATGGGGGTCAAGAAGTTTCTTTGGGTTTATAGGTTTTATTATGTTTCATTTTGGACTCAGTCTTGGAAGAGCTTGAAGCCTTAGGGAAACTTTGGTAAAATTTTTGGCATGGTGGCCAAGGGGAGTGTAATACAAATTTGCATGAAGTTTTTTTAGAGATGGAACTATAGTTTGATGCATTTATCTTGATGGCCATGTAGGAGTTGTAGAGAGTTTTGTAGGGTTTGTTTTATTATTTATTATTTGACTAGTTTATTTCAAGATACGAGATTTTAGTGTTGGGTTTTTGGCATAAAACATGGAGGATGGAAGAGAAGATAACATATTCTATGATTGAATTTTATCAACCAAGTAAGTGATATTTTTGAGATTCTATGTGGATTTTATAAATGTATTTTTGAATGTCAAGATGAGTTAAGGATTTATCCATAAATGATGGCATTATTTTGCTACATTTTATGTTTATGGGTAAAACCCTAACTAGGGATATAGATTTGGTTTTTCTATTGGTTTACATGGCAGCCATGAATGACTCAGCTATGGTTTTATTGAGCATTTATAGTATTTTCTTATTGGTTATTATAGTTATCTAATTTTTAGTGGTTATGGGTGGTTGTTTACCCACTGCACATATATTATTAGATTTTGAAATGGGTTTTGAATCACTATGAGGTCATTGCTTATGATAGTATATTTTTGTTTAAAGTGACTATGTATAGTCACTGCATTTAAGTTTTCAATTTGTGAATTATTACGAAGTCATTTTCTTGAGTAGGGTTATGAATTGTTAACATATTATGCATGATTGGTATTTAAGTCAAAACCCTTGGTTGGGTTGTTATTTTTATTGAATACATTAAAGACTTATTAGTGAGTGTATTTTGTTTATATTTGGATTAACAACTTAGTTGGTTATGTTTTTTTGATAAAAAAACCTAATCTAGGTATAGTCAGGTTTAAGAAATAATGCTTGAAAAAACTAGCCTAATGGTTGTTTTGAACTATGCCCAAAAATGGGTGCAATGATATATGGAGTCCCCATAGGGGTTAAAAATAATTATAGGGTTTGTGGAAAAATAATATGTATTATTATTATTTTATTATCTTTGCATGATTGTTTGACTTTTATGGTACTATTTGGTCATTATTGGTTTGACTCAAATTTATGGAATCATGTTAAATAAGTGGATTAATTATAGAAATGATATTGGAAATTATTATCAATTCATGATTGTGTTGACTTGTATTTGAGATCATTGATATGTTGATTATTTTATTTATTATGATTTTTTAAATCATTACAATTGACATTTAATCTTTTATTATTTTTGGTAAAGTCCTTTTTGGTCAATAATGTGACATGTAGCTTAATGTAAACTATATAATATTAATTATTAAATGGTTGATATTGTTATATTATTTTTACGAGTTTAATTTTAACTCAAAAATGCATATTAAGTTATTATGTGAAGATGACTACCAAGTAGGCTATGGCATATAGACTTATGAGCCATATTATATTCTGGAATAGAATATGGCCCATAAATTGAGAAGCTTGAACAAAAAGTTGTAGTCATAATTAGGTACAAATTTAATGGATCTTGGTGGGTTGGTTTACATGTTTCATTTTCTTTCTATTGGGTATTTTTTTGAATGTTATCAAGATTAGTTTGTTTTGTAATCTTTTCTCCATCATTTCTCTACTACCCTGATCTATATCTAATTGATGGTTGGGGTGGTCTAGGGCCACTTATGGTTGGGATCATTTAGACTAGTGAGATGGGTTTAACTTCATTGGATTATGTTTAATGATTGGATTCATTTATTCTTACTTTGAATTATGAAATTTGGTTGTAAATAAATTAAAATTGTTATGCAATTCTTATAATTTTAATTCATGTTATTCATCACAGTTGTATTTAATATAAAGTGATGTAATATTGTCATGTATGTTTAGTTAATGATATAATCATAGTTGATCATTTGATTATTTGAGTAATCTAGTATTACTAGTTGATATGAAATTACATTTGTTCATAAATACTTTGATAAAAGGACATAGATATGAGATATGAGATCTTTATCTTATACTAGTATCTAGACACTTATTTGGAATAAGTAGTTTGAGAACTTCAATTAGAATGGTGTAGCAGCTTGAGTTGTTATATAACATAGGTTTTATGTTGACTCATGATCAGTAAATGTATTCTTGTCTTTGCGGTTGTACTTATAAATCATTGTTATTGTGATTGAAAAACATATTTGGTTATTTGAATGGAAAATAATAGTGTTTGAACTCAGTTGTAAAAGATATCTTGATTATGACATGATTCTTATAATACATTAAACATATGGAAATTGAAACATATTGTTAGTATTTTAAGTTACTTTGAATAATTTCTTTGTAAATGATCATAAGTTTGTATCAACTAAGTGACATTATTCTTTAAATATGTTTACATGTGATATCCATTGTACTACAGTAATTTGGTGAAGTTAAAAGTTATATTTAAATGAAGTTTTCAAATCCCTATATATTATACCAACCTATGTGTGACGTATTAACTAATGAGAGTTACTAAGACTTCGTTAATAACATTATAATATAGCTATACATTTTAGTAAGATGAAATCCTTGTAATTTAATGGTGTATTAGATGGATTTTATTCATCTTAATACTTATGTGAAGAGTTGTAATAACTTAATGGAATGTGCGATAATTATTTCAATGGGATAATTAATTAATATGTACACATCTTCTAAAGATAGGGCTATAGAAGATAATCATTTCACTTTTAAATTATTAAGCACCATTATGTGCAATGGACTATATGGGTAGTGCCTAAATTAATTCATGGTAATTAATATTAATCAAGATTAAGATAATGTTATGCATATGTTGAAGGTAGATTAGCAATAATATACTTCATTAAAAGTTTTAAAAAGGTATATGGCTATTCCTAGCTAAAGCATTTTGTGATTTAGGAATAAATGCTCCATGTTTGGAATAAACCATTAAGTATTTTTAATAGTTAGTTCTTATCCTTAAATGGTACGAGAAGTTAATGAAATTATATATTTAGTATAAAAATATACACTGGAATTAAATATTTAGTAATATCTAATCTTCAAGTAATCAATATAATAATTATTAGGCTAATATCGTGGATCTATGTTAATGGATAAGTATGTAAATTCAAAATTTAAGCAATACTTAATATAAGTACATTAGTCCATGAGACTATTAATATGTAGTTGGTTCTATTTAATTCATGCACCATTTATGTCAGTAATAATGATAAATTTAAATCTAATCTAAATCATTATAAAATTCTTAGGAATGATTTGTCATGAGCCTATACCTTGATTGTAAATTGTAAGATATACCTAAGAAAAACTTAAACATGGTTATTAAAACATCCCTTGAAGCTTTAATACTTCCTATAGTAGTTGTGTCAAAATTCATACATCAGTTTGCCTATAAAATGGAAAGGTATTCAAATTTTTTACATTAATTTTAGAAATAGTCCTTTTCCATTGATATCTATCTTCTACTTGTGATTTGGTAAATCATACTTAAGCAAGCCTAGTTTTATAATTATTCTATTGAATATGATCTTACTCTACCACTATTTTCTAAAATTTATTGAACTACCCTTGAGGTATTGGTTATTTTATAGCTTGTATAGGTACTTAAGTAAGGGCATAAATTAGTAATGTCTCCACTTGGGAAGGACACAACATAGTACATGTATAGAGCTGAGTGGGTAAGAACACATTGACCTACTTATATCCAAAATACTAGATGGTTAAAGTGCTTTTAATGAGGTAATTGATAGGTTATGCACTTGGTTTAGTTCATGTGTTAGCTATAACACATTTTTAGACCTCATTACATATTTATGTGTTAAACTCTAGGTGAACTTGATCCACTATTTTATTCAGATTATGAGCATAAAAAAAATTATGGTTGTGAAAAGAAAATTGTATTCTATAATAGAAGAAGAAAGTGCAATCATTGATCCAATAGTATCCATGGCATTAGTTGATTTATTATTGGCTCTCGATATCTACTCAAACTGAATGGTTTCAAAATTGACTTTGAGAGCATCCACCATAGTTTTGTAAGGCACTAAATTTTTACCATTTTTTTGATATTGATCAATGACCTAATTGATAATAAGCTAAGAATCACTATACAATTTTAAATATTAAATATCCAATTGCACAACAAGACATATTTTTTGATGCCTCTAAGTGTATCACAGGTGTTATTAGTGTTTAAATAAAACTTCTCATTTTAGAATTCAAGGAATTAAAAGCATGAGTTGTATGTTGTGGTAATCTGGTTACCTATGATGAAATAGTGACAGAGCAAGTAGACTATCCACAATATTTGTAAAACTTGGTCATTGGGAGCCACCTTAGCCATATCAAATATATTTGAAAAAGTGAAGTGATTTGTGCTAACATTAGTGAATTGTGATCAAATTTTAATCTAAAGATTACTTTAAAGATTAATCTAAATGAATATTTATAATGAAATTAAGCTAACATGGTATGGTTAAAAAAGAAGCAAAAGGGTAGGGTAAGGAAAAGAAGAAAAGTATGACTAATCTTTACCTCAAACATCATGATAAGGTTTAAATTCCAACTGAACATGCATTTAACTAGTATATAATATGAAGCAATATAGGCCCAAATCTTATTACACACTAAGAAAGTATCTAAGGAAGATGTGAAGAAATACGAGTAGGAACTAGTTTTTACTTTAAAGATCTATTACTACAATCAAATAGCATATGCACATCCTAATGTAAAGTAAATAAAATTAATTAAACCCAAGAAAATTCACCTAATCTATCATTTTCACAAACTAGCAACCCTATATTAAATATACACATCCAAAATTATTAAAAACCATTCAAATTTGAGATCTAGAATAGACAATTGAGAGAGAAGCCATAATGAAAATTCACACAAATAATTGAGACAAAATTTACAATATTCCCTGCTTACATTAAATTGCTCCAAAATTTACAAAATGGTTTTGGCTCTCCAAAACTCCCTCCCTATTTACAATGGATAATTCTCATTTAATAGAATTCAAGGAAGCATGTTGATTAGTTAGGTCCAATTACAAAATTACATGTGTAAGGACAGTTGTCCATTTTTTTACAAAGTTCTATAATACATAAAACTTTCCCAAGTGGACTAACCTATAATCAAATGTTTTAACAAAATGCACATGCCTTTACAAAATAATATTCTATTTTCAAAATATGACAATGCTTTTATAAAAGAGAATATTCATAGATAATTGGTGGACCTTGTGTAGACTTACTCCCCTATTCTTGTTGTAAAATTCTCATTACCTTTTGGTGTTGCTCATAAACTAACCTCAAATTTATAGCTAGCTCTAGGAAGAACTAATATTCCTGATTTGCTAAGTCTCCAAAGTCTTTGTCATTCCTCTCCAAGGCTTATTTGATGTTCCTTACCTTGGAAATATTCTCTTCTATTGTTAGGATCATATCTATGACCCTACTATTGTCAGTCCTAGACTTGCCTTGGCTTTTGCTCCTCACCTCCTGCATGACCAAGGTGGTCATGTATTTGAATTCATCATTTACAATGATGCCCATGGATCTAAGTTTTGTAGGTTTGGCAATCATGGTCCCCAAGAATTGTTTAATTCTATCCAACAACATTTTGTCATCCTTGATGAGTTTCTCCAAGAAATTGGACCATATGCTCAAACTATTGATTTTATCTATAATTATCCCCAAGATAGTGTTGAAATGAGAAATGCTAATGGTCTTAAAACCTAGGATCTTATACCCTACCAAGATGTTAATTAAATCCTTCATCTTATCCCTAAAACTTTGTTATTGGGTGGTTAAGCCCTTAGAAGCTACATCTTATTGGCTCAGTGCACTTTGTCTTACCTTTGTATATTTTAGAGAGTTAAACATATCATGAAATGATGGTTCAAACATCTTTATCATGGATTTAGGGACTGATAAAATACCTTGTTTCTCCAAGTTTTCCTTATACCTTTGTAGGTTATTTATTTTTTGATTCATGCCATTGATACCAATTTGTAATTGGGATGATTGAGCTTTGGCTAACCTAAGTATAACCTCTTCATGGATGGGGTTCTCACCTAGTCCTTAGCCTCTAATTAGGGTCATTCTAATGAATGGTTCCACTTTATAAAAATCAAACTCTGTATACACAATATTTTCAACTTTTATCAAATAATGAAGTTTTACATCTAGTAGGAACCTATCAAGACTCAATCTCTCTAAGTGCACACCCTAAGAGGTGCATTGGGAAAGGGGTGGGTAGACATTTGGTTATTCATAAGATTTTTGTCCCTTATTTCCACATTATTTTCATGCCAACTAGTTCTTAAAAACTTTCACTAAGCTATTTCTCCTCCCTTGCACAGTCCTCTAGTCTTTTTCCTCGTTTTATACTTCATTTCCTTACTTGGAACTCTTTTGACCTATCATTTGTACTACATTAACTAGGTCAACCTAGTACGATTTAGGGACTTTTTAAATCTCATTTGGTTTGTTCACCTTTGGTCTGACCTAGCATAGACCTAATGAGTTATCCCTAAAAATACACTAGTTTGACTAAGTCAACCTAGTACAACCAATATATCTAGAATATTTTAGGGTTGAATCCTCCCATAAATATAATATCATTTTGATCATTATTATAATATGCATTCAAGAGTTATTATTTTCTCATGCTTCTTCACAATCTACTCTTCCACTATTCTACTTGAGGAGACTTAGCTTAGGTTTTTTATTTTGGATAATTTAGTCTTGTGGATAGGTCTTGCATGCTTTGGCCTAAAAAAGTGATCCTTATGAACAACAACAACCTCTTTTGAAGCCCCATTGGCAAAGGGAGAGATTAAATCTTGATGGGTTCACATTTAGGTAAGTACATTATAACTTTGTTTTCCTCTCTTTTAGTAGATAAAAGTAGCATAAGTGTTGGCTCGAATAATATTACTCTTCATATTTTATGTATTAGGGTGTTACTCAAACTTACTTTTTTGAGGTTCCCTATACATGTTTTGATTACTTTGCTTTGCTAACCCCTCACTTTGTGCCACAATCTTTGGTGAACACTAGATTATATTTTATTTTCTTATTTATTAGATTAGTGAAATATTAAATCATACAAATCTTTTAGGTTTGTGTGATTGTGTTAGATTTTAGGCTTTGGAACCCTACCTTACATGGTGTATTATGATAAGTGATCCCCTAATTGGGTCTAGTGGATCCTCACATTCGTCATGCTCCTACTTAAAAAGTATATGCCCCAATAAAAAGTGTAGGTGTTTTCTATCTCATCTAATTCAGGATTGATTTATGGACATGATGCATTTCTATTTGTAGACATTCTAGTGAATATGACATAAAACAAACCCTTATAAGATTTATTTCATTTCTATTTACATTATTTGTATCATATCTCTACTATGATAGATTAACCTTTTAACCCAATTATTTATCTTTGTGCATAGGTTTATATGAATAGGCAACTAGATCAACTAGCTCAACCCAATATAGGTTTCCAGACTTATAGACTTTTATTCAACCAATTGGATCGACTAGCTCAACCCAATATAGGTTTTTCAAGTTTCTAGACTTCTTGTCTAGACTACTAGGTTAACTAGCTCAACCCGATACACTATAAAAATTATATTTCATCCTAATAAGTCAACCAAGTCAGCTTAGTGCATTTTTAGCACTCTACAATAGGTTCTTACATAGCTTGATCAACTAACTCGACCTAGTTTGTAGGTTACTACCAATTTTCTCCAAGGTCTCAGATCTACAATCTTCATCTTTTCATCTTTGAAGTATTTAATTTATTTTTTGATTCCTCTGTATCTTTCTTTTCAATTTTGAAATCTTCAAAACTATCACCACACAGTCAACTAGGTCGACCTGATCAACCCAATTTTGTGTTCTTTATTTTCTAAATTAACTAGGTTGACTTGGCTAACCTATATCACTTTCAGAATTTGCTTCTATAATATAGTTTTGACCTTGTTGACCCTATTTTGTATGATTATCCATATAGTTTATTAACTATACCTTATTCCAAATTTGGAATGAACCATATATGTTAATCACATCTTTCTTGTAAGTTGCTTGCATGTTTAGAATAGTCCACATAGTCTAATTAGGGGATTTTCAATTATTCACTTAGTTGCACTATTTATATTTTATGCACACATGTCTAAACCACATAACATCAAAAATCATTTAAAATTTTAACTACCCAGGCCTACCTACTTGGATTTCATCACCAAGGGGGAATCCAACTTGATGATCTAGTCAAGTATAAAGCATGGTTAATGGTTTATTTTGGATAAGCACCCATTACCCTTATTTTTGTGTTATGTGAAGTGAGGGGTTAGGCCCCAATACCAATCTTATATCATTAACACTATAGTCCCTTTCATCCTAAACTTACCTAAAACTATCTATAGATTGTTATCTAGTACCTTGCTTTTAGCTAATCTTTCTTTCACACTTAAAATCATTCTTAATAAATCAAACATTCTAGGTTGATCAATTAACTAGCTTTACTTTCAAGTTATTTTCTTCCTCTTTGATCAATTATGTGTGAAAAATATTTCATTATTTAGTGTTAGTTTAATATTTTGCTTTGTGTGCATCAATTAGATTAGCCAACATCAATTTAGTTGATTGTGTGTTTCCTTTCTAAACTTACTTTCCTAGATTAGCTGAAAACTATCTTGTTTCATTTCCAATCTTGTTATCAATCTTTTCATCTTCCATATTATTTATACTAGGTCAACTGGTTGACCCTATAATTTTTATAACTTTTATGCACTATACTAGATTGACTTGGTTGACCATATACAGTCTGCAAGCCCTATCTTCTACACTAGGTCAACCTAATCAACCAAGTATTGTTTCCTACTTTCCCTATTTTTCAATTTAGTTGTTCATTTCTCTAATTTTGCATTTTGTTCATCTCTCTTTAGTCAGAATAAAATCTCTTATCATAATCTTTTTGGACAACCTAAATCCATTTAGATACCATATGGGATGTTTATTCCTTCCTCTCTTTTCTTCTTAAGATAACCATCACTCTTGGGGTACCTCTTCTCCTCTTTCATCTATGAACTATAACATGGTGCATATAATACCTCAAGATGAAGTTGATGGATTCAATCCTTTCCATACTTATCAAGACACTTCTCAAAATTGTAAAACCAATGTGGGAGTGATTGATACAAATATATTTAACAATCCCACTAATAACCCTCCTTTTAATATTCCTCCCCCTGACACCAATTTGAGGAGTACTACACCCAACACTAACTCACCTCCTGATACAACCCAACTCTTATCTCAAGTCATCCAACAAATGAACATCATGAAAAATTATAATACCAATCAAATGATGCAACTTCAAAAACATCTAATCAAGTTAGCCAATTAACCTCCAACTATGTATCCTCAAGCTAATCCTAACTACATTCCTCCATCTCTTATAAATGCCTTAGGTAATGTTATTCCTCAACCCATAATGAATAAAAAAATGCTTCAAACCATTCAAAATGATCCTTTATCTCCCTTTATTATATCCATTGATATTGGTAACATAACTCTAACTATCAAATATGATGGGACTAAAGACCCTAGTACATTCCTCAAAGCCTTTGGCAACCTTTACAAAGAGTGGATCTAAATTAATACATTTTCCACAACTAAGCTATTAGTCAAAATTTTCACTGGTGATGTATTAGAATGGCATAATCAACTTTCTCAACATTCTATTTAGCAACTTCAAAATTTAGTCAATCCTTTGGTTAAGGAGTTTCAACACAATGACCTCCCTAAAAAGTGTCTTATTCACTTCATAAATGCTAAACAATCTCCTAATAAATCATCTCATGACTTTATCAAAAGATGGAAATCTTTAGCTCATAAAACCAATCATAATATGATTAATGATAACTTATTCAAACTCTTTATTACTAATTTGACTTCCACTCTCCAATACAAGGTTCAAAATTTTGCTCCTCAAACTCTTAATGAATTTCTTGACTATGATAAGCTTTAAGAATATTTTATAAAACAATTCAAACCTAATCATAAACTTCTTAAAGGATCATTCCAAACATCTAATGCCATCACTAGTAGTAATCCATAAACCAAACCTAGATTTGCCAAATATGATGTTCCTTTACCATCTCACACACCTCTTTTAGTTCAACAAATGAAACAACTTTTACCACCATCTAAACCTTTCATTTATCCCAATGCTCCTCCTAACTGGTATGATCCCAATCTATTATGTTGGTTATATGCTGACATTGGGCATTCTCATAAATCTTGTAGAGAGCTCGCTAGGTGTGATGTTTCTTATATTATTGGTGATTCATTCAACCATAAAGCTATGATCAAAATTCATCATCAAGAGTATGCTGACTCATCTCAAAAATGACAAACCTTTAAAACTTCTACTTCTAATAATAAAAAATCTTCTTCAAATAATAATCAATTAAATGTCAAGGATGTTTTACCATTGATAGTGATTATGACTTATATTATAATAAATCTCAATATATTAATGCTACGAAGGTTAATTACCATCGTAAACCGGTTCACAAATATGTTGTTACCAAGCCTAAGAAACCATCTTTAGAATAAAAATTTCTTAAAGATAATACTACCACTCATGATGATTCAGAAGCAACTAAGTAACAAATTCATCCTTCCAATCCTCCCATCACATATATACCTTCTAATAAATTTAATTTGTCATCTAAACCTCATGTTGGCTCTTCTAAATCACATTGAAATTTTCTTGAAGAACTGAAGTATTTTCCTTTTAAGATTTATCTTATGGAATTGGTTCACACTTCACCCTATCATCATAAATTTCTTATGAAACAACTTCAAGAAATTAAATATCTATCTTCCATAGATGAAGAACCACCTTCTATTGATTTTCAACCAACTAATGCCAATACCATTGAGACTATGTGTCCTTATTTCAATCCATCTATTGAATTCCTTAGAGAGGACATGATCAATGATGAAATCCTCTTTCACATTGATGATCCACCTCTCTTTGTCAAAGTAGCCATAAATACCACCCTTATTCAAAAATTTCTAGTTGATGAAGGTTTTGGTATTAATTTGATATCCTTATGGCTCATTCAATAACTTGGTTATAACAAAGATCATCTTAAACAAACCCATCTTACTTGTTATGTCTTTGAAAAGACCAATCAAAAGCCACTTGGTTATAGTTGGCTTCCATTGACCATTGGTCCTAAGACTATTATAACCAATCTTATGGTCCTTGATCTTCCTTTATATTATAACATTCTTCTTGGTCATCCATGGACTCATCAAATAAAAGCCGTTGCCTCTTCTTGTAGTTAGTGTATTAAATTCTTACATAATAGAAAATGTTACAAGCATGAAGTTGATCCCAAGCCATGGAGTATCCAGCTTCCCAATCCTAAGCCTCAATATCGTATTCTTACAATTCCTAAAATCAATAGTGCTCCTTTTCTTGAGTTCTTCAACATGAATCTTGATCTTCAGTTACTCTTGCGGATTTTGATGATGATGATCCCAATGAGTTGAAATACACTTTTAATACTACCAAATTACCTCCATATAGTTTATATTGGCTTCCTCCTTCTATCTTACCTAGAGATCATATCATTCCTATCATAGATGAGATTACTAACTTTCCCCCTCCATGCAATGCTTAGAATCCATCTTTACCTAGAGATTCCTTCACTTGTAATGATTTTAGAGTGGCTAAATTATTCCATGATCCTCTCACCTTGTCTTCTCATACATTTAGCAACATTGGGATTTCACCTTTTGAAACTCCCCCTAATTCTCAAGCATGTATGATTTCTGCCACATATGATGACAATTATATCATGGTCCAAGCTCACTCTAGAGACTTGGATGCCCAACATTATCAAAAGATTTTATCCCAAATTCATACCTTCAATCATACCATATCTACAAATTATAACTTATATCCTAAGGGTCATGTGTTTCCTACCAATTCTTTGCTTATCAATACTCCTTGGGTGGTAGAACAAATTACACCTTCTAAATCTCTAAATGCCCCTACATCTTCTCTACCTCGTTTAGATCCAATTATTCCATCAAATTCTTCTCCCATAATCTAATATACCAACACTTCTATCTCTTTTAATCCACCTTCTTCATCTACTTCAAAAATTACATTTGATGCCAAGGCAACCAATGTTCGTCAGTCCATTCTAAGTATGATCGCCATGGAAATAAAATGTTAGATCTTTAAGTGGATGTTGAATATTATGGTCCTCTTCCTACCTTACCTAGTAATAAAGATATTCTTAAATTGCTTCATGCTTGAGAACCCCAAATTCTTAGGAAACATCATAAACCTATAAATTTTCAAACAAACACTCCTTATTTCAACAATTTCATTACTAGTATTGATCCTCAAACAAATCCAATTTCAGCCTTACCCAATGCACCTTACCACTTTCAACATGGCAATACCATGCTTATCGAAGAAACAACTCATATCAAATATGGTACTCCATCTTCTCCTTGACCAATCATGGTTTCTAGAGAACTCTCACCATCTGAGCATGACAACTTTAGTCTATTCTTTAATAAATATCAAGAGGCATTCACTTGGTCCTACCAAGGCATGCCTAACATTGACCCTAGTATTGTGGTTCATAATTTCATCACTTATCCTAACCCCAAGCTTGTACATCAAAAATAATGAAAATTCCCACCTAAAGTCACTAACTTATGTCATAAGGAAATCATTAAAATACTAGATGATAACTTAATTAAACTAGTGGACTATTCTGAATGGGTTTCTAACATTGTTCCTATTCAGAAAAAGGTCACTATGGTCATCCACATTTGTATTCATTTTTGCAACATTAATCTTGCTTGTCCTAAGGACAACTTCCCCTTACCTTTAATAGATTCCATCATCTATTCCATGGCTGGTTATGAAATATTATCTCTTGTGGATGGCTTCTCATGATATAATCAAATTCACATCACTCTCGAGGACCAACATAAAACTACTTTCACCACAGAATGGGGCACTTATTGTTATGTCAAAATGCCCTTTAGTATTAAAAATGTCAAAGTTACTTTTCAACATGTAATGACTCACATATTTCATGATCTCATCCATAAAATTATTGAAACTTATGTGGATGCTCTTATTACTAAATCCAAACTTTGTATGAATCATATTTTTGATCTTGCTATAATTTTTTATCGTCTCCTTAAATACAAAGTTAGAATTAATCTTTTCAAATGTGTTTTTGGAATTACATATAAAAAATTATTAATATTCTTAGTCTCTCTCCATGTCATTTATGTTGACCTATCCAAGATTAATTTTATTATCAACATGCCCATTCCTTGATCTATTCCTGATATTCATACTTATTTAGGCAAACTTGGGGAAATTAGATGATTTGTCCCCAAAATGGATTATTGCATTCACTCTGTCAATTCCATTCTCAAGAAAGGTATAAATTTAAAATGGATGGATCCATGTCAAAAATCCTTTGATAATATGAAATAGTCATTGCTTCATCCACCTTTTAATGATAAATCATTAATTCTAAATACTTCTTCCACACCTATTTCAGTTGGGGCAATGCTTGCCCAACAATATGATACAAGAAGAGAGTATGCTATTTACTGCATTATCCAAGGCTTCATTGACTATGAAACATGTTATACCAAAGTTAAGCATGATTGCCTCATTATCTATTTTATGGTTGAAAAGCTTCATCATTACATGCTTTACCAAACTACTATATCATCATTCATTCTGACCCTCTTTGTTATTTCTTCTCCGAATCCTTTCTTCTTGGAGATAAAATTAGAAAATGGATGTTATTACTTATGTAATTTTATCTCTGTATCATCACACAAAAATTTGTCAAAGGGCAAGTCATCGTTGACCAATTTGTTGCAACTCCCATTCTCACCACTTCTTCACTTCAAGATGACCTTCTAGATGACAATATCCTTTACATTGAAGGTCTTAATCAAGATATCTCCCTTAAATATTATTTTTATAGCTTTAATACCAATCTTGAATCCAATCAACTTGAAGAATCCTCCCCTCCCCCTGGTACTACTAAACCAAAGGTAGTTATCAGGGAGCTTCCCAAAATCAATATTAAATTGCATGAAGATACTTGGGCCCTTCACTTTGATGGTGCTAAAAGCCTTAAAGAGATAAGGTAGGTTTCATTATCACAAATCCTTTAGAAAGGTTATTCCTTTAGCCTTTAATCTCACTTTTAATGTCACCAATAATATGGCTAATTAAAAAGCCCTTATCTTAGGCATGCAACCTGCTCTTGATCTAGACATCCAATATCTTCATGCTTTAGGAGATTCTCAACTCATTTATCATCAATTTAATGGTGATTATAAATGTAAAAGTGAGAACCTTATCACATATCATCAAATTATAACCACCCTTGCCAAGGACTTTATCTCTTTCACTATAGAGCCTATTCCTCAAGACCAAAATTCCATTGCTAATTCTCTTTCCTCTTTAGCTTCTCTCTTTTATCCTCATCAAGTTCTTTATAATCCTTCCTTTATTATACAAATTAGAAAATATGCATCATCTACCCAACCAATTTATTCACTTATATGCCATATTGAGGCTATCACCATTCAATAATGCCCATGATACCAAGATATCATCTAATATTTAGAACATCAAACTTATCCTCCTAATCTAGATTCTCATGAAAAGACATGCATTCGTAAACAATCTTTCAAGTATATATTTTGACATAATATATTTTATTATCATAATGTTGAAGGTACCTTACTTTGTTGTGTTATGCAAGATGAAATCACTCCTCTTCTTAAGCAAGCACATGGGGCCATTTACAGTGGTCACTATAGTGGACATTATATAGCATGTAAATGCCTACATATGGGTTACTTTTGGCCTAATCTTGAAAATGATGTAATTGAATATGATATGAAGTTCAATCCTTGTCAGCTTCATGATGATCTTATCCATTCACCTCCTACCAAACTTCAAACTATCGAATCTCCTTGGCTATTTTCCATATGGAGGTTTGATCTCATTGGTAAACTTCCTCATTCCCAATATGGGCACATTTTTATCATCACTACTATTGAGTAATTTATAAAGTGGGTAAAATCCATGCCCCTTATTAATGTTACTAGTCCTACCATATCCAAGTTCACTCTTAACCAAATCATTTTCCACTTTGGCATTCCTCATACCATCATTTAAAATAATGGTGGCAACTTTAAAAATAAACATGTCAAACAACTTTGTACCAAATCTAAAATCAATCATAAGTTTTACACACCTTATCATTTGTAATGCAATTGTCAATCTGAGGCCACCAATAAAATTCTTTAAAAAAATCTTCAAAAGATAATTTGTGAAACCTGCATGGATTGACATCTTCATCTTTACCCTACAATTTGGGCCTATTGAACTAGCATATGTACTACCATTGGGGAAACTCCATTTTCACTAGTCTATGGTTCTGAGTCAGTTCTTCCTTTAGAAGTTGAACTTCCATCTCTGCATATATATCTTCATGGTATTATTCCTAATTAATAATTACATGAATCTTGCCTTCATGCCCTTGATATTCTTGATGAATGCCATCTTTCTGTATTACAACATAACCACCAATACAAGGCTCACATTGCTAGACAACATAACAAATGTGTTAAATTCTGCACATTTAATGTTGGTATCTTGTCCTTAAACTAGACTAAACTCATGACAAAGAAGGTAAATACACCCAAAAATGGTGGGGCCCATATTTGGTTAAAGACATTCTTGGTCCAAGCACTCATCACCTTCAAACTAATGAAGGCCATGTTTTCAAAGAACCTACCAATGCCCAGTTCCTTAAAAAATACTATATCTAATCATTTCCTTCTTGTCATGATTTCTATCTATATCTATCTTACACTTTTTCCAAGTTACTTAAGCATGGATCTCTTCCTCTATAGTAGTTCCCTCCTTTTTCACAAACCTTTAATCTTCCCTTTTTGGTTTTTTGGTTTCTTGATGTACCATAGTCTTTCATTCTTCTTTTTGTTGTTTACCAATTTTGATTTGGTTCCCCTTGGGTTTTTATTTTGTGATTTGATTTATAATACCATAGATAAGACATGGCATCCTTCACAAAATTACCATATTTTTCACGTATTATCTTCCATTTTATTTTTATCTTCTTTTTGCTTTCAAATGTTGTTTTGGCATCCCTTATGGGTTTTTCTTTTGTGCGTTTCTTTGTAAGACCATAGATAAGAGCCAACATCCTTCACAAAACCACCATCTTTCTACTTTATCTTTTCCTTATCTTTTATCACCCTTCATGGGTTTCTCTTTTATGAAGTTTCAAGGTAAGACCATGGATATGACCCGACCCTCCTCATAAAATTTCTATCTTTTTCATGTTCTTTGTGATCCTTGTTCTTAGATTTTAGATTTTGCTTCTTTTGGTAGATGGAATTTGCATAACAATATATGTTAGCATGTTTTCCTCCATTTCCCTCATTATTATGATAAGGAATCACACCTTTGTTGTCATTGTATCCCTTTTTTCCTTTTTTCACATTTTTTTGTGATTTAAATCAATTAAAAATATTTCATGTGTCATTTTTATTGATTTCCCCTTATTTTCATCCCCATATTGGATAAAACAAGGTTGAAGTTAAGATATAACTTTTATTTCACCTTGATTTATGAGACTCTTAGACCCCATGCTCTTTTAAGTTCTCTCTCTTAGCAACCAAGTGTCAAGTTTTCAAATGAAAATCATCTTTAACACCCATGTTTGGTCTTCCCAATCCATATGGAGGAGGAATCTAAAAAAATGAATCAAGAAAGTTAAAATCCAAATCATTTGAAAAAAAAGGTAATGATATCTAAAAGGTAACTTACAAATCTCAAAATTCTAAATCACACCAACCGACATAATTATAAGCACATATCCTATCTATAATCAAAACTCAAACTCCATAGTTGGCCTCACATAGAGTTGAGGTCCTTTGGGGTGTGATAGGCTAGTAGATTAGAATAGGGTAATTCAAAAAACTATATGGTGCTACCTACTTTTTCACATAAGTACCCAATCTTTGAAGTAGATTGATGGCTCTATAAGGGGTCTTGAAGAGTAGGGAACGCATCATGGAGAGGTAGGTCTATTTTAATTTTCATGCATATAGCCTTCATGGGATGATATATATACTCCATCTATTGAATTAAGACTTGCGTAGCTAAGATAAGTTCTTTAAATTCCTTAAGGTCGATAGTCCTCTTGTTTTAACAAAATAAATTTTAGTGTCTTGACTTCGATAGAGAGTTCCTCTACCTTGGTTTTTCCTTCATTCTCCCCTCCACCCATTTGATTTCTCCCCTTGACAGTAAATTGTGATTCCAAATATATTTTCCCTTTTTTTTAATTCCTTTTTCTCCATCTCTTAAAAACATGCTAACAATACTTTATTTCATTTTTATCTATCCTTAGATGTAAAATAACATGTTCGAGCAACTATGGGTTACTTTCTTTATACCATCAATTTACACTTACAGACTTGCTTTACTTCCTCTTACCATTTATCATTGATTTTATTATCCTTCTATCATAGACACCTGAGTTTGTACCCCTTTTTCCATTGTTAAGTGAGATGTAGATTATTACTACTCACTCATCAATGTTTTTCCCCTTTTATGCACATTATTTTCATTATTGAGCGAGATGTGGATTGTGATTGCTCACTCATACATGTTGTTTTACCATTTTTGTTTTTCTTTTTACCATTGATTTGTCTTTATTGTCATTCCTTTTTAAACTTGTATCCTTGGTTTAAAATGATGAGTTTTCCTTTCTTACTTAAGGTTTACTTGTTTGAGTTTTTCAATCTTTAATAGCCTTGGATTTTTGGTTACCTAGTTTAATCTTTGTTTTTATTTGTTCATTTGGTCTAACATAGCACTTGTCACCCCAACTTGACAAATTTCCCAAGTATGTCCCATCAACATAACACCAATTATCTTGAAATTATTTCATTTGTTTATTTTTTCTCTTTAGTTTTGTATTCTTGGGTTTTTTGAAAGTAGTCTTTGTGCCCTCCATAATCAAAAATAACAACACAATAGACAAATATTTAGTAATAAAGGTAAGTCAAGGTATGCATCATTTAATTTTTAGGTTAGTTTCCTTTTTCAATCATTTACTTTCAATTATTTCATGCTTTTTAAAAATACTACAACTTTTCTTAGAATCAACATTGTGTGTGACCTTTTGTTATTTTCTCGAAGCACCATCCCCTATTACACCTTAGTGACAAATGATGAGCTTCGAGTGGGGCATATGTATACACATAATATTTTCAACTTTTATAAAATATTGATGATTTACATCTTGTAACAACTCATTGAGACTCAATCTCTCTAAGTGCACACCCTAAGGGGTGCACTATGAAAGGGCTGGGAAGCCCGTTGGTGCTTCACAAGATTTTTATCCCTTATTTCCACATTATTTCTAATCTAACTAGTTCCTAAATTTTTTCTCTAAGTTGTTTCTCCTCCCTTACACAATCTTCTAGTCTTTTTCCTCTTTCCATCCTTCATTTCCTTAATTGGCACCCTTTTGACCTATTGGTTGTACTAGGTCAACCAAGTTAACCTAGTACAGTTTAGGGACCCTTTTATCTCTTTTAGTTTGTTGGTCTATATGCCGACCTAGCACAGACCTAATGAGTTAGCCTTGAAAACCCACTAGGTTGATCGAGTTGACCTAGTACAATAGACATATCTAGATGATTTTAGTGTTGACTTTGCCTATAAATACAAGATTATTTCAATTATTATTATAATATGAAATCAAGAGTTATTATTTGCTCACGCTTATTCACAATCTGATCTTCCACCATTTTACTTGAGGAGACTTATCTTATGTTTATTATTTTAGAGAATTTAGTCTTGTGGATAGGTCTTGGATGTTTTGGCCTAACAAAGTGATCCTTATGAACCATAAAAACCTCTTGTAAAGCCCGATTGCATAAGGGAGAGATTGAGTCTTGATGGGTTCACATTTAGGTAAGTATCTTCTAATTTTGTTTTCCTCTCTTTTAGTAGATAGAATTAGCATAAGTGTTGTCTAAAATAATATTACTCTTCATATTCCATGTATTAGGGTGTTACTCATGCTTACTTTATTTGAGGTTCTCTATACATGTTTTGATTAATTTTCTTTTCTAACCCCTCATTTTGTGCCATAAGCTTTACTGAGCACTAGATTAGATTTAATTTTATTGTTATTAGATTAGTGAAATATTAATTCATAAGACTCTTTTAGGGTTATTGTGAGATTGTGTTATACTATAGGATTTGGAACCCTACCTCATAAGGTGTTATGACAAGTGACCCCATAATTGGGTCTAGCGGATCGGATCCTTACATTGGTCATGCTCCCACTTAACAAGTGTGTGCCCCCAATCAAAAGTGTAGGTGTGCTCTATCTCATCTAATCCAAGATTGATTTATGAACATGATGCATTTACTATTGCATACAAAATCTTCTCTAGCCACCATAGCTTTCTTTGTTGTCACTCTTTCTAATCTTGCAGTCTTTGGATTGAATTAAACATCCACTAATGATGTTGTCAATTTTAGAGGCTCTGGAGTCTCCATTTGTGAGTTTTTTGAAGTCTTAGGGTAAGCCATCTATGTACCACTTGACTCCCCAAGGGAAATCATCTTTTTCTCTTTCTCTTCCTTCATCAAGGAAACTATACATGGTTTCAACTCATAATGGACATTGATATTTACTGACTTAGTCATATCCTATGAATGGTGCATGGTGGGAATCATCTAAAACTTTCCATATATGAACCATTCAAGAATGGTTGGTCCCTATAACACATTTTCTTAACTAAATACATTGACCTCACTTAATGGATCTGTGAAGGTCAATTTAGGCTTCTTTGGTCCTATTCTAGTGACCAATACAAGTTCATCCTTTCTCTTAGGTGGAGTAGCAATGGGAACTAGGTCTAGTGTTACCTCTTTTACTTTCTCTTCATTTGCCTCCTCAACTTGGGGTTGAGTTTCTTCCACTTGTGCTTCCTCTTCATCTAAATTATAGGCACTAGTCAGTGCCTCCAATGTATCCTATATTATTTCTCTGGGATCTAATGCTACCACATCAATATATTTAATTAAAGATCCTAGTTCATGGGGTTATGCTAAAGATGAATTTCCCTTACTAGGTCTCCTCTCTTCAAGTCTCTACTTAGCTTGTACTTTAGGATTTTGTACTTCTACCTGTGATTTTGATTGCATGGGAGGAGGTCAAAAGGATTGACCTCCTAGCAAGTGGTACTATCTCAGACCCATTTAACAAATGTCATCACTCCCCTTCTGGTCCCTCATCAATATGGATTATGCATTTATGCCTTATTTATATAACTTGGACAATACCTTTATGAAGGATGCAAGCTTGGTGTAGATTGAGTCATAGACTCTTGGCCAATGTTAATAGTTTAAGTTAATTTATTTAGCCTCCAAATGTTTCCCAACTTTAACATTGAGGTCCCATTGCCTTAATTCATCATGTTGTAATTTAAAGGATTCTCTATGCCTAACATCATATTCAATCTTGTTCCAATAATGGAATATGGTTCTACCAATTTCGAAGGGTGGAGGATGTAGAACTCCTTTCCTCTTTTTTTTACATAAGCCATCAATGTCATTATAGATTTGGAATGCAACTTCCTGCTCAGCCAACTTGTTAGGAACATGGATGCGTAGTTTGAGGGGAGTGTACTATGTTCCCTCAATTTGAATGATGGTATAGTCCATATAGAACCAAATTTCCCCAATAGACTCAATATATTTCTTTGAAAATGAGATAAATGTTGCCATTGGGTTCCCTATTATAGCCTCAGTCAAGGAAGGATAGATGCAATCAAAAATAAATTGGATATGGTCTCTATACTTTAAGATATTTATATGATTAAAATATTAAATATATGTAGAAATACCCTTAAGGTAGGGAAACACCATATAATACTCCTTTAGGAAGGAATAACTCCATAATGTCTCTTCGAGGGGACAACCTCCAATATCCTCTTACAATAGAAGACTTAATACTTACTTGATATCTTTACCATGATAATCATCTCCTTTATATAGACATCTATTTAACCAATGGATGGGTAACTTCCTAATCCCAATGTAGGTTGACCATTACCCAATGTACTAATTCCACAAGTTACTCCATTATCATAATATATTATACCCATATAACTAACTAAGGGGATGTGTGCCACATGTTGACATCTCCATCAACCCATATACATTAATATATCATATCCCTAGGTACATAGCATTACTTCCCTCTTTGACATGTTTCATCCCTAAAACATAGGAAGAAACCAAATAATGAGTGTGCTTCAAATCGTTGCACACTTGTTTCCAATCTCGATCATCTAGACATCCATATGTTATCTTGGTAGGTGATAGATCTCCAAGCTTGTTTCCAAATTCCATTATGCTCCTTTGATTTCATTCATGATCATAATTATACTATTTTGGTGTCCAAGCATAATTATTCCTCTTTTTATTCCATGTACCATATTCCACTGCGCTACTCTGATTCTAACTATGACCATAGTAGGTATTCTTCCAAGCATAATCATAGTGATTTCCCCATTCATTCCATGTGAAAAAGTATATTTTATTTGGATTCCATGCATATCCATAATGATTAGAAATTTTATTTCTTGTACAGACAAAATTATTGTTGTTATGACACTTCCTCACCTCGTTCCATGATTGTTTCCTTTCATGATGATGTGGGTGTCTATATACCTCAACTTTTTCCACCCTTACCTCTACTTCATCCATATTTTCCATCTTTTTCTCTTTAGTATATGAAGTGTTCATTTCTAGTTTTAGTGTGTCTTTATCTATATCATCTGAATCTTCATCATGTTCTTCATCATTTGTTTCAATCTCATCCTCATGATCTATACAGATTGTTATTGGTGCCTTTTTCACTATGATATCTTGTAAAGTGATATTATTTTTCCTATACCAAAACTTCATGAACTTTTTTTTAACATTAATATTCATTGTTCTCAAAGTCTCTAACCATGGATATCTAAGAACTATATCCATATCATCCATATCCAAAGCATAAAAATCTGAATGCAAAACATATTTTTCCATAATAAGATTCAAATATTCAAACATTGAAATATTATTACCATCTACTTGAACCTCCTTTATATTATTTGCTTGAACATGGAGATGCTTTCCCACGTTCATGTTAATGAAGTTATACTAGCTGGTAGGGTTTATGGACACAACCACCTTCTTCTTTTGAATGCATCCATGAAATTGAAAAATTGACTCAGATTTATTTGGAGCCAAATTATTTGAACCCTTATCTTCTTCATTTTCTTCTTTTTCTTCTTCTTCTTCTTCTTCTTCTTCTTCTTCTTCTTCTTCATTATTTTATTCCTCTTCGACATCCTCTTTTTCTTTTAAATCCCATTGATCTAGAAAGATTTGTTCCATTGCTTCCCATGAAGAATATTGTTGCACAAAGCTCAATTGATTAAACCACCAATGTTGTGTAGGCCTAGACAAATAAAAAGATAATTCTATTTTCCATAAAATAGTTTTAGTATTATTCTCCTTAAAAATGAGCCACCATTCTATAGCATTAACATCATCTTCCCCTAAAAATTTTTGCAACTTCATGATCCACAAAAACAATTAGGGTTCAAGAAACCATAAAATTTCAATAAATCATACAAAACGGATCCAAAAAATCCCAAATTTTTAATGTAGCTTCCTCTTCTAATATTGGAACCTCAATAAACAATTTGTAAAAACATGTCACAAATTTCTACCTATAGATTGAATATATGAAAACCATAAAATCACAACAAAACACTCAAAACAACTTCAAATATTTTGAAATTTTTACTGTAGTTATCTTATATATTCTTACATCTCCAGTAAAAAATTTGAATAAAACTTCCTTATATTTAGGAATATATATCAAAATTATTATAAACCCTAATAACAATAACTCCCTCAAAACTAATCAAAAAATCTTGATGTTTTTATTGTGACTTATTTAAAATATTATCCATATCCAATAAAAAACTTGTGGAAAAATTCACAACCAATCAAGAGATATTGATGATTAAAAAAAGCTAGGGTTTCGCTCCACACAAATTATCCAAATCAAAGCAATGATACCACTTGATATGATATTGATATGAGTCAAATATTTCATATATACAAAAATACTCTTAAGATAGGGAAACACCATATAATACTCCTTTAGTAAGGAATAACTCCATAATGTCTCTTTGAGGGGACAACCTCCAATATCCTCTTACAATAGAAGAATCAATGCTTACTTGATATCTTTACCATGATAATCATCTCCTTTATATATACATCTATCTAACCAATAGATGGGTAACCTCCTAATTCCAATGTA
This sequence comes from Torreya grandis, assembly GCA_037957365.1. NCBI lineage: Eukaryota > Viridiplantae > Streptophyta > Pinopsida > Cupressales > Taxaceae > Torreya > Torreya grandis. The sequence goes on along the minus strand of JARHVA010000080.1, from coordinate 556,761 downwards.
GGCCGACCATTATCCAATGTACTAATTCCACAATTTACTCCATTATCCTAATATATTGTACCCATATAACTAACTCAGGGGATGTGTGCCACATGTCAGCATCTCCATCAGCCCATATACATTAATATATCATATCCCTAGGTATATAGAATATATGAAGTTTTGAATAAAATTGGAACACTATTTGTGTCCTCTCAGGTGACCATCCCCTAAAGTTTAGGATCTTAATTGTGGCTATTAAGGCATCCAAGAGGTAAGACATCATATAGAATTCTCTCCTAGTCCTCCTTTTGATTGTAAATCTCTGCCTATATAAGCATGTGCCAATGACTTCACCAATGGGATGGGTTATCTCCTTATCAATCATGAAATAAACTAAGGGTACCCAAATGCTATCAAAATATGTGGTTGTGGGGTTTTCATAGATTCTATTCATCAGGGTCATTATTACTCTAATTCTAGGTTAGAATTGGCTAATGGGAATGTTTCCACTGAGGTCAGAAATCACATGGTTCTTAGAATACAACCATGGTGCTAGGATGGTTTTGAGGTCATTTTTCTTAGCCCATTCATTGAGTGTGGGCACATATACTCAGGGATTGGAAATATTATAATAGTTATCAAAGGCAATGGGAGACACATAGGTAATGAACTTATGAGTACATTCACTTATCAGCATACCATTTTAAATTTTACATTCTTTAAAAATATGGAGGAGGACATATAAACAATGAATTACCTCTAGTTTAGCTATTGCATGGTGAAGTCTCATCATATATGCTACAACTAGGTCATAATACCTTATCTTAATAGTCACAATTTTCTCATCCTCTTTTGTTATGGGTTGTAACTATTCAATTTTCCAAAATACCTTGGACCAATTATTGTCACTAGTGTTCAATGCCACAACATCAAATGTTGTTTCCTTGAAGACTCTTCCTTCTGAATTCATGGTCAAATAGAGATCTATGTCTTCTTTGTGTTGTTGTTTACAAGTTACTATGATTGTGAGATTTATAAATTGCTCACTAGTAGTCTATAAATTCCTTTGGATCAATTGGCACTTGCTCAAATGAAAATTGAGATCTCTTTAGTTTGACTATGGTGAATTTGAGATTAAATTAGGGATTCTATACAAGTATTTTTTGGGATTTAATGGTGAAGGTTTTTGGACTTAAGTGAATTTGGTGCCTTGTATTTGATTTGGACCTTTGATTTTATACCTTTATCTTTTCATGCCCATAAAATATTTGGTTTTTTCATTTTTTGCTTAGGTGGCATTGATGTGGGATCCAATTGGCACTTTCATGACACTTTGTTCATTAAGTTTCAAAAAATTAACCATTTCCCTTTAAAAATCCTACTTGGATTCACTATGTCAAATCATGGTGCACAGATCAATGTGGATCATTGATTTTGATCTTGAGAATTTCATGCCATTAGTTGTTGTTTACACTAGGCCCCATAGTTATGCCACTTGGTAGTCTTGTGAGGCTTTATGAGCTCTACATCTTATTAGCTCCATCATTTGGCATATATTTACCATGTGGCAACCCCATGGCCATTCAGAAGTTCCATTGAATAGTCCACATATATCTTTCTTTGTTTGATCATGTTGCTCTGATTAACCACAAACCTCAATCTTGAAAAGGTGCACAAATTTTAAGTTAGCATATGATCATATAAATAACTTAGGTTAAATAATTTAGTCTATGGTTTTACTTCATGTTAATAAACATGGAATAATCCTTAGGCTAAAGTATTTAGGCTAAGTTTAACTCAAATCAAAAGGGGACCTGATACAATAAAGAGGACCTAACTTAAGGTTTTCAACCTAAGGTTTTTATCACATTAATAAATATGAGATAAACCTTAGGATAAATTATTTAATCTAGATCTCATATAATAGGATCTTACAATTTTTTAAGCCTCACTAATGAAATAAGCCCATAAAATAGTCCATAAGACTATGGGGATACACACACACACACACACACACACACACACACACACACACACACACACACACACACACACACACACACACACACACTAAGTATAGGATTTTAAACTAAGGTTTGGTCTGATGTTTAAAAATACATTACAACCTTATGATAATATTTAAGTTAAGTCTATAGTATTTACAATTTCCCCCTTATGTACATTTAAACTTTAAGTCAAAAAATAGCTCCTAATTAGTCTAAGACCAATATTAACATTGAAGTACAGAACTCCTAGCATAATTAAGTGAGGATCCATTAATCCTGCAAAGGTAAACAACATGTTTATGTATCTAAGAGAGATTAGTTTATGAGCTCAAATTTTGATGGCCTCACGGACGTCAATGATGGTCTCACAGATGTCAATGATGTTCATGCAAACATCAAAATTAAGATATAGTAATGTATCACTAGGGCTTAAATTTGATAGGCTTGTGACCTCAATGATGGCCTTATAGATGTCAAATGATGGGGGAGAGAGTGTCAATTTTAAGCTCTGCATAACATAGTAGTTCTTATGCAAGATTTGAGTTGATATGCATTCATTTGATTAACCCATCTGGTGGAATGTGAATCATTGATCATGATCTAAAAATTTGAATATGATTGGTTCCTGTGATCATAATTAGGATCAAATGAGCTTGGGTCCAAATATTCATTAGACCAAAGTATAACATAAGTCCTAAGTCTATGTCTTTGAACCATAATAAAATAATGACCCTTTGAATAATTAAAGTCCTAACATAAGCTTTATCTTAAGGTTTTGTTGTATTAATAAATAAAATCAAAACCTTAGGGTAACACTTAGGCTAAATTTATATTATAATAGAGAGGAACCCCCTTTAGTCTTTGATTTTGGTCTTGCACCATCTGATCTTTTACCTCTAATTAAACATAGATAGTTGATTAAGATCTGAGTGATCGAGTAGGATTAGTCTATGGGTCAATTTGTCTTGGGTCTATCAGGCTTGCCTCACTCCATTTGATCATTGATCTCCACTTAAACATAGACCACTAATCCTACATAGAAGCATGATATTTAAGTTAAGGCTTGGTGATGTATAAAACTTAGGGTAAAGTTTTAGGACAAAGGTCTAGTTCATTTTAATAAAAATGAATGGGGACTTAAGGCTAAAATATTAGTCTAAGTGGAAAATATATTAAAAGGATCCTATGTACAAAAAGGTTAGACCCCACTTAAAATGAAAGGAAACAAAGGGGTTCAGGAATAAAGGGGACCAAATGCATAAATTTTTAAATTAAGGTTTGATCATGTTGAAAAACATGACCAAGCCTTAATATAAAAATTAGTCTTAATTCTAAAGATTATTTAAAATGTTCTCGCCAATTTTGCTCTTGAAAATTTTGAATTTAAATCAAATGGCTTGAGCTAGGGTTTTTAAAGGAGTGTTTCAAGGAACTTGAAACATAGATTTAATATTGAGTTCCTATAGACCAAACATTGTTAAATATCTGAATATGGATTAGACTATGAAATCTAAACATAATTCATTCAATGAGAGTTTCATGAAACCTATCACTGAAATAGAAAGATCCGCTATTAGAAAGAGTAGGCTAAGTTAAAGAAAAACAATGAACAAAAGACCAACCCAAATAAGATGTGGATGATCTTCAAATACAAATAATGTGCAAATATATCAAAGACATTTAGATCAAGTAAATTTCTAATTTTAAAACACCAATTTACACATTTTTAACACAAGGGTCCCCATTTTTCAAAAATAGGGGTATGTTGTCCCCAACAACAGTCCAGTAAGGAAAGCTTCATATTCAACAATATTGTTTGTACATGAAAAGCCAATGTGAAAATTTTTAGGAATTAGAATGCCCTATGGCATGATTAATAATAATCTTGGTCATAAACCATGTGATGTGAAAGAACCATCAAAATAGAGCTTTCACTCTTTATTTTTAGTTAGAGTTATAACATAATCATCAAGAAGTTATACTATGATAGGAGCAAAATCTTGTATAGGTACCTCTTTCAATTGTTAAGTGATAACTTGTCCTTTTATTACTTTCTAATGTTTGTACTAAATATCAAATTCACTTAACAACATGACCAATTTCTCCATTCGACCTGTGAGAGATGATTTTTCCAATAAATAGTTCAATGGATCCATTTTATAAATCAATAATGTCTTATTACTCAACATGTGGTATTTAAGATTTTAAGAAGTAAATACTAATATAAGGCATGTTTTCTTAATTTGACTATAATTCTATTCATAAGAAACCAATGTTCTTCTCAAATAATTAACTACTTATTCTTTCCCTTATTCGTCATGCTAAGCAAGGAGTGATCCTAAGGCATAATCATTTATAAAAAGGTACAATAAGAAATAAATTTTTGGTATAGTGGAACAAGTACCTAAGGATTAGCTATATATTACTTTAGTTGATCAAAAGATTCTTAGCATTCTGAATTCCATTGAAATGTAATTCCTTTCTTTAGAAAATGCGTAAATGGGTGACAACGATTAGCCAAGTTAGAGATGAAGCATCTAATAGCCTAGATTTTTCCTTGTAGACTACATAGTTACTTCAAATTGGAAGGAGACAACATTTAATTGATTGATTGAACTTCAGTTGGGTCAACTTCAATACCTCTATGAAAGAAATTGAAGCCTAATAATTTATTGGATATAACCCAAAAACATTTTTCTTAAGGTTGAAACATAATTTATACTCGTAAATCCATTCAAATATTATTTTTATCACTTGTTTTCATTCAAAATATACACCCATGGATGGTTTTTGGTGTGAGAGGTTTTGTGAATACAACATAGAGCATGAATGCCTTATGTAGGGTGCAAAGGTATTCAGCACTAGGCGTGGAAGAGTTATTACTCACCTACATGCATGGGGCATTAGTTATCTTTTCTCAATTATGGGATTGTCCCCAAGGTGTGGGACCCTTGTGCTCCTTGGAATGAACCTCCATATTAGGCTAGATTCCTTCTATTCTAAGTGCACCTAGTTTAGAACCAATGCACATACCTAAAGAGAAGAAAGGTAAATCTACTACTAATCTAAACATAAAATTTTTAGGTAAAAGGGGGACGAGGTAAAAATTTAATTGAAAATAAAAGGTGATACACCAAGAATAGAGTGATCTCTCTTACTACTATGGACACACAATAAATATTTGAGAATAAGATGTTATCACACATAATCCATTAAGGACACTCCAAATGCATAAGTTTTTCACATAGAGGTGCAAGAACATAGCACAAAACTGAGAGAGATGAAGAATGTTACATAGATAATATCTATATAGACCCATATGCATAAAAAATATGACTTGAAAGTGAGTCCCAATTTCTACACAAAGGTGTTGGGAATGGACATCGATGAGAGGGATGGACATTACACATAGACAAAGATCAACAAATAGAAATAACACATAGATTGTGAGAATAATAGAGGGAGGTGAACTTAGTTCTCATCAACATGCAAGTTTTATCTAATAAAAGTAATCTTGGAGGGAAAATTTTGGCTATGTGAGGTTGCCTAAAAATGTTGACCCTTTTACAATGAAAGACCCAAGATTTTTATTGGTAATGAGAATCCCATGGGTCATTAATTATAATATTACCCACTATCAGGGTAGTTACAATAATTAAATGCTAATGGGAGAAGAAATTGAGATCTTTATTAGAAGATATCATGTGTCCATGTTTTGACAACCTAAAAGTAACCCTTGTAATTAATAACATTCTAACACAGCTCTACCAAACACTAAATCAATCCCAACTACCTCCTTTACATATGATTAACATCTAAAAATCCACTTGGATTCATTTTTTGATGTGTAGTCATGTGGAATTTATTTGGATTCTACCATGTCATTTTTGCATGTTAAGAGTCTACACAAAAGGAAGGTACGTGCCTTTTATAATTTCATGGTATGATTGACCCATGCATTCTATCTACCCCTACATCAACTTTTGCATTCTAAACACTATTACTTGAGTGTGTGTTTTCTTCAAACTTAACATTCATATACGGGTACTTACATGCATCCAACACAAGGGTGTGCAGTGAATATTGCACAAAAAATAGGTTGTGTAGTGAAGTTATGAGTTTGTGAAGGGAACTAATGTATAGTTATTCTAAAATATTATATGAATCTTAACTCTTTAGCTTCAAATACCTTCTGATGGTTCCCATAATTATACATTATAAATTTTGAAGCTTTCACTGGTCTGCAAAGGCAATGGTGCACAACATATAATATAGCCTATAATTTATGAGAGCACAAAAGTGGAATTATGTGATTTGGTGTAGAAATTTAATCAGAAGGAAACCTATGATCAATAATGTGCAATAATATTAATATATTGGGCACACTTTTCATGATTTGTAATTGCTCTTGCCTACTACTTTTTACATTGTCTCAAGATTAGGAGGTTTGCATGCTTGAACTTGCATTCCATTTTAGCTTGTGTGATGGAGAATATATTCATGGGGAATACATTGAGGACTCATAATGGGTGAGAATCAACACTTATTCAATTCACATATCTACACTAATCACTTTAAGTGTCGGTGTAGATGGGAAGCATATGAGTGCAAGATTTCTTTAAGTAACTCAATACTTTGTAGTTACACAACCTTCTATAAGATCCTTGTGAGTTATGTGTAAGTTAGGGGTGAATTAGAAATTCAACACTTTTGGTGACATATGTAGGTCATTTTCCTACTAAGTGAGATTTCAGTATCCTTTAAAGTAATCCATTAAGCACAGAGTCATTCAAGTTACAACCTACTTGACCTATGCTTAAATAAATTGAATTAAGTGTTGCCATCAACAAAGCAAAGGGATAAAAATAAGAAAAATATGTGTGAGTCATGTATCCACATAATATTTTTAAACTTTTTCAATTACTAATGCTTTCTATCTTACAAGAACCCATTGAGTCTTAATCTCTCTGAGTGTACACCTTAAAGTGTGTACCGAGACAGGGGTGGGCAAACCATTGGTGCTTTATAAGATTGTTGTCCCTTATTTCCACGTATTACCAATTCAACCAGTTCCTAAAAATATTAGCCTAAGCTATTATTTCTCTTTTTCACACTCTAATATTTTACCACCTTCCATACCCCTTTTCCTAACCTAAAACCCCTTTCAATATTTTACATGACTAGGTCGACTGGGTTGACCTTGTAATCTTATTGGTGAAACTCATTTAGGGTCTAGGTCAACTATTATTTGACCTAGCCTATGACCTAGAGAGTTTTTGTCAATAATGATACTAGGTTGACTAGGTCAACCCTATTGATAAAAACTTTTATAAGGCTTTAGGGTTAAATCCATATATATAAACACATCTATTTTGTCATTATTAGAGATACATCAAGAGTTATTATTCATTTTAGCTTCTTTATAATCTTCTCTTCCACCATTATATTTGAGGAGTATTAGTTTAAGGTTTCTACTTGGATAATCTAGTCTTTTGGAGAAGTATTGGATGCTTTGGCCTTTCTTAGTGATCCTTACAAACCATAACAACCTCTTGTGAAGCCCCTTTTGGCCAAAGGAGAGATTGAGTCTTGACAGGTTCATCTTTCAGGTAAGTATCTCTAACTTTGCTCCTCTCTTTAGTAGATATAAGTAACATAAATATTGGATTTTGAATAATATTACTCTTCTTCTCCATGCATTAGGGTCTTACCTATGCATAGCTTAATTAGGATTCTCTTATGTATGTTTACTTTAGTTTATTTACTAACCCCACTTTGTGCCACAAGCTTTGGTGAGCACTATATTAGATTTCTTTGCTTTCCTTGTTATTAGTATAGTGAATATGAAAATAGGACTTAGTTAGGGTTATTGCATGATTTTGCTTGAATGGAGGCTTTAGAACCCTCCCTAGTGATATTTTTGTGATAAGAGATCCCTTAGTTGGGTTTAACAGATCCACATATTGGTTATGCTCTTGATTATCTAATATATCCCCAATCAGAACTATAAGCAGGTTCTATCTTCTCTAAGCTAATATTGATTTATAGATCTAATGTATTTTTGATTGCATACATTCTAGTGAACCTATTTATTATTTTTATATATTTTTAATACAAGGCCAACAGGGTTGGTATAATTTATAACTTTTGTATATAGGTTTAACACATAGTCGCATCAAAAATTGACTCTATTATTTCTATGCAAGTCTTCATTAGATATAAGTTACTAGGTTGAACATGTTTATACAATACTCTTATTCACTTCTAAACATCAAACTAGGTCAAAAAAGTTGACATAGTATTCCAAACAACTTCTAAGAAACATACTAGGTTGACTAGGTTGATATAGTCATCTTAACAAGATTTAGAAAATAGCGAATTGTATAACTAGGTCAACCAACTTGACATAGTTGGAATAATTTATAAGTAACATTCAAGGTGGTTCAACATAAATTTCACAATCCTTGGCATCTTCCGACCCACCATGATTCCTCTCTCTCTCTCTCTCTCTCTCTCTCTCTCTCTCTCTCTCTCTCTCTCCTCTCTCTCTCTCTCTCTCAATTCAATTATTCCTTTTAGTTCTATTTTTTAAAGTTTTTAATCTTTTAAATTACCATCATATATCAAACTAGAATGACCTGGTCGACCTCATTTTGTATTCTATCTTCTATCTACAAGAGTAGGTTGGCTTGGTCAACTTAGTTCTTAAAATACCCTTAATTTTGTAGTACAATAGTGACACTATTGACTATATTATGTAATGTCTACATATACTATCATCTAAACTAACTCTATACTATGTTTTAAATTGGAAATTAACAACTATATGCTAGTAATTAATTCACAGTTTCACTTTCAGTTGTTTGCATGCTCAAAGAAGATCACATAGTCTAATTAGGTGGTTTTTCAATATACCATTTAGTTGTACTATTTTTATCTTTCTTTCACACACTACCAAATCACATAATTTCAAAACACATTTAAACATGTCTACCCAAGGCCTACCTACTTGGATTTCATCACCAAGGGGGAAGCCAACTTGGTTTTTTGGCCAAGTATAAACACATGGTTAATGATATATATTGGAAAATCACCCAACACCCTTATCATTGTAAGATTGTGAAGTGAGGGGGTAGGCCCTAGTACCAAGCTAATACCATTGCCAACATACATCCCTTTCAACCTAAATTTCATGAAACCATCCATAGATTGCTTTCTAGTTCTCTATTTTCAACCAAATTCCCTATTATGCTTAAAATAACATTTTATAATCTAATAACATTCAAGATGACCACTTAGCTAGCATTTATTTTTTAGTTGACTGCTTGCTCTCTACTCATTGTATGTTGTATTGTAAAAACTTGCATTATCTAGCATTGGTACAAGGTTTTGTGTTGTGTGCCAATATGATCATTCTTATTGATCTAATTATTTGTGTGTTTACTTCCATTTCCTAATTTTAAAAACATTACAAAAAAATTCCCTACTTTTAGTACACTATCATTCTATTTGACATAGGCTCTTATAGACTATCATTTTTCCTACCTATAATACTAAGTTGACCTCATCGACTGTGTATCCCTACTTACCAATTAGGTTATAATACTAAGTCAACCTGTTCGACCCTGTATCCTTATCAAAGTAACTTTTTCCCTATCTATAGTACTAAGGTGACCCAGTTTACCTTGTATCCTTATTTTTCTTCTATTCAGTAGTACTAAGTTGACTTGGTCAACTCTATACTATTTTTCCTTATGTCTAACATCACTAAGTAAACATGGTAAAATATATACTCTTTTTAATTATATCTATTAGTACTAAGTCAACCTAGTCAACTCTATACTCTTTTTAGCCCCTTTTCAGTAGTACTAAGTCAACCTAGTCGACTCTATACTCTTATTATTGCCCTTGCTCTTTTATATGGCTAACTTATTTATATCTACCCATCTTATTTCTTTGTCTCTCATTCTTCTTGATTATCATCTTTTTCCTTTTATATAACATCATGAAATCCCCTATCAAAATCTTCTTGGACAACTTGAATCTATTTAGATGCTATATGGGGTGTTCTTTTCTTCTTGTCTTTTCCTATCTTTTCTTCCTCTTTTTAGTTATTGGGGCATATTATGATCCCCATCCACACATTACTCTAGCATTTGGTAAATATTGTGATGTCTACCCACATATCATTTTAGACTTTAGGGCATCTTACAATGCCCATACCTGCATCCACTTCCCCTTTGGGGCATCTTGCAATACCCACTCTTATTCTACTTGGCATGCTACCAAACTAATTAAAATCCAAGAAATCTACCAAAACACATAGTCTTGTCTCTCACATGCTCATCTTTGATATAAATGTTAGTGTAGGATCATTCCCTTCCTTTCATGCTTTCTATATGCTATATATCTAACACTTTTTGTAGGATACTTATACAAGTCTCTCCCTCTACATCAATTCCCTCTTTTCACAAAACTTAGTCATTTATTTTGGTCTTTTGGTTTCCTCTTTTTATCATGAGTTTCATTGTAAAAATATGGATTGGACTTGGTCTTCCTCATGATGTACTATAATCCTATTTATTTTCATAATTTTTACACACTTTTTTACACCCCTTGGGTTTCTCTTTTATGAGTTGTAGTGTAAGACTGTGGAAAGGACCTAGGCTTCCTCACAAATACCATCTTTTTCCTAACTCATTTTTTTCTACAATACTTTTTGGTACCCCCTTGGGTTTCTCTTTTGTGAGTTATAGTGCAATACCATGGATAGGACCTAGCCTTCCTCATAAATACCATCTTTTTCCTACCTCATTTATTTTTACAATACTTTTTCACACCCTCTTGGGTTTCTCTTTTATGAATTACAAAGTAGTACCATGGATAAGACTTGGCCTTCCTCATAAAATCACCATCTTGTCATCCTTTTCTAGAATGTGCTTTACAATGGTTACAAGTTCTTGATATTTATTCTTAACTTTAGATTTTACTTCTTTTGATAGACTAAATTTGCAAAAAAATCTATGTTAGCATGTTTTACTTCATTTCCCTCATTATTATGATAAGGAATCATACTTTTCTATCCTTGTATCCCTTTTTTCACCCTTTTCTCACATTTTTTTATTTGAAATAATTAAAATTATTTCATGTTCCATTTCTGTTGATTTCCTTTCCTTCCACTCCACATTGGATAAAGCAAGGTCAAATTTAAGATAACACTTTTATTTCACCTATATTTACGAGACTCAGACACAATGCTCTCTAAGTTCTCTCTCTTGGTAACTAAGTCCCAAGTATTCAAATGAAATTCATCTTTAGAACCCATGTTTGGTTTTCAATATCTGTATGGAGGAGGAATAGAAAAACCCATCAAGAAAATTAAAAGCTAAATCATTTGAAATAAAATACAATGATATATAAAATACAACATACGAATCTCAAAAGTCAAAATCATACCAAAATACATGATTACAAGCACATCTCTTATTTATAATTGAAGCTTGAACTCCACAGTTGGCCTCACAATAAGCCAAGGTCCATTGGGATGTGGTAGGCTGGTAGATTAGAAAAGGATAATTCAATAAACTCTATGGTAATACCTACTTTCTCACATAAGTACCCAATATTTTTAGTATATTGATGGCTCTGTAAGGGGTCCTAAGAAATGGGGAACACATGGGAAAGTAGGTCCATTTTAATTTTCATGCATATAACTTTTATGGGATAATATACATCTTTCATTTCTTAATCTAAGACTTGTGTGGTTAACAGAAACTCTTTAGAGTCTTTAAGGTCAAAAGTCCTCTATGTTAGAATGTTTTCCTTCATTTCCCTCATTATTATGATAAGGAATCACACTTTTCTATCCTTTTATCCCTTTTTTCACCCATTTCTCACATTTCTTTTGATTTGAAGTAATTCAAATTATTTCATGTTCCATTCCTATTGATTTCCTTTCCTTCCACTCCACATTGGATAAAATAAGGTCAAATTTAAGATAACACTTTGATTTCACCTATATTTATGAGACTCTTAGACACCATGCTCTTTAATTTCTCTTTCTTAGTAACCAAGTCCCAAGTATTCAAATGAAAGTCATCTTTAGAACCCATGTTTGGTTTTCAATATTTGTATGGAGGAGGAATAGAAAAACCCATCAAGAAAGTTAAAAGCCAAATCATTTGAAATAAAATGCAATGATATATAAAAAGCAACATACAAATCTCAAAAGTCAAAATCACACCAAAATACATGATTACAAGCATGTTTCTTATTTCTAATTAAAGCTCAAACTCCACAGTTGGCCTCACAATAAGCCAAGGTCCATTGGGATGTGGTAGGCTAGTAGATTGGAATAGGATAATTCAATAAACTCTATGGTATTACGTAATTTCTCACTAGCGTACCCAATACTTGTAGTATATTGATGGATTTGTAAGGGGTCCTAAGGAATTGGGAACACATGGGAAGGTAGGTCCATTTTAATTTTCATGCATATAACTTTCATGGGATAATATACATACTTCATTTGTTAATCTAAGACTTGTGTGGCTAAGAGAAGCTCTTCAGAGTTCTTAAGGTCAAAAGTCCTCTATGTTAGCATGTTTTCCTTCATTTCCCTCATTATTATGATAAGGAATCACACTTTTATATCCTTTTATCCCTTTTCTCACCCTTTTCTCACATTTTTTTGATTTGAAGTAATTCAAATTATTTCATGTTCCATTCCTATTGATTTCCTTTCCTTCCACTCCATATTGGATAAAACAAGGTCAATTTTAAGATAACACTTTTATTTCACCTATAATTATGAGACTCTTAGACACCATACTCTCTAATTTATTTCTCTTAGTAACCAAGTCCCAAGTATTCAAAATACAGTCATCTTTAGAACCCATGTTTGGTTTTCAATATCTGTATGGAGGAGGAATAGAAAAACCAATCAAGAAATTTAAAATCCAAATCATTTGAAATAAAATGCAATGATATATAAAAGGAAACATACAAATCTCAAAATTCAAAATCACACCAAAATACATGATTACAAACACATCTCTTATTTCTAATTGAAGCTCAAACTCCACAGTTGGCCTCACAATAATCTAAGGTCCATTGGGATGTGGTAGGCTAGTAGATTGGAATAGGATAATTCAATAAACTATATAGTACTACCTACTTTCTCACATAAGTACCCAATATTTTTAGTATATTTATGGCTCTATAAGGGGTCCTAAGGAATGAAGAACACATGGGAAGGTAGGTCCATTTGAATTTTTATGCATATAACCCTCATGAGATAATATAAATACTTCATTTGTTAATCTAAGACTTGTGTGGCTAAGAGAAGCTCTTCATAGTCCTTAAGGTTAAAATTCCTCTATGTCATCATGTTTTCCTTCATTTCCCTCATTATTATGATAATGAATCACACTTTTTTATCATTGTATCCCTTTTTTCACCCTTTTCTCACATTTTTTTGATTTGAAGTAATTAAAATTATTTCATGTTCCATTCTTGTTGATTTCCTTTCCTTCCACTCCATAATGGATAAAATAAGGTCAAATTTAATATAACACTTTTATTTCACATATATTTATGAGACTCTTAAACACCATGCTCTCTAAGTTATCTCTCTTAGTAACCAAGTTCCAAGTGTTCAAATGAAAGTCATCTTTAGAACCCATGTTTGGTTTTCAATATCTTTATGGAGGAGGAATATAAAAACCCATCAAGAAAGTTAAAATCCAAATCATTTGAAATAAAATGTAATGATATATAAAAGGCAATATACAAATCTCAAAAGTCAAAATCACAAAAAAATACATGATTACAAGCACATCTCTTATTTCTATTTGATGCTCAAACTCCACAGTTGGCCTTACAATAAGCCAAGGTCCATTGGGATGTGGTAGGCTAGTAGATTAGAATAGGATAATTCAAAAAACTCTATGGTACTACCTACTTTCTCATGTAAGTACCCAATATTTTTAGTATATTGATGGCTCTATAAGGGGTCTTAAGGAATGGAGAACACATGGGAAGGTAGGTCCATTTTAATTTTCATGCATATAACCTTCATGGGATAATATACATACTTCATTTATTAATCTAAGACTTGGGTAGCTAAGAGAAGCTCTTCATAGTCCTTAAGGTTGAAAGTCCTCTATGTTAGCATGTTTTCTTTCATTTCCCTCATTATTATGATAAGGAATCACACTTTTCTATCCTTGTATCCCTTTTTTCACCCTTTTTCACATTTTTTTAATTTGAAGTAATTCAAATTATTTCATGTTCCATTCCTATTGATTTCCTTTCCTTTCACTCCACATTGGATAAAACAACGTTGAATTTAAGATAAAACTTTTATTTCACCTATATTTATGAGACTCTTAGACACCATGCTCTCTAATTTCTCTCTCTTAGTAATCAAGTCCCAAGTATTCAAATAAAAGTCATCTTTAGAACCCATGTTTGGTTTTAAATATTTGTATGGAGGAGGAATAGAAAAATCGATCAAGAAAGTTATAGCCAAATCATTTGAAATAAAATGAAATGATATATAAAAGGAAACATACAAATCTCAAAAGTCAAAATCACACCAAAATACAAGATTACAAGCACATCTCTTATTTCTAATTGAAGCTCAAACTCCACAGTTGGCCTCACAATAAGCCAAGGTCTATTGGGATGTGGTAAGCTAGTAGATTGGAATAGGATAATTCAATAATCTCTATGGTACTACCTAATTTCTCACATAAGTAACCAATATTTTTATTATATTGATGGACCTGTAATGGGTCCTAAGGAATGGGGAACACATGGGAAGGTAGGTCCATTTTAATTTTCATGCATATAACCTTCATGGGATAATATACATATGCCATTTCTTAATCTAAGACTTGTGTGGCTAAGAGAAGCTCTTCACGGTCTTTAAGGTCAAAAGTCCTCTATGTTAGTATGTTTTCCTTCATTTCCCTCATTATTATGATAATTAATCACACTTTTATATCCTTGTATCCCTTTTTACACCCTTTTCTCACATTTTTTTCAATTTGAAGTAATTCAAATTATTTCATGTTCCATTCCTGTTGATTTCCTTTCCTTCCACTCCACATTGGATAAAACAAGGTCAAATTCAAGATAACACTTTTATTTTACCTATATTTATGAGACTCTTAGACACCATACTCTCTAAGTTCTCTCTCTTAGTAACCAAGTCCCAAGTATTCAAATGAAAGTCATCTTTAGAACCCATATTTGGTTTTCAATATCTGTATGGAGGAGGAATATAAAAACACATCAAGAAATTTAAAAGCCAAATCATTTGAAATAAAATGAAATGATATATAAAAGGCAACATACAAATCTCAAAAGTCAAAATAACACCAAAATACATAATTACAAGAACATTTCTTATTTCTAGTTGAAGCTCAAACTCCACAATTGGCCTCATAATAACCTAAGGTCCATTGGGATGTGGTAGGCTAGTAGATTGGAATAAGATAATTCAATAAACTTATGATACTACCTACTTTCTCATGTAAGTACCCAATATTTTTAGTATATTTATGGCTCTGTAATGGGTCCTAAGGAATGGGGAATACATGGGAATGTAGGTCCATTTTAATTTTTATGCATATAACCTTCATGGGATAATATACATACTTCATTTTTTAATCTAAGACTTGTGTGGCTAAGAGAAGCTCTTTAGAGTCCTTAAGGTCTAAATTCCTTTATGTTAGCATGTTTTCCTTCATTTCCATCATTCTTATGATAAGGGATCACACTTTTCTATCCTTGTATCCCTTTTTTCACCCTTTTCTCACATTTTTTTTATTTGAATAAATTCAAATTATTTCATGTTCCATTCCTATTGATTTCCTTTCCTTCCACTCCACATTAGATAAAACAAGGTTTAATTTAAGATAACACTTTTATTTCACCTATATTTATGAGACTCTAAGGCACAATGCTCTCTAAGTTCTCTCTCTTAGTAACCAAGTCCCAAGTATTCAAATGAAAGTCATCTTTAGAACCCATGTTTGGTTTTCAATATCTATATGGAGGAGAAATAAAAAACCCATCAAGAAAGTTAAAATCCAAATCATTTGAAATAAAATGAAATGATATATAAAAGGCAACATACAAATATCAAAAGTCAAAATCACACCAAAATACATGATTGTAAGTAATCTCTTATTTCTAATTGAAGCTCAAACTCCATAGTTGGCCTCATAATAAGCCAAGGTCCATTGGGATGTGGTAGGCTAGTAGATTGGAATAGGATAATTCAATAAACTCTATAGAAATACCTACTTTCTCACATAAGTACCCAATATTTTTAGTATATTTATGGCTCTATAAGGGGTCCTAAGGAATGGGGAACACATGGGAAGGTAGGTCCATTTTAATTTTCATGCATATAGCCTTCATGGGATAATATACATACTTCATTTGTTAATCTAAGACTTTTGTGGCTAAGAGAATATCTTTAGAGTCCTTAAGGTCAAAAGTCCTCTTGTTTTGACAAACCTAATTTGAGTGTCTTTCCTTCATTCTCACCTCCACCCATTTAATTTCCCCCCTTGATAGGCATGTGTGATTCTAAATTTGTTTTCCCTCTTCTCTACTTCCTTTTTATTCACATCATAAAAATATGCTAGCACCACTTCCTTTTTATTCACACCATGGATTTAAATTTCTAGATATGCCTTGATCTCTTTTTACCATTTATCATTATTGTACTACATGTTTTTTGGACACTTGAGTCTATTTCTACTTTCATATACTTTTTCCATTGTTGAGTGAAATTGGATTGTTACTTCTCACTCATCAATGTTGTTTTCCCTTTTGTTTTACCATCTTTATTTAATTAATCATTATTAATACTTTCACATTGATGTTTAATTACCATCCTTTTTGACATGTATCCTTGGTTTGACTTGGTGAGTTTGCCTTTCTTACTTAAGGTTTACTTGTTTGATTGTTTTGGTATTTAGTAGCCTTGGCCTTGTTTAATCTAAATTTTGACTTGGTAATTTGGTCTAACATAGCACTTATCACCCTAGCTTGCCAAAATTCCAAGTCCATATTGTCCACATAACACCAGTTATCTTGGCTTTCCTTCATTTGTTTTTTTTACTCTTTAGTTTTTATTCTTGGGTTGGTCAAAAGTAGTGTCTACACCATCCACAATCAAAACTAAAAAAACAATTGATAACCATCTAGTGATAAAGGTAAGTCAAGGTACGCATATACATTTACTTTTAAGTTATTTCCTTTTTAGTCATTTAATTTCAATTATTTTTTCTTTAAAATACTATAACTTTTTTTAGCCTCAACATTGTGTGTTACTATGATTACTTCTCAAAGAACAATCCCCTATTGCACCTAAGTGACACATGACGAGATTCAATTGGGGAATGTGTATACACATAATATTTTCAAACTTTATCAATTAATGATGCTTTCTATCTTATATGAACATGTCGAGTGTCAATCTCTCTGAGTACATGCCTTAAAGGGTGCACCAAGAAAGGGGTGGGCAGAACATTGATGCTTCCTAGGATTTTTGTCCCTTATTTCCACTTATTACTAATCAAAATATCTCCTAAAAACATTACCCTAAGCTATTAATCCTCTTTTGCACACTCCTCTAATCTTTTACCACCTTTTGTATCCCTTTTCCTAACCTAAAACCCCTTTTGATAGTTTACATGACTAGGTCAATTGGGTCAACCTTTTAATCTTATTGATGAAACTCATTCAGGGTCTAGGTCAACTCTTGGCCAACCTAGCTCATGACCTAGTGAGTTTTTTCAATAATGATACTAGGTTGACTAGGTCAACCCTATTGTTTGAAACTTTAGGAAGGGTTTAAGGTTAAATCCACCTATATAAACACATCCATTTCATCATTATTAAAGATAAATCAAGAGTTATTATTCATTTATGATTCTTTACAATATACTCTTTCACCATTCTACTTGAGGATTCTTATCTTAGGGATTCTACTTGGATAATCTAGTCTTGTAGAGAAGTCTTGGATGCTTTGGCCTATCTTAAAAATCCTTACAAACCACAAAAATATCTTGCAAAGCCCATTTTATCCAAGGGAGATATTGAGTCTCAATGCATTCATCTTTCAAGTAAGTATCTCTAACTTTTCTCCTCTCTTTATTAGATAGAAGTAGCATAAGTATTGGCTTTTTAATAATATTACTCTTCTTTTCCATGCATTGGCTTCCTACTTATACATAGCTTAATTAGGATTATCTTATGCATGTTTAATTTAATTTGTTTACTAACCCCACTTTGTATCACAAGATTTGGTGAGAAATATATTATATTTATTTGATTTACTTGTTATTAGTATCATGAATATGAAAACATAGGACTTAGTTAGAGTTATTACATGATTTTGTTTAACTAGAGGTTTTGGAACTCTCCCTAGTGATATTGTTGTGATAAGAGATCCCATAATTGGGTCTAGAGAATCGACATATTGGTCATGTTCTCGATTATCTAATGTATCCCCAATTGAAAGTGTAAGTAGGATCTATCTTCTCCGATCTAGGATTGATTTATAGATCTGATGCATTTTTGATTGCATATAAGTCACATTTAGAGATAAATAAAACTAATTTAAGACTATAAAATGTGACCATAAGCACTTAAGGAAATATAATGTGAACCAATCCATTATACTATATACAACTTACAAAAATGACACTTCGTCCTCCTGGGTTAAAATAGAAACCTCTTAGATCCTTTACATTACATACTATCCTATTACTGATAAACATCTATTTTATGCTAAGGAGGTGCACCTTGATTACTTCTAAAGAGTGATCAATGAAGCTAGTTTAATTGGGTTCCATTTCAATGAATGAGTCCATCAAGTTGCACCTAATCTTTTCTCCTAGATGGTTGATGCCTTTGAAGTTGAGCCAATCCCTCTTAGATTTTTTGGTGGCTAGTTACACTCTTTAGTTAAACTAAGCCTTATATAACTTGAGAGGCTTATGTTTGATACCCGATAAGCTCATAAAATTAGTGGGTTACTTAGACTCATCTTAAAACTGCTTCTCTAAGTCCAACATGCCTTTTGAAAACATGTTTATGACATGCTTAGGTGTACAAGGGGTAATAGCACTCATCACCATAGCTTCCTCTATATTTTCATGTTGCTTCTCAAGCTTGACTGGATAGTATTTCTCCCTTAGTTTAAATGAGACTTTTGATGACTCATTTGTTCTTGGATATACACCTAGACCCCTCTAGGCTTCTTCCATATATAAGGTTATAACCCCTTATATATGTACACACTACCATTCTTTGGTATGCAATTGAAACTAGCATTTGTTGTAGAATTGGTCATGGGTTTGCTGTTGAAGGGATGTTAGTTTATCATCTAGACTAGATCAAAATTCTTGTAACTCATCCCAAAAATATTCTTCCTCCTATGCTTATAATTGTGCCTATAGGAGAACCTTGAGGTGATCGTAGTCATTCTCTTTAGGCATGTCCCTCTTGAAGGTTTGATTTTTCTTTGAGGTCCTCTTCCATATCATCAAATGGTGGATCATTTACCCAAGAGAAGTCTGGCCTAGGATTTTGGATGCATTATAGAGTGGTGTGGATTGAACTTTCCTCATTAATATCCTCCCCTTATACCACCACTTTGATCATTTGCTCACCAACCTACTGCTCCATCTAATTATATCTATCTTAATCTTGCATTAGGGTTGATATTTTTGGTTTGGTGATGTACAGGGGACTACTAATGATTATCTCCTCTTCTTCTCTTGAGGAACCCTCCTCTTCTTTTAATCAGACTTTATTTGTGCTCCACACAACTGGTCCTCCTTTGAAAAGGGAGATGGTAGGAGGGTAGAAGATTTTAGCTAGTGTAGAAGGAGGTTTCACAAGAATGGGCATTGTGAAGTTAGAGGGTGTGGCCTAAGAAGGTTACAATGATTGTGCTTGGGATTTTTTTGGAGGGATAGACATAGTCTCTTTAAGGGAAGAGGGCCATTTGAAACTTTGAACCTTGAAATCAAGGGTTTACTTGAAATCATAGAGGATTTATCTTTCCTTAAGCTATGGACTTTGAATGCAGAAGTTCTTTATCTCATAGGCTCACTTGTAAGCATAGGGGGAACTTGCTTGAAGCTAAGAAAGAAAGGAGTGGAGGTAGTTTTCTATGATTAAATTCCTTGCACCCTACATAATAAATTGATGCATCTACTCTTCGTTGGGTGTGACTTGTCTAGTTAAGCATTCTTCTTCATATATAAACTGATCCATCACCTTCTACTACCATGTATAAGCTTGATGCATAAGTTATCTATGGTCCCTACTATACCCCTACTCTCTTTTAATCTCCCTAAATTATCTCTATAAATCTAGACATATATCACTAATTCTCTTTTGGGGCTAATTATGAGGGTAGTAATCTAGATTGAGATTAAGGTAGCCTTCTTGAGGCTAGTTGTAGGTGTGATCATTTTGCTAAGAAGGCTGAACTAAGATGGGAGGGGGTAAATGTTATGATAGAGGTAATAGCTTGCTAATCTAAGCTAAAATTAGGGGGGAACTATGGGCACTCTCATGATCTTGATATGAGAAATGGGAAGTTGAAATAGTAGTATTTTAATGGAATTGGGGGTGTAAAGACATATATTTAAGCACTTAGACTACTTAAAATAGTAGATTTTGGAGTCATCATGGTGTTTAAGAAACTTCCATAGATGGAAAGATGCATTGAAGAACACACCAAAATCCTTCAATGAATAATGTAAAACTCATTAAACTAGGTCCTATTAGGTGTGTAATAAACTATTATCATTTGAAATGTGCACCCATAGATGGTCTATACATTATTTCTAAACTAGGTGCACTTAGAATAGAAGTAATCTAGAATACTCTATAGGTTCATCCCAAGGAATGTAAGGGTCTCACACCTTGGGGATGATCCCATCATTGTAATAAGACAACCAATGCCCCATGTAGGTAGGTGAGTGATAGAACTTCCATGCCCAACACTGAACACTTTTTGGCCCTACTTAAGTCATTTAAGATCTATGACCTATTCACAAAACCTCCCATGCCATAAACCATCTATGGGTGCATATTTTGAATGATAAAAACACTATTGGATGCTCTGTATTAGTTCTTGATTTACCTAAGATATTATCAACATAGTATTTAATAATGTCATGTATGATATCATGAAATATTATGGTTATTACTCATTGATAATTATCCCCTACATTTTCTAGACAAATGGCATGACTTGATAACATAATTTGCCCTAAAGGGTCATAACTTCTATCTTGAATTTCTCCTTATGAATAATTTTAATATAAAACCATTATATAGGCTAAAACATGGTTGTTGAGCTATACTTATTATTAGAGAGTTTTAAATTATGTCATGTAGTTATCCTGTTGAGTGGATGAAGCACCTTGATAGACTAAGTGATAATGACAAAGTTCGCAATGTGCTTGTTCTAGTATGCTTGAAGTAGGCTTGGTTGATCTTTAGCTTGGCATAGTTAGGTATGTTTAACGATGAGTATGGTGATTTTAGGTTATGAAATAGGTAAAATAAGAAGTTTTTTATGCTTTGATTGTTGGTCTACATGATTGTATTTTATCTAGTATTCCATAGTTTTCATCTAGACATTTTGGGTCTAGTGGTACAAAATTTGAGTAGGTAGTTTGACTACTTCATAATTTCCATGTGTAGATGAGTTAGGAGGATTTGTTCATATGGTTGTGATAAAATTAGTCCCTAGTTGATATGTGATAAATTTTATATCATTTGATTAATCACTTCAAAATATATGCATGTACAAAACTAGGATCCCAGGCATTTTGATAGTGTTTTACCATATTTAGCCAAATTTACATATGGCAAGAAAAATTGAGAAGGAATTTTGTCATAGTAATATTTCACATGTGTGGTAGTTTCATAAGGATTTGATCACATGGGTTTATTCAATTTTGTGCCTAGTTTATATTTTTTAAATTTTAGGTCATGTGATGAAGTGCATCAAAAGATATGCATGTGCAAAGTTGGCCTTCCAAGAATTTTTGGGCATAGTTGGCTCTATGGTAGAAAAATCTAAGTGAGTAGATTAAGGGCATTATATATTGAACACATGAGGGTTATAGGATTATATTGACATATTTATGGATTCTTCTATGTGAGGAAATCACATGGTTCAAATTTTAGATCATGCGTCTAAGCACAATAAAATTTATTAAGGTTTAAAGTTGGATTCTCAAATAAGATTACAATAGTTCCCATACTTAGTCAATTTTGCACAAGGTAAAGTCCAAGCAACTCTTGAGGATATAAATGGAGTACATTGGATCCAAGATGTCAAGAAGCAGTGAAATGGTAAGAAGCTTTTGAGGTTTAACATTGAGCAAAGGTAAAGGATAAGAATTTTAATGATTCACATTTAATCATGCGATTGAGATCGATGGTGTAAGCAGAGTCAAAGTGTTCAACCTACTTAAAGTTTAATGATGTTAAAGACAAAATTAATCCTATGGATATCAATGGAGAATGATTGGATAAGTTGAGTGGAAGTAGTGAGATAAGGGTAAGTGTTTGAAGTTTAAAGATCAAGCTTATTCATAAGATCAATGATGAGCAGGTGTTTGTATTGATCAAGATCAATGGTGAGTATGAAACTCAAAAGGTCAAAGTGATAGTTGTTCAGCATGATTCAAGTGAGGATAATCTCAAAGAGATTGATAAAGTGTGTTTATTTAGAGATGTCAAGATGCATGAGATGAATTCAAAGCGATATATGTTTAACATTGTTAAAGGTCAAAGGAGATCAATGGTGCATGTTTAATATAAGTAGTGAGGACATGAGATGAGTGCATAGTGTCTAAGGTGAACTATGATCATTGGCATTTAAATATTCAAATTTTAAAAGGATCAATGAGTGCTCTATATTTGTGCCATAACTTTTGATCCAGGGTGAATTTGATGATAATGTAAAAATAAAATATGAAGATGACTCCATAACACATCTAGTGAACCTAGTTAAATATTATTAATGTATGTAAAATCAAATATATTGATCTCCAAATTTGATTGTGTTTGACTATGTTCTGTAACTAACTTAAGAAGTATGTTTGAGCTTGTGTTGATGTTTTTTGGGTGAATATTTTGTCAATCAGTGTACTGATAAACAAAATAGGTCTGATCAGCCACAATAGGAAGATTGGTTGGCCAAATGTGTAGGTTTACCACATCAAAAGGGGACTAATCTCTCCTCTCATCAAGGGGAAGTTCCCTGTAGATATGCAAGAGTTATATACTATATATATAAAAACCAAAAATAATACTCAAGGATAGGATAAACCATCCATCTCTCTTTTTTCAGAGATGATGTGCACAAATCAAAGGAGAAATCTTGATGAAATGATAGAAGACACTCCTCTTATTTCAAGAGTATTGTTCAGTAGACAAAAGGAATCTTTCTGGTGGTGACAAATAACTATAACAGGATGTAATGACACGGCAGGATGAAATGAGGCACAAAGTCTCCACTTCAACTGCCAAAGAGTGAAATACAAAGAAAAATGAGGTCCCAAAGTCATCCCAAGGTTATTTACATAGAAATATAAAATAAACACACACTAAAGACAATTATGACAACACAAAGTCTGAAAGTAACTAGCTTTAGGACACCTTCTTTATCACCTCCACTAGCTCTGCTTGTTAAATTGCATACACAAAAATATATTTAGGAAATAGACATAAGAACAATTTCTTGGAATGATACAAGATATAAAAATATAAAGTCTAAAAGAAACCTATTTTTTGATTCAAACAAAGAAATATGATGAACACTCTGAGCTCAAAGTCTCATTAATGCCTTTCAATTTGGGTAGTGTTTTGCTTTTGGTAACTAAAAGAGATCTCCTTCTAACAATAAGAGAGAGTCTAATTTATAGCCCTCTAAGAAAGACATAGGGAGTAGTAAAACATCATGTTGCATTCAATATATTTTAAATTTTGTTAAGAGGGTATGTTGGAATTATGCGTATTTGCCCATTTACTTTTCTCAATGCAGAGAAATGGGTCATGCCATTGAATGTTTGTGTCCTCCAATGTCTACTTGGTGGTCTAATTCTAGAAACATTTCTTATGCATGGATATTTCTAGTCCTTTTTCATCATTCCTCCTTTCATGGCTATTGAATTGAGTCCTCAGTTTAATCGCTTCTCTACTTATTGGTCACTTTCCGTTGGTGTTAACAATTGACACTTGGCAAGTTCCGCTATAAAATAGATCACGAAACTTGGAAACTTTTGTAGGACCCTGAGAGATGCTTATTAAAAGAAGCTTTGAATCCTATAAGAAACTCAAGATGCAGATACAAACACTTGTTGGTGTCCACCATGTTTTAGTTGCCTTTGGAAAATCTTTGGGACTCATATTAGTTTCATGTGGAAGATGACACGTGGTGATCTCCATTGAGTTTTGAAGATGACACGTGGCATGTTCTATTGCTTTGAAATTGTGTATCGGTAGATGACACATGGTAGCTTTTCAGGATTTATTTCCTCAGTGGGTTTTTAATTTCAGGGGACTTTTCCTTTGGACCAAAAGTCTGAAGGAATTCTTTCAGACAATTTATTTGAAGGAAATCTTCCTTTGTTTTGTTTTTGTTTTCCATCGAGCTTTCTTCCTGGGTGAATTTCTTCAGAAAAAAAGTCTGAAGGATTTTTGCCTTGATCATTTTTCCATAGGAACTTTTTTGAAGGAATTCCCAGTGTCTGCCTTTCCTCACTACTCTCTACAAGGGTACTTGGCTTAGTTCAATGTCCTCTGCAAGGGTGCCTTTTCTTTCAGCTTTACCTTAGTCAATTTTTGACCAATCTCTAACATGTGACATGTGGTAGCATCTGTTGATAAATAGGCGAGGACACATGGCAGCATCTACTTAACTTATAAAGGCTTTAGAGGCCTTTTGAGAGTTTTGTGGAAGATGACATGTGGTGGCTTCCACTGAGCTTGAGAAACATTATAGAGATCAATGGGACTCATTCAGATTCTCTCAGATGATGACACTTGACACATTCTACTAGGCTCTAACGAGCTTTTGTTTTAGGCTTTTCTTTCCTTAGCCACTTTTGCCAAGGAAATTCCCTCCACAAGGGCACTTGTCTCTTCACCTTTTAGGGCACTCCTTTGAACCTACCACTTGAACCGACCAATTGAACCAAATTTGGTTCAATGGTTCAATGGTTCATTCCTTCATTTCTATTTTCTTGAACCAAGCTTCTTTGAAATAAACCATGTTGAACCAACCACCGTTGAACCTATTGAGGCTTTGAACCCATTAAACCTTTGAACTTGAGTGGTTTAATGGTTTAACAGTTTAATGGTTCAAGCCTTCTTCTCTTTTGATAAATGTTTTGAAGCTATTAAACCTAAAGCGATTGAAATTTGAACCTTGACAAAAGATCTTAATTCTTAAAACCTATGACATCATTGAATCTTTGAACCGATTGAACCTATTGAACCAAAATGGTTCAAGGTTCAATAGTTTAATGGTTTAGTGGTTCAAACATTGCATAGAGGCTTGCTGATAAATTCTTTTGGTTGAACCAAGGCATTGAAACAATCTTGAAAATGACTTAAGTGTTAAAAACTTGTTCTTTTGATTGAACTCACCTGTAGAAGCCTTTGCACCTATTGAACCTGTTAGTCCTTTAACTGAAAAACCTTGAATAATTCCCAATTTTGAGGTTTAGAATAATTTTTTGAAATGGAAAGAGATAATTTTGTCTTGCAAGACCAAAATAGCTTATATGTTGTCCCAAAAATGAGTGATATTTTTGGGGAATAATAGTTGGCTCTAGTTGGGGAACTTCCATCAATTATAAAAAGAATTAAAGAGAGTAAAATATAGAATCTCTAGTGTCTTCATGTGTTCCATTGGGCTATGGAGTCATGTTACCCAGAAAATGAAAGACATCAAAAATGAGAACAAACAAAACATAATGGAACTAAAAACTATACAAATATACATATGTACAGATGAAATGATTTGATATTCAAGAATTGAAGTGTTTCAGATGCTACCCATTATGAGGTAGAGAGAAGAGCGTGCCATCTTGATACTTCAGCAAAAAGCTATTTTCACCATTGTGCTAATGAATAATAAATGGGCCTCTCCAAAGGGAGTAAAACTTTCCATGCATCCCTTTTGGTTCTCTCTTTTTGTCCCATAATAGGACTTGATCTCCAATTTGGAAATCATGGGTTTTTGCCTTCTGGTTGAAGATTTTCTTCACCAGACTTTGATGGGTAAAAATTTAGTCCACCACCATAGTTCTCTGCTCATCCAGCTCATTCAGGCACATGATCCTCTTATCAAGGGGGATTTCATATGTCTGATCTTCAATTGTCTTAGCCAATTTCAAGGCTAGCAATTCTAAGGTGATTGGTATCTCAGCATTGATACCATAAAAAAGTTGAAAAGGAAACATACCAATTGCTCTCCTTAGTGTGATTCTATCTACCCATAGAGCATCAACCAATGCTTTGTGCCATGTCCTTTGGTTGTCATCTGCTAGCTTCTTGATGATAGTCACCAAGTTTTTATTGCTTGATTCAGCTTGTCCATTCCCTTGTGGAAAGTAATCAAAAAAATGGGAGTGTAATCCCATAGTAGAAATAAAATTGTGTAATCTCCTAGGAGGTAAAACAAGCTGCATTATCAGTAACAATCTTGATTGGGACTCCAAACCTGGAAATGATATTCTCCTTGAGGAAGTTGCACACTACTTCTGAAGTGGCATGTTTGGTTGGAATTGCTTCCACCCACTTGGTGAAGTATTCAATTATTGTAAGGACATAATTATGTCTAGCACTTGAAGATGGGCTTATAGCTCTAATAAAATCAATTCCCCATTATTGGAATGGTTCTTCTATGACCACTAGCTTGAGAGGTAGAGTAGCTAACTTGGGTCTTCCAACAAACTGTTGGTAGAGTTCACATTTTCTCACCCACTTATATGCATTTTGGAAAAGAGTTGACCAGTAATACCTGGCTCATAGAATTTTATGGGCAGTCACAGGAGCAAAAAAATGTCCTCCACAGGCTAGATTGTGGAAAGATTTCAAAAGCTAGATTTGTTTCTCTTTGTTTACATAGCGAAGGAATACTCCATCAAGGCTCCTCTTGTATAGGCCATTGTCCCAAATGACAAAATTAGTAGCTTTCAACATGATAGTCCTCATTTTTTTGTAAGATAAGTGAGTAGAACACTCACCATAAGTAAGGAAATGAGCAATACCTAAATACCACTCATTCATAGTGGAGACAAAAAAGATTGTTGGTGTGTCTTCCACCTTTATTTCTTTATGCTCTATTTCTTCTAGCTTGTTATCAGTAATTAATTGGCATAGGCCTTTTCCCCGTACCATCTTTGTTAGCTTGATCTTCAAATCAAACTCTTGGATCTTTGTAATACAATTGCCTCTTTTCATCCCAAACTCCTGTTGAGTTAATATGGACTTGACTATGGTGTCAGGATCCAAGACAGTAGTATGTAAATTTAGGATGTAGAAATAGAAATGTGTGACTGCCTTCACCAATGCATAAGCATACTTCTCTATATTTGAGTACTTTAGCTCATGAGCTTTGAGTGGACAATTTATGAAATAAATAGGAGATTCCCTACTTTCTTTATTATGTTGAGCCAAAATTGTTGAAAGTGTGTGTTCAGAAGCATAATTGTATATGATGACCTCTTTGTTGTAGTCTGGACAAACCAGAGTTGGTGCGTGGGTAATGGCAGTCTTGATATCCTCAAATGTTGATTTACCTTCTTCAATCCAGTTGAAGGTGGCCTTCCCTTTCATCATGTTTACAATGTCTCTAGTCTTCTCAGCAAACTCAGGGATGAACCTCTATAAGAAATTCACTTTTCTAAAGAAAGAGTGAATACTATTTTTACTTGTAGGCAAGGTAAGCTCTTGGATAGACTTGACTCTATCTGAATCAATCTTTATACCTTCTTTGGACACAATGTGTTTGAGAAGTTCCCCTCTATTACTCCAAAAATAGACTTCTTGAGGTTCAAGGAAATGCCATTTGGGCGGTAGTGCTCTAGCACTTGTTGCAGGAGGTGTATATAATCAGAGCGATGCTTGAAAAATATGATTAAGTCATCAAAGTAAACTATAATGAACTTACCCATTTCATCCTTGAAAGCAAGGTCCATTTCTCTCTAAAAGGTTGCGCTAGCATTTATCAAGCCAAAAGGCATCCTTTTATATGCAAACATGCCCCAAGGTGTGGTGAAGGCAGTCTTGTGTTGGTATACATCACCAACTTTAACCTGATTATATCCTAAGAAGCCATCTAGCATTGATAACATCTCTGATCCTGTCACTATTTGAAGTACTTGATCCATGATTAACAAAGAATAGTTATCTTTTAAAGATGACTGATTCAGATTCCTAAAATCCCCACAAATGTGAATTTCACCATTTTTATTCTTTATAAGCACTATGTTTGCAATCCATGTGGAATGATGGATTGGAAAAATGATTCTAGCATTTAACATTTTTTTATCTTAGATAAAATAGTACCTGATATCTTCAGATTGTACTGTCTAGATTTTTGCTTATAAGGTACTAAGTTAGCCTTGAGAAGAATGTCATGATAGATTTTATTAGGATTGAGAGACCTTAGGTCATCATAGGAGTATGCCAAGACATCCATGTATTGGTAGAGTAGAGTAGTGAACTTGAATCTTTCCTCAGGAGTGCAACACTTCCCAATATTTACCATTTTAGGATCTTCCTTGGTACCCAAATTGGTTTGATCAAATCGCTGAGAGGAGCCTAAATCTGTTTGCTGCTATTTGATGAACCTATCATGTTTTTCAAATAGCTTCTCAAGGGAAACTAGGCCCTTGGGAATTTTATTTCTTTTGAGTTGCAAGAATTCTTCATTTGCATATGAACTTGATTCAGGGGCTGGTTCACGCTTCTAAGGTTCACTGCCTTTAAAATTTAGCTGTTCAAAGCTATCTTTTCATTATAAGAAGGAAATGATTTGGTGATCATCATTGAATACTTGCCAATGATCATTATTTTCAGGCACACTTGGTCTAAAGACTAGCTCAATAGTGTACTTGTTTCTTGTGAAGTCTGAGTGAGGAACTAAGAGAGTTGCTGAAATAGCAAGTGCATCAGCTCTATCATTGGATTCCATGGGTATGGTAGAGATGTTGAAAGCATAAAATCTTCCAATTTGGTCCTAGACTAGATTATGATAGTGGCATATTCTTTCATTCTTGGTTTGGTACAAGTTCCTTACTTGACAAACCACTAGTTCAACATCTCCTTTGGCATGAAGGAGTTTGATGCCTCTGTCTTGAGCTGCCTTCAATCCAAGCAATAGAGATTCATACTTAGCTATGTTATTAGTGTTTTTGAACTATAACTAATATGAGTAGGGTAAAATATCTCCTTGAGGAGATATCAATACAATCTCAGCTCCTGAACTAGTAGAGGAGCAGCTGCCATCAAATTCAAGAATCCATATCTCATTTGATACTAATTTTTATTTAGATTCTTCTTTATTCAGAGGTGGAGATCATTCCACATTTGCATCACACTCAACCAATTCTCCCACTATTCTAGCTAAATGTATTTCTAGGTTATCACTTGTAGGAGATTTATTAGATGTTTCATGAACTTCATATGTGGATAGAAAGTAGTTACCCATGCCTGAAGACTCAAATAGAATTTGAGCTTTAGGGGCTGATGTCTGAGTAACAATATATTTTGATTCTTTTTTAAGAAGTATCCTTTGCATAATGCCTTTGATTGAAATTCTTTATTCAGATAGGTCCATGTTCAATTCTCCACCATCTTTGTAGAAATTTTACCCTAGCAGGATACCATAAGATGCTGGAACATCAGCCACCAGAACTATCATCTTGATTCTTTTGTTTGGAAAGGCTGAAAATGAAAATTGGGCATATTTAATTTGTCCCAAAAATGGTACTTTCTTATTCTCCATGGAGAAACATCTACCAATTTTTTTGGTTAATGTGAGGTCAAGAGATTCTACCACTTTGGCAGGCATGACATTGTCAAAAGCTCTAGAATCAATGATGCAATTGCTCAGCTTGTGACCATTTATCAATAGGAAAACATAGAAAGGCTCTATTTTCCTAGGGGCAAGAGGAGGAGTAATGAAAATATTATTTTGGATGGACATGTCCTTTGGGGAATCATGAGTTACCTTTTTTACATCTTGTCCTACAAGGATGACCTTATTTTTCACACATTCAACTAACCTATCCAACTACTCATGATTGGTTTGTAAATATTCAAACTTAGTCTTTTGAATTTTGGTTTTCTTGACATGATAAATTATGTCAAATGACTGAATTGGATTAGGAACAGAGGAAGGTAATTCAACTTTTTGGTTTATAAAGAGGGGAAGACTGATTTGCAAAATTGAAGTAAAAGGTGAAGGTGAAATTGATGTACTTATTTTTTTGGTGATCATCAGGTCCTTTGGTTGGAAAGGTAGAGAGGTTCCACGCTTAACAATTGAAATTACTGGTTGAGGTTGCTCTTCTATTTTCCCTTTATCATCTTGTTGGGCTGATTGGTTCTTGGACTGTGTGAACGCAGCATATGATCCATCAAATGCTTCTCCTTTACTTTTGGGTTCATCCTGGTAATTTAAGAAACCAATGTTGGAGTCACCAGCTGATTCTTCTTGGTTTTTTGCAATGAGATCAGCATCATTTTATTGACTCAATTTAGGCTAGAAAGAGAAATTTGATTCTACTTCAAGATATCCCATTGCTAAATTGGCTGGGGGTGCTTCAATAGCAAATTTCCCTTGTGGGGGAGGAAGATGTTTTAATTTCCCTTGATTTCTAGTAGCCTTGCATTGATATGACTGATTTGGAAATTTCCTCTTTGGAATATCTGTATATGAAGGAGCAGATGACATTCCTTGCACCATTTGTTTTTTGAGGGCAAGCAACTCATTTTCCAACTTCTACACCATTAGATCAGTGGTGCTTGTAGATGGATATTCAGAAGATGATGAGGGTCTATTTCTATTAGGATCTCTCCTTATCTTTCTTGTAAAGATGAGATCATCTTCTACCTTAGTGGCCAAATCTTGAGCTACAACAAGGTCTATCTAACTAACACATCTCAATAAGAAACTTACTTTAGGTAGCTGAGAATTAATGAAGAAAAATTTGAGATTCTCAGCTATAGGTTGAGCAATTACAGGGATCCTATTCCTCAGTTTGTCAAACTTGGCTATGAAGTCCCTCATTAGTTCATGAGGTTCCTTTTTCATCTATGTGAGCTAAGCCAAAATGGCATGTGCATCTTTTGTAGATTTGAATCTGGCTTCAAACTTGTCTTTGAGGGTGTTCCAATCAGTTATTGACCAAGCTTGCAAGTGATAGAACTAATCTGTATTAACACCTTGTAATGTTTCTACAAATAGTCTGACTACCACATCCTCAAATTCCACTCTAATTATGCCACAAGCTATGTTGAAGGATCAAATATGTTTATCAAGATGAACTTTCCCATCACCATAGTACTTGAGGAAATTCTTCTTTGAACTGTGTGGGAGCTCATGTAGAGGTGGAGTAAGATTGAGAGGGCCAAAAGAATTGTCCCAGGGGCCTTTTATTGCCATTGTATGACTTTGAAAAGGAGGAATAGCAAATCTCAGAGGGGTAATTATTGGTAAAGCTTTATTAATATTAGAAGTGGATACTTCACTTGGTAATGGAGACCTAACTTTAGTAGGAGGAAAGATCTTAGTTTGTTGGAGATGAGATGGTGAAGGAGACAATTCAAAATTACTTTGTTGTACCAACTTGAATACAGGGTCAACAATACCTTTATCCCTTTGGCTTTGTGTATACCTTAGATCTGCCATATTGTGAAACAAAAATGGAAAAGAATTGACACTGCTTTAGCTTGAAGCTTGAGGCTTTAAACTGTGCATTCTTTCCTAGTGGGATAAATGGATAAGGATGGTAAGGCTATAATGATAATGGGTAAGAAGTGGAATGGTGTCACCAAAATCTATAATGGATAAGGGTATAAGTATAATGGGTAAGACATAGGTGATGTTTCAATATGAAGCTTGAGGCTTCAACTTACACAAAATTACTTGTGTCCCCAATGGAGTCACCAAAAACTGTTGGGTGAATATTTTATCAATCAGCGTACTGAGAAACAAAATAGGTCTGATCAGCCATAGTAGGAAGATTGGTCAGCCAAATGTGTAAGCTTACCACATCAAAAGGGGACTAATCTCTCCTCTCATCAAGGGGAGGTTCCTTTTATATATGTAGGAGTTATATACTATATATATATAAACCAAAAATAATACTCAAGGATAGGATAAACCATCCATCTCTCTTTTTTCAGAGATGATATGCACAAATCAAAGGAGAAATCTTGATGAAATGATAGAAGACACTCCTCTTCTTTCAAGAGTATTGTTTAGTAGACAAAATTAATCTTTCTGGTGGTAACAAATAACTGTAATAGGATGTAATGACACGACAAGATGAAATGAGGCACAAAGTCTCCACCTCAACTGTCAAAGAGTGAAATATGAAGAACAATGAGGGCCCAAAGTCATCCCAATGTTCTTTACATAGAAATATAAAATAAACACACACTAAAGACAATTATGATAGCACAAATTTTGAAAGTAACTGGCTTCAGGACACCTTCTTTATCACCTCCACTAGGTCTGCTTGTTAAATTACATAAACAATAATACATTTAGGAAATAAACATAATAATAATTTCCTGGAATGATACAAGTTATAAAAGCACAAAGTTTGAAAGTAACCTATTTTCTGATTCAAATAAATAAATATGATGAACACTCTAAGCTCAAAGTCTCATTAATGCCTTTCAATTTGGGTAGAGTTTTGCTCTTGGTAACCAAAATAGATATCCCTCTAACAATAAGAGAGAGTCTAATTTATAGCCCTCCAAGAAAGACTTGGGGAGTAGTAACACATCATGTTGCATTCAATATATTTTAAATTTTGTTAAGAGGGTATGTTGGAATTAGGCATATTTGGCCATTTGCTTTTCTCAATGCAGAGAAATAGGTCACGCCATTGAATGTTTGTGTCCTCCAATGTCTACTTGGTGGTCTATTTCTAGAAACATTTCTTATGCATGGATATTTTTGGTCCTTCTTCATCATTCCTCCTTTCATGGCTGTTGAATTAGGTCCTTGGTTTAATCACATCTCTACTTATTGGTCACTTTCCACTGGTGTTAACAATTGACACTTGGCAAGTTCCACTATAAAATAGATCATGAAACTTGGTAGCTTCTGTAGGACCCTAAGAGATGCTTATTAAAAGAAGCTTTGAAACCTGTAAGAAACTCAATATGTGGATACAGACACTTGTCAGTGTCCACCACATTTTAGTTACCTTTGGAAAATCTTCGGGACTCATATAAGTTTCATGTGGAAGATGACACATGCCGATCTCTGTTGAGTTTTGAAGATGACATGTGGCACGTTCTGCTGCTTTGAAACTATCTCAGTAGATGACACATGATAGATTTTTGGAATTTATTTCCTCAGTGGGTTTTTTATTTTAGGGGACTTTTCCTTTGGATAAAAAGTCTGAAGGAATTCTTTCAGACAATTTGTCCAAAGGAAATCTTCCTTTGTTTTGTTTTTGTTTTCCATCGGGATTTCTTCTCAGGTGAATTTCTTTGAATCAAAACTCTAAAATATTTTTGCCTTGATCATTTTGCCATAGGAACTTTTTCAAAGGAATTCCCAGTGTCTGCCTTTGCTCACTACTCTCTTCAAGGGTACTCGGCTCAGTTTAATGTCCTATACAAGGGTACCTTTTCTTTTAAATTTGCCTTAGTCAAATTTTTATCAATCTTTAATAGGTGACACATGGCAGCATCTGCTAAGAAATAGGTGAGGACACATGGTAGCATCTATTTAACTTATAAAGGATTTAGAGGCCTTTTTAGCATTTCATGGAAGATGACACGTGGTGGCTTCCACTGATCTTGAGAAACATTATAGAGATCAACAGGACTCATTCAGATTCTCTCAGATAATGACACTTGGCGCATTCCGCTAGGCTCTAACGGGCTTTTGTTTCAGGCTTTTCTTGCCTTAGCCACTTTTGCCAAGGAAATTCCCTCTACAAGGGCACTTTTCTCTTCACCTTTTGGGGCACTCCTTTGAACTTGCCACTTGAACTAATCGATTGAACCAACTTTGGTTCAATGATTCAATGGTTCATTCCTTCATTTATATTTGCTTGAACTAAGCTTCTTTGAAATAAACCATGTTGAACCAACCACCATTGAACCTATTGAGGATTTGAACCCATTGAACCTTTGAACTTGAGTGGTTCAATGGTTCAAGCCTTCTTCTCTTTTGATAAGTGTTTTGAAGCTATTGAACCTAAAGTGATTGAACTTTGAACCTTGACAAAAGTGCTTAATTCTTGAAACTTGATGACGTCATTGAATCTTTGAACTGATTGAACCCATTAAACCAAGATGGTTTTATGGTTCAATGGTTCAAACACTACATAGAGGCTGGCTGATAAATTCTTTTGGTTGAACCAAGGCATTGAACCAATCCTGAAAATGACTAAGTGTTGGAAACTTGTTCTTTTGATTGAACTCACCTGTAGAAGCCTTTGAACCTGTTGAACTTGTTAGTCCTTTAACTGAAAAATCTTGAATAATTCCCAATTTTTAGGTTTAGAATATTTTTTTGAAATGGGAAGAGATAATTTTGTCTTGCAGGACCAAAATAGCTTATATGTTGTCCCAAAAATGAGTGATATTTTTGGGGAACAATAATGTTGTTTCAATACCTCATGATGACTTGGATATTTTGGAATGTTTTAGACTCTATGAGGTTGATTTTTATGGTCTTTATAGGTTTGACCAATCGATATTCTATATGAACAAAGGCTAAGAAGTTAAATATGTGTTTGTTCATAATGTTCCTATATACCAAGTTAGTGTTTGAGTCATTTAAGCATACGTAGAGGTGAGTGAATATGATTGTGATAATTTGAGGATGTTAAAAGAGACATAAGGAGTGGATCCATGCATTTTAAGGTGGTTTTATGTTCTTATTTTGCTTGATGATGTGATAAATGGGTGAATAAGTCTCCATGAGACCTATAAGAGCTACAAGGGCCTTATTAAAAGGTATAGATACTTAAGGGTGACCCATATATGTTATATCCAACCTATGAATATTATTTTGAGCCATGCCTTGATGTAAGAAAATCCTTAAGGGCTAAGGCAAGTCTAATGGCAGACCAAGTTGGTGATAATCATGAAGGCTCTATATATAGTGAAATCAAGAAGATTATCTCTAGAAATGTAAGAGGCTTGTAAGAGTGAGATGTGAGCATTGAAGTGAAGAGTTGGAGAGTGAATGAAAGTAGAGGAGTGTGAGTGTGCCCATTGGATGGGTTGATGAGAAAAAAGAGATTGAGGATTGTGTGTATGACTTGTAGGTCATATTTCTGATGTCAGAATAGTTCTCTTGCAAGTTGAGGATGAGTGAAGAATAGTTGATGTCTATATGAGCTTGGTGGCTACTTGAGAGATAAATCAAAGTGTGAACTATGTGTATGATAATTTGGTCATGTTATTAATGTGGTGATAGAGTTGTTGCTTTTGAGTGAAGAGTGATCTAAAAGGTATCTTTGGTTGCATTGAGTGTCAAGATTTGAAGAGAGATGATATACTTTATATCTCCATCAGATTTGTAGGCAATCAATGTTCAAGATATGTTTTTCTCATAGATGTTATTATGGTTTCTCAACATCTAGGGGGTTATAGCCTCCTTGCAAGGTGAAACTTGATAAAAGTCTAGTTGTTATGGTTGCTTAGCTAGATAGGTGTAGTATCACATTGTGGGATTATAGTCTCACTAAATAAGGGATGGTAATTCCTTGATTAGTTATAGTTGGTCTAAATTATTTCTTATTATTATAGGACAATATTCTAATTGTAGGTTCCAGTGGGTTTTCTCTCCCAAGAGGCTTTCCCACATATGTCATGTGTTATGTGCTTGATCTTTCATTGTCTCTCTTGTTCATTGCTATAAATGATGTGTATGCTTCATGAATGCATCTATTTATTGATTAAGATCTTGATAAATTTAGATTTGAATTTGGATTATCTGGGCTCACTGATTTACCCCCTCCAGTGATTGTACCTCTAACAATTTTGGTAGACTTATTTTATGCATTTCAAATCCATAGATTTGTGTGTTTACTAAATCATGTTTTGTATTTAAATCAAGTATAGGTTGCTAAACTTATATACTACCCATTTTGGTGGCCTAAGAAGGATAAAATAGGGGAAAATGGCACCCAAGCAATTATTTTAAATGAGTTTTGTAAGTTAGTAGAAATTGGGTGTTGGTTTTGTAGAAGGTTTTAATAGATTTATTTCCATGCACATTTCAAATCAAAAATGATTAAGTCATTATGGGAAGCTTGATAAGGGAACTAGGTTTTTTGTTGCTATGATTTTTGGTTGAATTTTCTAGTTGGTGGAAGGAGGAGGTTCTGCATCCAACTTTCATTCCCAAAATAGGTTATGGAGTTCAAGTTAATGGCAAGAGGAGTAGATCATGCATTCATTAATTTTATTTTCATTATGGTAAACTCATAGAGTTTTAGGAAAAATTCTAGATCATGAAAAACATGGAGGAGAGGAAATAGAATAATAATAATGAGGGGATAAAGAAAGAGAAAAATGAGCATTTTCAAGGAAGGAGGCTACCAACACCTATATTTGAATGATGGCCATTGTAGTAACCAGGCAAGTAAATATTTGAATTTTTAAATAGAAAATTTATGGGATTTTACTTAATCTATTAGAGACTTAGTTTCCATTTGAGATCAAAATAATTATTGTTTTCTTACCTATATTAGTGTATATCTGATGCAAGAGCATCTACAAAAGTTTCAAATTCTAGTGTAAAAATTCAAATTTTGGTTTTCCCTCCAAATTGTGAGATTTCAAAATTTCACCTTCAAGGTAAATGTAATTATCAAAAAGTGAAAGTAAAAAGGTGAAAAGTGATTGTTAGATTGTTGATAAAATTAGGGGGAAATGGTTGAAACTATTTTCAACCTTAGTAAATTGTTAAAACTTAAAAACAGTCTTTTGTTGCCTTAAGCCCAATTTGGGCGTAGAAGTTGGAAGAGAGATTCTTGGAAAAAAAGAAAAACAAAGAAGAATTCATTAAGAGGAGAGAGGGAAAAGAAGAGAAGAGAGGATGAGAGGGGAATAGAAGTGGAGAAGGATAGAGAGGAAAAGTCCTCTCCTTCAAAGGAAAGAAGAAAGAATGAAGGATAGAGAGGAGAGTTAGTGAGGGAGGATCTCACTCAAGAGATGATAAGGTTAAGGAAAAAGGAGCAAATTTGATGTGAAGAATGTGTGAAGGAATAGACAAGGCTTTGGAAGACATGGAACATTTGATATTGAACTGTAAGTTTCTTATTTGATCTATGAAAGAATGAATGTTTTGCTTCATGTGATTATGTTATGGTCTCTTTATGAAATTCTGGTGACAGGCCTGTGTGTGTATATGTGAATGTGTATGAATGATGGATTTCTATAAATCATTGAGGAAATTACATGTAACCTGGTTATTTTTCATGTTGATAATGAGTTTAAACTGATATTATATGAACAAGAGGTCTTAAAAGTACTTTGAATGTATAAGAAGCCCAAACAGGCCTAAACTAGATATTCAGGAATTTAAAAAAATACAGCTCATTGTCTAAGGTAAAATCCACATGAAAATGTTTGCATAAAGCTTGTAATGACATGGAGATAAGTATATAAGGAAATAATGAACATAATTCAAGAAGAAACAGTCATTAGAAGCCATCTTGATATCCAAAATCTCAAACTGTTGGAATTCAGGCCTGTAGGTGACAGTGTACATAAAAAGTTAAGAAACTTGTATGTTTTTGCATTGTAAGTGGATTGATCAGGTCATTGTTGATAGGGAATATGAATGGGGAATTAATTAAGGTATTTATATGGTTTTTTATCCACTTGAAAGCCTATTGATCACTCAAAAAGAGATGACAATAATGAACCCTGTTGGTTGTCATAAAAATACAGTCCAAGACAACTGAGTTGTTGAGCATTAGAAGGTACAGAAGGTTGAAATGACCAAGATGATTATTGGAGAAGGTGTAGGGGGTTAAAACAGACCCTATAGAAGTGATTATAGCCCTTGAAACTGTCTAAAACACACCCAACAAAAATAATTAGCTCGCAGCCTGTGACTGTCCAAGGGAAAATCCTGATTTAACTTCTAGCCCTCAAAATGAGTTTTAAAGATTGAAAACTCTTGAAACTTTGGAATTTGACCCTTGATGATGTTTTCAAACTTTTGGAAGTGGTTTAAAGCTGATACAGTATGGATAAGTAAAAAAAAAAGACAATTACCAAGTGAAGCCTAGGTGCATGTGAAGGAAAGAGCATAGGCCAATATAGGAAAAGTGAATTTCTCCAAAGAAGTGCACTAAAAAATGATTGATTCACCTGAAAGAAGATAATGGGTATCTATAATGATGATTATTTTTCTTATAAAGTCCGTACTTTACTCTGGACAAGGTGTTTTCCATTCAAGGAGGGCTAATTAGAACAGGGCATAAAGAAGAAAGTACAATTCTATACAAAGAAACCTCAGGATATTTTTGAGTATGTTATAGAAGGGCTTAATGGGTATCCAGAAATGTTTTTACTTTCTTGATTGAGTTAACCTATAAATAGTTATGGCTAATAAATAGGGAAAATAGGGCTACAAGGAATGAATGATCTAGATAGGTCTGTATCAGTTTGTTGATGGCTTCAGAGTAGTTTTCATCATTGATCAGTTTTAATCATTTGGTATCAAAGATTGAAGCTCTTGGGAATTGGTAACTTGTTGTTGGTTATGATTTCTAATGAGTTGTTACAGGATTTGGCAAGAGGATCAGCAGGACAAAGCATTAGGAGACCCTATGGAGAAAAGGTATGCATAATTGTGCTATTTGATTTGAGTTATTATGCTGAGAAGAAATCAAGTGAAAGAGTTTCAGGTTCAAGGTAGCCAAGCCATTGAGGCTTAAGAAGAGAAGAAGCCAAGGAAGGTTTACTGAAGGTCCAAGAAGAAGCTTGGATAGTTTGCCAAAAGACTAAGGTGAAATAGACTTGGGTGAGGTAAAGGATGGAGTTTGAAGCTTGGAGAGATCAAAAGTAAGAGAGCAAGTGAATGCTCAAGAAGAATATCCAAATCAAGGTAAGCTTGGATTTGTGATTTGTATTTGATGAAGTGTTGTATAAGAGTTGCTGCAGGATTGAGAAAAGGATCAAAAGACTAGGATGCAAAAGGCCTAGGTGAGATCAAGGAGATTGTCAAAAGACCAGTCAAGGAGAAAAGGCTTGGGTGAGACAAGGGATCAAGAGACCAAGGTGGAAAAGACTTGGGTGAAGATCTCAGAGATGGAAGTGTTGTTGAAGGCACTACAGAGCAGCAAGGTACATGAGGGCACCAAGAAGAAAGCAAGCATCAAAGGTATGGATAGTTTTGTAATTGATAAAGAAATTGCTAGTTTGAAGAGACAATTAGCTAAGGTTAAAGATGAATATGAGTCTTGGATGCAGATGGATAAGAAATCATGGGTATGGCCAATGAAGAAGAGGTTGAAGTGGCCAATAGATCTCCTAGTGAAAAGGAGAAGAAGGCAAAATGAGATTGCCATGAAGAGAGAAGCCCATAGAGGCTTGAAGAAGGTAAGAAGGTTGCCAAGTGAGCAGCAAGAGGAAGAAGTTGAGAAGAAAGTTCTCATTGAGGAGAACAAGAGAGAAGAGAGAAAAGATGAAGTGCCAGGAAGAGCACTTGGAAAGATGAGAATGTCCATTAAGAGGACACTCATGGAGACATTATGGTCTCTTGTTTTTATTTCTAATGCTGTTTTTGAATGGGTAAGTGCAGGTATGAGCAGCCTTATGAAGGTCAAGAGAAGGGCCTTGGAGAGTGAAGAGATTGGTGCAAGAGAAGACACCAAATGCACAAGTGAATGTGCAAGAAAGAGAAGAGAGTTTGCTGTTGTTGATAAGGTGCATTGGTTAATGCATGAGAGAGGAGAGGTAGAAGAGGAAGCTGAATTCCATGATGCCATTGAATGCCAAGAGGAGGAAAGAGGACAGCCAAGCACAAAGGAAGAGAAAGATTGCTCCGTGGAACAAACTATCAAAGAGGTAAATGAAGTGTTAAGTGCTGATTTTGATTGTTATTGTGAGCATGAAGATATTAATACACAGGTTAGAAGAGGCAAGAGGAAGATGAAGTCCTCACACAAAGCAGCCAATCATGGATATGTGATGCCTAAGTGGATGGTGAAGCACACAAGCAAGCAACAAGTAAGAAAGTAGGCAAGTTTACCTTATAAGACTGATTTTTCTCATATGAATGTAGATGTGCAAGAAAATAAAAGGACAAACAAAGTTGGTTTTTTAGTAGTATCACAAGAGCATGGTTATAGGATGCCTAAATGGCTTGTGAAGTCAATTGATAAGAGAAAGAATCAAATGTGGGTGCCTAAGAAGGCTAAGAGTGAAGAAGATGTGAGTGTTGAGGTAACAACACCAAGAACTCAATGGAGAAAGGTGAAGGATGACACAAGTACATGGAAAGGTAAGTCAATTGCTTGCAATAAATGGGATAATGATGTTTTTGAATCATTTAATAATCTTTTCATGGAAAATGAAGAATGGAAAGTGGCTATGAAAACTAATGTGCAGCAAGGAGAGAGTTCAAAATGGATGGATGATGGGGAAAGGAAAGAATATGTGGCAGAACAAACAAGATGGCTTCAGGCATCAATTGAAGATAGTAAGGAGACACAAGGTAATGGTGTTCCTATTGTTTTTGATAATTATATTGATATTGGTGAAGAAGCTGATTTGTATGAAGAAACCATAAAGTGGATGAATGTACTTATAAAGGATGAAAGACAATCTGGTCCTAAGTTTGATATAGGACATGAAGATTTGGATGAACTTGTGTTGAGTGAAGAGATGAAGAGGATAGAAGAGTTGTTGAATCCTCCAAGAGAGTTGTGTAGAAACACCTATCAACATGGTGACACCATTGATCAGATGGAAAATGAATTGAGGCAAGAACAAAGAAAGATAGTGAAGGCAGATTTGGACAAATAACAACATGAAGATAATCAAGAGGCTTCATGGCCTCAATGTTTTTTCTACTAAGGTTGCTTTTGATGTTTTGAATGCAGGTGTTAAAGTTGTGGAGATGAATGAAGTCCATAGTTCAATGGACAAATTTTTGAACCAAGAAGATCAAGAAGATTTTGAAGACATGTATGAGAATGAAGCATGGAGATGGGACATAACAGCTGAGAAAGAAATGAGAAGAAGAACATACCAGAAGAGGAAGAAAAGCAAGATGAAAGACAAAGACTACCAAAGACAAGCATTGGTATTGACAACAAGACCATGGGATCCAGGTATACAAATGAAGGCTAAAGCATGGAGGAAGCATCCCATTTGAACTAAGGTTCAAATATTTTCTAGAAGGAGAGTATGATGCAGGAGCATCTACAAAAGTTTCAAATTCTAGTGTAAAAATTCAAATTTTGGTTTTCCCTCCAAATTGTGAGATTTCAAAATTTCACCTTCAAGGTAAATGTAATTATCAAAAAGTGAAAGTAAAAAGGTGAAAAGTGATTGTTAGATTGTTGAGAAAATTAGGGGGAAATGGTTGAAACTATTTTCAACCTTAGTAAATTGTTAAAACTTAAAAATAGTCTTTTGTTGCCTTAAGCCCAATTTGGGCGTAGAAGTTGGAAGAGAGATTCTTGGAAAAAAAGAAAAACAAAGAAGAATTCATTAAGAGGAGAGAGGGAAAATAAGAGAAGAGAGGATGAGAGGGGAATAGAAGTGGAGAAGGATAGAGAGGAAAAGTCCTCTCCTTCAAAGGAAAGAAGAAAGAATGAAGGATAGAGAGGAGAGTTAGTGAGGGAGGATCTCACTCAAGAGATGATAAGGTTAAGGAAAAAGGAGAAAATTTGATGTGAAGAATGTGTGAAGGAATAGAAAAGGCTTTGGAATCCATGGAACATTTGATATTGAACTTTAAGTTTCTTATTTGATCTATGAAAGAATGAATGTTTTGCTTCATGTGATTATGTTATGGTCTCTTTATGAAATTCTGGTGACAGGCCTGTGTGTGTATATGTGAATGTGTATGAATGATGAATTTATATAAATAATTGAGGAAATTACATGTAACCTGGTTATTTGGAATGTTGAGAATGAGTTTAAACTGATATTCTGTGAACAAGAGGTCTTAAAAGTACTTTGAATGTATAAGAAGCCCAAACAGGCCTAAACTAGATATTCAGGAATTTAAAAAAATACAGCTCATTGTCTAAGGTAAAATCCACATGAAAATATTTGAATAAAGCTTGTAATGACATGGAGATAAGTATATAAGGAAATAATGAACATAATTCAAGAAGAAACAGTCATTAAAAGCCCTCTTGATATCCAAAATCTCAAACTGTTGGAATTCAGGCCTGTAGGTGACAATGTACATAAAAAGTTAAGAAACTTGTATGTTTTTGTATTGTAAGTGGATT
Organism: Torreya grandis; assembly: GCA_037957365.1. Taxonomy (NCBI): domain Eukaryota; kingdom Viridiplantae; phylum Streptophyta; class Pinopsida; order Cupressales; family Taxaceae; genus Torreya; species Torreya grandis. The sequence continues at coordinate 514,007 of JARHVA010000080.1, read as the reverse complement.
GATCAGGTCATTTTTGATAGGGAATATGAATGGGGAAGTAATTAAGGTATTTAAATTTTGTTTTATCCACTTTAAATCCTATTGATCACTCAAAAAGAGATGACAATAATGAACCCTGTTGGCTGTCATAAAAATACAGTCCAAGACAACTGAGTTGTTGAGCATTAGAAGGTACATAAGGTTGAAATGACCAAGATTATTATTGGAGAAGGTGTAGGGGGTTAAAAAACCCTATAAAAATTTATTAGAGCCCTTGAAACTGTCTAAAACACACCTAGCAAAAATAATTAGCTCGCAGCCTGTGACTGTCCAAGGGAAAATCCTGATTTAGCTTCTAGCCCTCAAAATGAGTTTTAAAGCTTGAAAACTCTTGAAACTTTGGAATTTGACCCTTGATGATGTTTTAAAACTTTTGGAAGTGGTTTCAAGGTGCTACAGTATGGATAAGTAAAAAAAAAAAAAAGACAATTACCAAGTGAAGCCTAGGTGCATGTGAAGGAAAGAGCATAGGCCAATATAGGAAAAGTGAATTTCTCCAAAGAAGTGCACTAAAAAATGATTGATTCACCTGAAATAAGATAATGGGTATCTATAATGATGCTTTGTTTTCTTAGAAAGTCCATACTTTACTCTGGACAAGGTGTTTTGCATTCAAGGAGGGCTAATTAGAACAGGGCATAAAGAAGAAAGTACAATTCCGTACAAAGCAACCTCAAGAGATTTTTGAGTATGTTATAGAAGGGATTAATGGGTATCCAGAAATGTTTTTACTTTCCTGATTGAGTTAACCTATAAACAGTTATGGCCAATAAATAGGGAAAATAGGGCTACAAGGAATGAATGATCTAGATAGGTCTGTATCAGTTTGTTGATGGCTTCAGAGCAGTTTTCATCATTGATCAGTTTTCATCAATATCCCATCTGAATATACATGTTGGTAGATCCTCATGTAAAATTTAGGATTTATCCTTATAGAGCTAGGGATGGAACTAAGTTCCATCCAAAGGCCTATAAAAATGATATTAGAGACATTGTGAAATATATTCTTCACAATTGTGTGGCCTGTGTATGACATAGAAAAATAAAGGATGGTGTTTTTGTTGTTTAAAAAAACTTTCTTCATAGATTTATGATAAATCTAAAGTCCTCAAGTTACCTTCAGTTTTATGAAACCTACGAAAAATATCCTTTGATTAAAATATATGGTTTATGAAATAACCAAGGATGTTATGTTATGGATATTTTTCACACCCCCTTAATTTTTATAAAACTAATACTTTTCTACCCTAGACTCAATCATAAAATTTAAAACTATGTCAGGGAATCAATTAATTAGTAATATATTTAGATGCATATTTTAAATTATGAATTGATGATGATTAGTTAATGAATTCATGTTTATATTTTAAGTGGTTTCAAAAATTATAATGTATAAATGAATAAAATGAACATATATATTTTTCACTATGAATATTTGTGATCAGTCATTTTGCTTCTTAGTTGGTTATTCAGATTATGATACAACATTTTCAATTTAGAATAGTTTCACTTTGTGTAATTTTAAAATTGAAAGAATATATATTTGTTATGATATTTTTAGCTATCTATTTTGATCTCAGTAAATGTGGATTATCATAACAATTTATGGATTATACTTTTAATTTTGATAACTTGAGTAGTCTATGGTGATTAATTTGGTATACATTGGCAATGTGATATTTAGTTTGAGTCAGATCAGAATGGTATATAAACTAGTTATAATGATTCTTCTCTCAGTTCATTTTCTGAATTGCAAAAATATGGATGGATCAATCATAATTTTATAGTTTAAAAAAGATATGTATTTCATAGTTTTTCAAATCAAATACTTTTTCTTTATTTGTTACAAACTTTATTTTTGAAATCATATAAGTTCTTAGTTTTATAAATGGCCCTTAATCAAGAAGAATTCAGTCATAATAATGAACATTTTGAAAATATTGGTATGATATGGATTGATTTGAGATTTGGGTAAATAATTTCTTTAAGATATAAAGGATCCTAAAGTTTTAAATGAGTAATCCTAAGTTCTTATTTGACTAGGGTTCCTAAGTCAAATATTATCTAGCCTAACTTCTAAAAAGTGATGACTTTATGTTTTTGAAGGATCCTACCCTAGGGTTATCTTTCCTAAGTTTTTAATTGATACCAATGAATCTATTGGGCCATGATGATTTCTAATGTTTTTAACAATAGTCTATGGTGTTTTTAAGGGCATAAAGATTTTTTAGAAGGTTAATTGGCTTAACCTAAGTTTATAGTTTCAAATGGTATAAAGTTTGGTGTTTCGAAGGAAATTTGGTCTATGCTTTGAGACTTGTAAATGGTGAGTTGGTGAATATCATGGAGTCAGCAGAAAACATGGCACTAGTTAGCAAGGTAATTTAATGAAAAGGCATATTCAAGGATGTTTTGATATAATCCTAATATCTTTGGTGGTTCAAGAGTTAATGTGAGGCATACATGCCTTGAATGGAAGATATTAGTAAAGAGTTTAGTAGGCATTTTATTGATTGCTAAGTTTGATTTTTTTGCTAACCTAGTTGGAGGAACTTCTAGGTGCATCCTCGATTGGATGAAGCTAATAGAAATTGGACACATGATCAAGGTGGTTACAGTGGGGAAATTGAATTACAAATAGTTTTATTTTTCATTATTTTGGTCATTCTTGAAGCTTTCTCATGGAAAGGAAACTCTGTCAGTATGGATTTTGAGTTGCAAATAAGGATTTCAAGAAAAAATATTACAAGGGAGAATATCTAGGTATGCCATAAATGAGTTTAATGAGTTTTGAAAATTATTTAGTTAACATTTTGAATGAATTTTAAATTTGATGAAAATAAATAAGCTCTAGTCTACATGGGATAATTTTCATTTGACATGTCTATACATGACTAGTTTAGAAGGTTGTATAATGTTTATAGTTTTTGTTGATTAAATATATCACTTCTTTGCTTCATATTGGTGAAAACTCGTTTTAATTTTTGATATATTCTAGTGGTTGATGAAATACATGTGTTGGTTACTAGGTTTGAGCAGGATATCTAAAAGTATATAGGTATTTCTTGTTTTGAGATATACATTCCATTCTAACTTTTTGTGGGAAAATTATAGTGTTGCTTTAAATATATTATATACTATTTCAGAGTTTTGTTTATACTTCAAGATTTATAAGAATAAACTTTGTATTTTTTTCATGGATATTTGAAAGGAGTTTTGAAGGATTATGATTACATGTATATCAATAGAAGTCCAACATGTTATGTTATGGAAGTATAGCATGTTGATTTTGGAATAAAGGAAGTTCTTTTCTCACAATTTACACTCTAGTTTTAGGATTTGATAGTTTGTCATATTGATATATTTGATATTTTAGTTTGTTAAATCCATGGTCTATATATGTAAGGTTTGTTAAGGATGAAATATTTTAAAGTTAGGTATATTCAAAAGGATTCTAGGTTTTAAAAGATTTTTATTATTTTAAAATCTTGGTCATTGAAGTTCATGTACTTAGGGTTTTGGATAAAAACAAACTCCATTTGTTTATTTTATGAATTTTTAGAAAATGATTGATAATTATGGTCGGCCATGATAGAGAGGTTATGTTGGAAAGTGCTTTGAACATATAAGAGTGACTATATTTTGGTATTGTCATGTTATAATTTTTAGTTTTAGTTTTAGTTTGAATTTTTACTTTGAAGGATAAATCTATTTTGGAAGTATAGTGGGCTAAAATCTAAAAATAATGAGGTTATTTCTAGATTTACATCTTAGTTTTGAATTTTTGGGTTTTATTTTGAGGTTAAAGGTCAAAATAATGATTGTATGAAGGATTGTGATGAATTGTTTCAGAATAGCTATGACAAATCTTTTCAATTTGAAGGGTTTATATTGATTCATGTTGAAATTTCTTGAAAATAATATAAACAGAAGCTATAAATGAACTATTTATTTATGAAATGATGCATTCAAATATTAAATATGGTTTTATAAGTTTAGGATGATGATCAAAGGTAAACAGTGACAGGAAATTCGAGTAGAATATATTTGTGGAAAGATATTAGTGTTTTATTTGAGATTTTTGGATAGTATATTTTTTATATTTTAGATGTTCATATAAGTTGGTTTAAATTTGAAATATTATAGTAAATATATATATGGTTTTTGAGAAGATTATTTTCATGAAAAATGTTTGATAAATCTTGATTTCAATTTTGAATTATCTCAGTTTATCTCAAATGGTTTTCATACAGTGAAAATAGAAAATCAAGGAGTTATGTCAGAATATTTTGAAAATAAAATTATGATATTAACATTTTATTTTGGGTTCTCAGTTGATTTTAAGAGATATTCTGGTGAAATCAAATAGATTGCAATAGAAATAGTTTAATTTATTTAAATAATTTGATAGAATAGAGGTTATTTGTTGATTTAGAAATTAAGTGTAGTTTCATTTTGAATATGTACATGTTGATTTTCATATTGTGTTTAAGATGTCTAGATGGGATGAGCCTAGATCAAATAGGAGTAATGATAATAGAGGATGGGGTCAGAATTTTTATAATGTAAATTAGTAGAACCCAAATATAAATTTCGTAAGGGGTGGTTTTAGGGCTAGGATATTTGGCCCTACATTTCATAAAGGTGCTAGGATGTCTATCCATTTTAATATAGTAGATCCTAAGTTTTAGAATGTTATAAACAATCTACCCTTCAATCTAGCCAATCATAGGGGTAACCAAGGATTTTATAGATGTAGATTTGATGCTAAGACCCCTTCTCATAATAGTTATTCTCACCATTTGCAAATTTGTCTTAATTTATATTTTCAATTTATTATCTTGAAGTTACTTGGAAAACATTATAGTATAAATGAGATATTAATTGATATATATTCTTTTACTGAATCAAATTTCTTTCCTTCAAGAGATTTTCTAATTTATATTCTTTCTATTTTAGATAGGATAGATTAAATATTCATATCTAAACTGATTTATAATTCGATGAAGTAGATTTATAAACTTATAATGAAACATGTTACATTTGATAGCTTATTTTTTATTTCCCATAACATTTAAAAAACCCTTCACATCTTTAAGATCATAATTGAACCTTCATAACCCTACTATTAGACTGGTATGATTCAAACTTAACTTTCATGATAGATGAAAGAGTTAATTAGTTGATGGTACATTTTTCATCATCAACAAATTTGGTGGCTCTATTGGGAACTTCCATTTAGAAATCTTATTTGTTTAAAGTTGTGTTTTTCTTCTTGCTCGTGGTACTTGAAGGACAATAGCCTCTTATTATCTAACCTAAAATTGATATTTTTGATGATCAAGTTGACATTGATTTTAATCTAACACATTATGTATTGTATATTCATCTTCATAATATTCAACATATTATTCAAGTCATAAATGAAGAAGAAGAAATTATAGAATTTGAGATAGATTGGTATTCTAATCTTACTCATGAGACTCAACAAGACATTCTTAACATAAATAAAATAATTTAGGAAGATAAAGTGAGAGTTTTAGTTTCTAATCATAGGCCTAGAACTCATTTTATTTATGATTCCTTTCATTTTTATGATTTGGTTGTCTTATGAACCTATTGATATAAATCTACAATTATATTAGTTAAATTAGGTTTAAGATAATCGATCTATTCAAGTAAAAGCTATTAAAAATTCTAATGGGAGAGTAAGTAGAAGCAGAAGACAGGATACAAGATTTGATGCATGGATTGCAAAATAATAGAGATTGTGATGATCTCACTAAAAGTGAAGATGAAGATGAAGCTAAAGTAGAATAGCAAATAGTTGTAAATCCATGGATTTCTATAAATCCAATCAATGTTGGAAACTATCATGTTAAGTTACTTTCTCATAAAGGATTGAATATACCAAAGTTTTATGTATCTCCTAGAGAATCTTGGGAAGATCATTTAGAAGCTTTTATATTAGTTTTTGATACTCTTGAGATAACAAATTAAAATATTTGTTTAAGATTTTTTACTCAAACACTTGAAGGAAAATCATACCAAGCATTTATTAGTTTACCTTCCAAGGTTATCAGCACTTCAAAATACATTGAAGATTGACTAGAGTTATCTTTTGAGAAATTTAAATAAGACTTTGAGTAGTCAATGATCTTGTGAACTTTTTTCTTGATCTAGGTGAGACCATTTATCATTTTATCACTAGATTCACTAAGTTGCATCAAAATATTCTACATGACCTTAGACCTTCTAAGAAGTTATTTAGACTCTATTTGTATAGTTATTTACCTTTAAAATATAAAAAGGCTTTAGAAGATAGAGATATTACAAAACATGATGAAACTATAACATTTTGTATTGAATATGAAAAGAAATTTAAATACATTGAGTTTGAGGATAGATCTTCTATAGATTTAAATTTAGACAATTCAAAAATTTTAAAGGCCATCCAAAGTTTAGGGAATGAATTGGTCACTATTAAAAGATAGCTAAACGATAAACCTTCTAATAGAAACAATAATAAAAATAAAAATTTAGACATTGCTTATTACTATAATGTGTTTGAATTGGATCATGATCTAGATTCATGTGTTGATATTCATAACTTTAAAAAATTATTTTAAAGAAAAGATCTTATATATGGAGATCTAGTAGACAACATAAGTGCTCTTGATGACCCATAAAAAAATAAAAATGCTTATGTTTTGGATACTAGAAATAAAGATTATAGTTCTTCTTAAAATAATAAACAATAATTTTTCTTCTAATGATAAAGGAAAAACAATTCAAAATAATGCAAGTAGTTCAGATGATAATGTTACTCAAAATATTTTTTTGTTAACTGGTTATAATAATAGTCAATATTAACATTATAAGCCTAAATTTTTTAGACAAACTAATGCTAAGACTTATAATATAATTGATTATTTGTCTATAATTAAAACTGAATTCTCATTACTATAGGAAGTTAACCTACTGAGACAACTTGATAAAATTAATGAAGTTGTTAAGAATCCCAAAATTGATGTACACTCACAAAAAGATGGTAGTAATGAACAATCAATTGTTTATGCTCAAAGTTATGATCCTCTTAAAGATTATATTCCTCCTTTTTATGTTACATTTAAAATTGATAATAAGGTAATCTATAATTGTATATTAGATACAGGTGATTCGAAGAATATAATTCCTAAATTCATTATAGATTAGTTAGGCATATCTTATGAAACTAACAATAAAAAACTTAATGGATTTGATTCTATATAAACTAAAAGTTGTGATAAGTTTCGTGACTTAGTCATTAAGATTATTCAAGATGAAAGAATTAGATGCATGATTAATGTCTAAGTTTTATATATTCTTAGTAATTATGTTATGTTTCTAGGAAGATATTGGTCAAAAGCAACTGGTGATTTTGTTGGAAAAAATATTATATAAGTCCTATTAATAATGAAAATGTTTTCATAAAAAGAGAGGATTGGTCTAGTAGACCTATTGAGTCATCTACTTCTTACACTATTTCTTATGTCGAGACTGGAATTGGGACTTATAGATTATTGAATTTAGATGAAGCAAAAAATTAACATGAAAAATTATTTGAAAATAATATTCTATGGTCAATTTATTTTGATGGGGCTTGTTCTCAACAAGGTAATGGTGGTGGAATTTGTCTAATTATCTTATTGGTAATTTTTTTTTATTATGATTATAAATTATCATTTGAAAACACTAATAATGATACAAAATTTGATGTTTTATGTTTAGGTTTGAAAAAAGCCATAGAACTTAATAATAAGCATTTATAAGTCTTTGTAAATTTTGAATTGATTATTAGACAAGTTCATAAAATTTATAAAACTAACCAAACTCATCCACGTGATTATAATAAAAAGGTTTGGTCATTACTTGAATATTTTGAGGCTTTTAATATCACTCATATTCTTAGAGAATTTAATATTAGAGCTGATAATTTTTTTGTTTTTACATCTAATCTAACTCAAAGTGAAAGTGAACCAACAATAGACTTTTCTTATACTAAAATTTTCCATCCTAAAACTCCTGATTTGGATGATAGTTGGCCTATTTTTGGTTGTGATGAACATATAGATTATTTTATTATGGGTAATTATTTTTATTATAATGATTATGTACTAAATTGTGGGTATTATTTGCAATTGAGTACTAACAAATTACATGTTGGTTAGTAAGTTTAGAGTCTATGTTTACACCTAATGATCATCCCAAAAATTTTAAAATAAAAGAACCTTCTAGAAGTATCATAGATGAAACCATTCCTATCAATTTAGGTACTGAAGAAGATCTAAAATATGTTTATTTAGAAATTCAGGTTGCTACAAGTGAGAAGGTTAAATTCATTAAGTTATTTTAATTATTCATTGATGTGTTTGCCTGAACATATAAAGATCTTAAAGGTTGTGATATTAATATTATTAAACAAAACATACCTATAAAACTTGGTATCAAATCTTTAAGATAGAAAATATGAAGAATTACTTCTTTATTAGAGGACACCATTAAGAAAGAGCTAGATAAGATTATTGATGTTGTTGTCATTTTATCTATAACATATTCTGAATGGGTAGCTAATTTAGTTTTAGTTAAGAATAAAAATAGTGACATTAGATAATGTGTTGATTTTAAATATTTGAATAAATCTAGTGTTAAGGATATTTTTTCTCTACCAAGTATAGATCAAATTTTACAATAAGTTTCAAGATTAGAAATGATGTCATTATTATATAGATTTTCTAATTATAATCATTTTTTTATAAATCTTGAAGATAGACATAAGACTACTTTTAATACTCATAGAGGAACTTTTTCTTATAACATAATTCCTTTTAGATTAATGAATGCAGGAGCTATGTTTCAAAGAGATATGCATGCTACTTTTGATGACTTGATTGGCATTGTAATTTAGGTTTATCTAGATGATCTCACTATTCATTCTACAAAATCAAAAGGGATTTAGATCATCTTCATAAATTTTTCACAAGATGTAGAAAGTATGATATTTATTTGAATCCAAAGAAATCAATCTTTGGTGTTACCAAAAAATAAGCTATTAGGACATATTATTTTAAAAGATGGCATTTATATAGATCTCTAACATGTTAAAGCTATTAAAGAATTACCTCCTTTCAAAAATCAATCTAGCTTAAGGTCTTTCTTTGGTAAAGTAAACTTTGTTAGAACATTCAAATCAGATTTTACTAATAAGTCTAATCTTTTGAAATTATTGCTTCAGAAAGATACAATTTACATTTGAGATGAAGGTGTTGATTTAGCATTTAATAGTGTCAAAGATACCATTTCAAGTACTCCAATACTTGATAAACTTGATTTAAAGAAAGCATTCATTCTTTATGTTAATGCTACTGAAAAAGCCATTGGAGCTATAATAACTCAAGAATTTGAAAATAATGAATAAAAACCAATCTGTTACATGAGTCAAGTTTTAAAAGATGCAAAAAGTAGGTACCCTCTTATTGAGAAATTTGTTTCTCATTGATTTTCTCTTTGATTAAATTTTGTTATTTATTGATGGGAAACAAAGTTTTTGTGTGATCTAACGTACCTATATTGTCTTATCTTTTGAAACAAACTAACCATTCAAAGAAGGCTTGTTAAGTGGATTTTACATATTCAAGAGTTTGACCTTGAATTTGAAACTTCTAAAATGATTAAAGGTAATGACTTGCCAAAAAACTTAGTTGAAAATACTTCTTTAGATATTTATGCTTTAGTTTTGTCAGTTGATGATGATTTAAATGTAAATCTTAATTTAAAGATCATGAAGATTGTTGATTTTTCTAAAAAATTTTAAGTTTGATCTTGAGATGAATGAATGAGGTTGTATGTTGGATGAAGATGATTGGTATCATGACTTAGTCTATTATTTTTAAAATCAGATCTATTTTAGTAATTTTGATTAAAATTAAAAATGTTCCTTATGGTTAAAATCTTTAAATTTCTATTTGTTATAAAAAAAATTATTTTTATCAAAATAGAGATGGAGTTTTATTGAGATGTCTTACACATGATCAAACTCAAAAAAAATTTAGAAGCTGTCATGAAAGAAATTAAGGTGGATATTATGATGTAAAAACCACTACTTATAATATTTTAAGAGTAGGTTATTATTATCCTACTCTATTTTAGGATGCTTATAAGTTAGTTCATTCATGTATGCCATGTCAATTATTTATTGGTCGAGATAAGTTGCCTGCAATGCCTTTAAACCCTATTATTATTATTGAAAACCTATTTAAAAAATAAGGCATTGAATTTATTTCAGATATACACCTTCCTATATATGCTAGTCATAGATACATACTAATAGGTATGGATTACTTCACTAAGTGGCCTAAGACCAAAGCACTAAAAACTTATGTAATAGGTGAAGTGATCTCATTTTTAGAAAATTAGATTTTCTCTAGATTTGGAGTCTCTTATAAAATCATTTTTGATAATAGACCTCAGTTTGTTTTGAATGAATTTATAAATTTTTTGGGAAAGTATTATATTATATCTAGTCATTCATCTAAATATTACCCTCATGGTAATGGTCAAGCTGAGTCAACAAATAAAAATCAGATTACAATGATGAAGAAGTTAGTTTGAAAAACTAAAAGAAATTGGTATCTCAAAATTTTCAAAGCTTTATGGGATGATAAAATTATTGTTAAGGTAGCAACTGGTTATTCACCTTTCATGTTAGCATATAGATTTGAGGCCACCTTACCAATATAACTTTTAATTTTTTCAGCTAGAACTACTTTACAATATGTTTTGAAGATACTAATTTAATTGAGTAAATATTACATGATTTAGTAGCTCTTAATGAATCTAAAGAAATAATGTTGAAGAAATTAGAAATGGATTAAAAAAAAAATTAAAAAAATTTGATAAGAATGTTTTTAATAAAAAGTTTAAAGTCAGTGATTTAGTTTTATATTAAGATAAAGCACATCAAGATCTTGGTAAACATCATAAATTTGATTCATTATGGCTTGGTCCTTATAAAATTACCAATATATTTGGAAACAATACTTTTTATTTAAAATATCTTGAAAGAAATTCACTATGTTACTTAGTTAACAACCATCATTTAAAATTATTCATGATTAGCTACTTTCATATTTGTTTGTTTCTTTTGGTTTTCTTGTTTTCTTTTTGGTTTTGTATTTATTTTCTTTGGTGTCCTTGTTTTCTTTTTCTATTTTGTTTTGTTGTTTGTCTTTTATATGTCAACAATTACTTTTGAAAGGATCAATGAAAGTTACAAATAGAAGAGTTTTCCCATTATAAAGGAAGAATGCAAAGATGCTACAAATCTACTATAAGTATCAATTATTTTTAGTTATATCTAGTTTTTTAAGTATTAATTAATTTTCGTAATTTTTACTTAAGACATTTGTATTAGATTATACATCCAACCCAAACTTATCTACTATAGCTTTCCCTTTCTTCGTGCTAGACTAACCGAATAACTCATCCCTTAAAGAAATTCATTATTAAAAGGTTTCATGCATAGCTACTTGAGAAATGATTTATCTGGATCACAGTCTTAAGATTATGTTTTTATCAATAGATAATTTATTTGATACTCAATTTCATTATACAAAATTGAATAGCAAGGTTACTAGAGTTATGCCTATTTTTCACACCTCCTCAATTTTTTTAAAACTAATACTTTTCTGCAATAGAGATGACTTAGTCATAAAATTTAAAATTGTATTGGGGATTCAATCAATTAGTAATATATTTGGATGTATATTTTTAATTATGAATTGACGATGATTGGTTGATGAATTCATGTTTATATTTTAATTAATTTTGAAAAGAATAATAGATAAATGAATAAAATGTGCATATATATATATATATATATATATATCACTGTGAATGTTTGTAATCAATCATTTTGCTTCTCAGTTGATTATTCAGATTATGATACAACATTTTTATTTTGGAATAGTTTCACTTTATGTGATTTTAAAATTGGAAGCATATATATATATATATATATATATATATATATATATTCTATGATAGTTTTAGATATCTATTTTGATCTTAGTAAATGTGGATTATCATAACAATTTATTAATTATACTTTTAGTTTTGATAACTTGAATAGCCTATGGTGACTAATTTGGTATACATTAAAAATGTGATATTTGTTTTGAGTTAGATCAGAATGGTATATAAATCTATTATAATGATTCTTTTCTCAGTTCATTTTTCAAATTACAAATATACGGATGGATCGATAGTAATTTTACAATTTAAAAAAGCTATGTATTTCATAGTTTTTCAAATCAAATACTTATTTCGATTTGTTACAAACTTTATTTTTGAAATCATATGAGTTCTCAGTTTGATAAATGGACATCAATCAAGTAGAATTCAGTCATAATATAATGAACATTTTGAAAATATTGGTATGATCTAGATTGATTTGAGATTTGGGTAAATTATTTCTTTAAGATATAAAGGATCCTAAAGTTCTGAATGATTAATCCTAAGTTATTATTTGACTAGGGTTCATAAGTCAAATATTGTCTAGCCTAAGTTTTAAAAAGTGATATGACTTTATGTTTTCGAAGGATCCTACCCTAGGGTTATTTATCCTACGTTTTGAAATTATATTAATGAATGTATCAGGTCATGATGATTTTTAATGTTTTTAACAATAGTTTATGGTGTATTTTAGGGCATAAAGATTTATTTGGAAAGTTAATTGGATTAACCTAAGTCTATAGTTTTTAAGGGCATAAAGTTTGGTGTTTCAAAGAAAATTTGGTCTATGCTTTGATAATTGTAAATGGTGAGTTGGTGATCTAGTTGGTGAACATCATGGAGTTGGCAGACAACATGGCACCAGTTGGCAAGGTAATTTAATAAAAATGCATATTTGAGGATGTTTTGAGATCATGATAAGATCTTTGGTGGTTCAAGAGTTAATGCAAGGCATACATGCCTTGAATGGTAGATGTTAGTAAAGAGTTTAGTAGACAATTTAGTGATTACTAAGTTTGATTATTTTGCTAACCTAGTTGGTAGAATTGCTAAGTATATCCTCGATTGGATGAAGCTAATATAAATTAGACATATGATCAAGGTGGTTATGGCAGGGAACTTGAATTACAAATAGTTTTATTTTTCATTAATTTGGTCATTCTTGAAGATTTATCATGGAAAATAAACTTAGTTTGGATTTTGAGTTGTAGATAAGGATTTCAAGTGGAAAAATTACAAGGGAACATATCTAGGTATGACATAAATGATTTCAACAAGTTTTGAAAATTATTTAGTTGACATTTTAAATTAATTTTTAGTTGTATGAAATGAAATAAACTCTCCTATATGGGATAATTTTCATTTGATAGGTCTGTGCATAACTATTTTCGAAGGTTGTATAACACTTATAGTTTATGTTGGTTAAATATATCACTTCTTTGTTTCATATGGTGAAAATTGATTTTAGTTTTTTGATATATTCTGGAAGTTGATGAAATACATGTGTTGTTCACTAGGTTCTAGTAGGATATTTGAGAGTATATAGGTCTTTCTTTTTTTGATATATACATTTAGTACTAAATTTTGTGGGAAAATTGTAGTGTTGCTTTGAATATATTATATATAGTTTCAAAGTTTCATTTAGACTTCAGGTTTTATAAGAATAAACTCTATATTTTTTTCATGGATATTTGAAAGGAGCTTTGAAGGATTATGATTGCATGTATATCAGTATAAGTTATGTATGTTATGTTATGGAAGTGTAGCATGTTTATTTTAGAATAAAGGAAGTTATTTTCTCATGGTTTATACTCCAATTTTGGGATTCGACGGTTTATCATATTGAGATATTTGATATTTTAGTATGTTAAATCCATAGTCTGTGCATGTAAGGTTTGTTAAGGATGAAATATTTTTAAAGTATAGTATATTTGAAAGCATTTTGGGTTTCAAAATATTTATGTTATTTGAAAATGTTGGTCATTGAAGTTCATGTACTTAGGGTTTTATGTAAAAACAAACTCTACTTGTTTGTTTTATGAATATTTTGCAAATGATTAATAATTATGGTTGGCCATGATAGAGAGGTTATGTTGGAAAGTGCTTTAAACATATAAAAGTGACTATATTTTGGTATTACGAGGTTATAATTTTTAGTTTTAGTTTTAGTTTGAATTTTTACTTTGAAGGACAAATCTATTTTGGAAGTATAGTGGGCTGAAATCCAAAAATAATGAGGTTACTTCTAGATTTACATCTCAGTTTTAAAGTTTTGGGTTTTGTTTTGAGGTTAAAGGTCAAAATAATGATTGTATGAAATACTGTGATAAATTGTTTCAGAATAGCTATGATAAATCTTTTCTATTTGAAGGGTTTCTATCGATTCCTATTGAAATTTCTTGAAAAGAATATAAATAGAAGCTATACATGGATTATTTATTTATGAAATGATGCATGAAAATATTAAATATGGTTGTATGAGTTTAGGATGAATATCAAAGGTAAATAGTGACATGAAATTTGAGCATATTAATTTTTTTGAAAGATATTAGGGTTTTATTTGAGGTTTTTAGATAGTATATTGTTTATATTTTAGAAGTTCATAAAAGTTGGTTTCAATTTAAAATATAACATTAAAAGGATATGTGGTTTCTGAGAAGATTCTTTTCATGAATAAAGTTTGATAAATCCTACTTTCAATGTCAATGAGAATGAGAATAAGAAATCAACAAGTTATGTTAAAATATTTTAAAAATAAAATTATGATATTATAATTTTATTTTGGGTTCTCGGTTGGTTTTAAGAGATATTTTGGTGAAATCAAATAGATTGCAATAGAAATGGTTTGGTTTGTTTAAATAATTTGATAGAATAAAGGTTATTTGTTAATTTAAAAATTAAGTCTAGTTTCATTTTGAATATGTAAATGTTGATTTTTAGATTGTATTTAAGATGTCTGGATGGGATCAGCCTAGATCAAATAGGAGTAATGATAACAGAGGCTGGGATCAAAATTTTGAGAATGTAAATTAGCATAACCCAAATATAAATTTTCTAATGGGTGGTTTTAGGGACAGGAGATTTGGCCCTAGATTTCATAGAGATGTTAGGATGTCTATTCATTTTGATGAAGTAGATCATGAGTATTAAAATGTTCTAAACAATCTACCTTTCAATCCAACCAATCATAGGGGTAATCAAGGATTTCATGAATGTATATTTAATACTAAGGCCCCTTCTCATAGTAGTTCTTCTCACCATTTTCAAGTTAATCCACATCATTTACCAATCTAGTCACCCATTCCTAAAAGAATTTAGCCTGTTAATGAACCTCACCCTATTCATGAAGCCACTTAGTTTGATGTTAAAGTTACCCATGCTAAAAACTTTATTAATCTTGATATGCCTTCAATTTTTATTGAACCTTCATCTTCTTAAATGGATCCTATTTTAGGATGTAATAAATTAAGTTTAAAGGGACAGCCTTCAAGTAATATGAAATGTGTGATTAAAATTCATCCAACTACTTTAGATAAGTGGTCAAATAGTTAGAATGACATAGATTCTCTAGTTGAGGTCAGAGTTCTCAAATGGATAAAGCTAGAGATAGATGATCCCTCAATTGATTCATGAATAAATTTGGCTCACCTTCTAGCAGTTGAGATGGATTATAATGAATGTGTCAATGAGCAAGGAAAACTAGTTATTGAAGTCCTTTTAGATTCTAATGATTACTAGATGTTAATAGGATGAACTTTATTTTCATTTAAACTCTTGTTGGAATAATTCTATACTTTTAGACTTGATATTTTGACTTTCATTTTTGATATTTTGGTGGTGATGTTTTCGAAAGTATAGAAGACTTTAATTTTTTGATATTTACACACACACACACACACACACACACACACACACACACACACACACACACACACACACACACACACACACACACACATTTGTGTGCATACAGTTGATTTAGGTGTTTGGTAGATTCATAATATATACATAGCCTATAGTTATACCTTATTTTATTATATAGTCTCATGACAATGTATTCAATTTGTAAGGTATATTAAATTTAATTTATTATTATTTTGAGCAAGACATAATGTGTGTGCGTGTGTGTGTTTCTAACCATGTGTAATATGAGACCAATTTGTATAAGTATTTAATCCTTAATTCAGACTTCACTTTTATCATAATATTTATTTAAAAATAAACATATGCAAGCATACATACATATACATGTGTGTGTGTGTGTGTGTGTGTGTGTGTGTGTGTGTGTGTGTGTGTGTGTGTGTGTGTGTGTGTGTGTGTGTGTGTGTGTGTGTGTGTGTGTGTGTGCATGCACAGTTGATTTAGGTGTTTGGTAGATTCATAATATATACATAGCCTATAGATATACCTTGTTTTGTTATATAGTGTCATGAAAATGTATTGAATTTGTAAGGTATACTACATTTAAGTTATTATTATTTTTAGCAAGACATAATATGTGTGTGTGTGTTTCTAACCATGTACAATATGAGAACAATTGGTATACCTTGGTGACTCAAATGGGCTGAAAGACTTATTTACTATTGAATACATACATACTTTTAGAAAGATAACGAAACTTTGATTGTAGCATATGGTGTTGACATACATGGGAAAGTGGATACCTTGTTTGATAGTGTTTTAGTTGTAAATGAAATGGAGTGTTAAGAAAACTTGAATGGACTTTATACACTAAATTGTAATTTTAGGTGTTCATATTTATTATAAAAATTCTTTTTAAAGATATTAAATTGTATGTAAAAATGTGCATATGATATGCATGGGTGTGAATAGTTCATTTATAAAATTTAAAAATATAATATTTATCTGATTATGGAATTGTCAAAATATGCAATATAGGTTCAAATTTGGTTTGAAATTAAATAAGAGGACTAGTAGAATATATCATACTAATAAGTAATCTTTGGGTATGTGCAAATGAACCATTTAGTGTTTATTATATTTAATGCATGAGTTGTTAAAAAGAAATGAAAAGTTTAAAATTACTTTGAGATGAAAATAATATATTTATCACTCAAATTTTTATAATCTAAGCATATGGTTATGCTTGTATTTAGAAGTTTTGAAATTTATTAATTGATAAGAAACTTTAATCCTTAGATGTGTCAAAAATAGCTGTGTTATGCTAAAACAATGTGATTTCTCTATATAAAAAGGATCTTTTTACTTTGCAGTAAATTGAATAAGTAAATATTTGTCTTGATGTAATGAGTGGTTGTATGTTACAAATATGTAGTTATTATACATTGAAATTATTTTACCATGCATGATTCATTTGATACAAGGTGATAGTTATGTGAGATTGTTGTCATGTAATGCATATATCTATCATCTTATAACATATAATAGATTATGATAGGTTTAGATTCGTTAAAAGAGAATATGTGTGTTTGGAATTAACTCATCTCCATGAGAGATCTGAATTCTATAATGAAAACTTTGGCCAAAGTAATTCTATAACCAAGACATCATCACTCCACTATATTTTTTAGTTTACATGTGTATGCATGATGTTATATTAGATAGAGGATTATTTTCCATGGTCTATGTGACTATTTTATGTATTAGCAATTGTAAAACACATGATTTCTACTTTAACTCTGTATACCATCATTTATTTTATCTATCCCTCCATGAATGGAGGGCCACTCCTATTGGGAAGGTGTTCAGAAGATTGATAGTCTATAGTTAGAGGAAAAGCACCTCGTTGATGCTCTCCCTCTCTATAACTGATCAATCATCTTGGAATCATACTCATGGTTATTTGTACTAATATTGAGCTATATTTTGAATATCAAATGTACTTTTGCACATCCTATCATGTGTATTTTTATATTAAGTGATGAAATGTAATAAATTGTACATTTTAATTTATGATTATTTATTACAGTAGTGGTTGTATATCTTGTATATAACTATAAACATTTTAATCAACAAAGTTTATATATTTTTGTATATCTATAAATTTTGATTATTTCAGTACATCTATGTACCCTTCACCTCATTATGAATTATATGAAGAATCATATCTTCTATTATGTTCTATATAGTTTAAAAACTAAATGGATCACATCTTAACCAGTGGGTTAATTATATTTTTTGTAATTACTATTATAGATGCATTTAGAAGTCAAACAGTGAAACTAATGATAATTATTGAAAATTAATATGGGTTAAGTATGGTTTTTTTAAATAAATTGTGTAGCTTACAACGTAATATAGTGGGGTTGTAACATAACCAGTTAATATAGTTTTGTTCATCCATACTTATAGCCAACTATATTAAAGTAGTCAATATAGTTCTATCCCACATTCATTTTATTCAAGTGAATAATATCATATTAGTCGACATAGTTATATTCATATTTATTTCTATTCAACTATCTTGATCTACTATATATATTTATGTATTCAATTTTTTATTTTATTCACAATCAACTACATCGATCTATCTGATTTAGTTATGTATTACATTTATTTTTAATCAACTACATCAATCTATTCTATTTAATTCCAAATTTTATTTATTTTCAATAATAAATTTTGATTTTTTTAACTTAGTTAATTATCCCTATTTTAAATTATATTTATATAAACTATATCTATCTACTTGATATAGTTCTATACTAAGTGTACAACTACATCAACCTATGTTGATATAATTCTATTTATTTTATGTTTCAAGCATAAGCACGAAACATTAACTTTTCATTTCAAAATTTAATCATACATTTCATTTCAATTTGACTGCATGTTTATTTCAATTCACTACATGTTGAAAATTGGTTTTCAATATTGATTTTTAAATTTTTATTTTCTCTTTATTTGATTTTCCCTACAAGATGTGTTCTAAGAGTTTTCAAACTACTTAGCTACTATTGTGAAGGTATATATAGTGTTCTATTTAAACTCCTTGTCTTTTTTACATAAATCATGGCATAAGGAGCTTGCTCCAATATTCATAGCCATATTATATAGCTAAACATAGACTTTAGTTTCCACATGCCTCATAGTATATTAGAATGCCTAGGATTTCTTTTTTATTAAAATTTAAGAAACCAACCATCCATTTGATTTATTTATTTTTGCATAAGAGAGGATCATATCACCCAAGGAATTTAATTTTATCTTACACTTTAAACTATGTTTAGTGGGATATAGTCATGGTTCTACATTTTTTATTAGTTCTTTAAAACAATGGGTTGATATTGTCCAATGGAAAAGCAAGTATCTATGATAGCCTACACTATCAAATAAATATTTTTAGTGAATCTACTTGATATTATTTTTATAAAAAATAATTAGTGAAAATAATTATATTTTAATTTGATACTTATTATTTTATCTTGTATTGTAGACTATATCAGCTACTGTTGATATAGTTTAGCATGCAGCATCAATGTAGTTACTTATGTGTGTAGAATAAATAGACTAGCTCAATTTAGTCTCATGTGTTTATTTCCATAACTATATTAAATAACTCAAAATGTCATATCTTTATGTATTTCATCCTTTTTCTTATGTGACTATATCAAGCAACTTGATATAGTTCATTTTAGCCTATTTTGTGCTACCTTTAGTTCTCCTAGATAATACTACATTAACTAACTCAATGTAGTTTGTATCTCATAACTTGTTTGTGTGATTGTATAAAATAAATTGATATAATTAAATTCCACTCTACTTAATTTGAAGAATTAATCTATAGAGGGGAGATTAGTATAGTGTTAGTCAATAAAATCCAATCAAAATAAACATACTAAAGACTAACACCTCTAGCATAGACACTAAGGAGAACATATGTAACAAAAATATAATGAAAAAAAAACTAGAAAATAAAATAAATATTCCCTTTACCTTCCTTGTAGTTATAAAACCACTTTTTTAGTTGGTTTGCTTGGTTATGTGCTCAATAAATCTTTCTCAATGAAGCTCCATTGCTCCACCTTTCCTTGGCACCTTGGTAATGTTGGTTGAATTAGCTTGGCTTATGAAATTGGAATGGTGACACTACTATGAATATTCTTGCATTTATTTGAGCATAATAATTTTACACCAAAAGATCTTAAAAATCAATAGGTGAGGCCTTATATTTATAGCTTCCAAAGTTAACCCTCACCCAAGTTGAGTTAGATTTAAAGTAAATATGGAATGCGTTCAAACTAACCCTAAGTGAGTTAAAGTTAAATATAATTAAGTTAATGAGGTAGCATGTAATTATGATTTTCAATTAATAAGAATGACTCACAAATTACATATTTGTTAGATATTTTGTGAGAGCTTGATAACTCACAAAATCAATGATGAAGAAGCTTGATATTTTAAATTTTTTAATTTACATTTTTAAATAGTCATTAATTGTAAATAGATTATTTATCTAAGAATTTAATTTAGTTTAATTAGTTTATTCATTTTGATTAGCATTTTATCTCTTTTTTAAATTATTCAAGTACTCTTCTTAATGGGTCCATAGGCCAAATTTCTAATTGTTAGGTCACAAGGTGACTATGGATGAATCCATTAGAGGTTATTGTTGTATGAAGGATAATATCTCAAATATGGATGCCACAACACAATTCTAAGAACTAATGAATGATGTGCATATGAAATTGGGATGTTTAGTTATTCCTAAGCTTACTTTGCACTGTTTGATAGAAATCGGTATGAAGTCTAGTTAGAATCTAGTTGTGGTAAGAATGGGGTGTCTGTAATTAACCACTATTTGAGAAGGCATTAAAATATATAGGCATAATAACATCTTATCAAAGAATGACAAGGTCCTTTATGCATAATGTCCTATATGGTGATGGATGAGCCCTAGATGCCCCCTTGAGGTAATGAGCAGCAAATAAGGTTGGTGATTGGTCCATCAAAAGAATGGAAATGATGGGACAAAAAGGAAAAGGGTGGGAAAAGATTGACTTGACCAAAGATGGTTAAAATCAATTACACCATGAGATTCCCTAGTTGGGTAGATAAAAAGGATGATTTTCTTAAAGGTGATTATAATCATCAGCACAATGAGGTAAAAAGATAAATATTTTTAGAAAGGAATTTATAATCATTAGCACAATGAAAACATGCCACAACAAGGTAGTAAAAATTATAATGATGCACCCAAATGTTTTTATAATAATTAACATCCTTATAAATTAAAACATAATGATTTGCCTAAAGGTGGTTATAATCATTGGCATGATAGTTTGGGATAATATTTCAATTAAGAAATGATGTAAGTATAGATACTGAGAGTGGGGTAAATTATTATTATTAAAATAGTCCTCCAATTTCATTTAAGATTTATGAATCATGTTGTCCCCCAAAAAAATATCACTCATTTTTGGGACCAAATTTGAACTATTTTGGTCCTACAGACCAAAATTGTCTCTTCCCTTTTCAAAATTTGTCCTAGGCATTCAAATTCCTCATTTTTCAAGCTTCTCAAAAATCTATAGACTCTGCAAGCTAGATTCTATGGACTATGTAGGCTTAAATCTACAGACTCTGCAAGCTTAAATTTATGGACTCAGTAGGAAGAAAAATCTACAGACTCTATAGGCCAAGTTCAATGGGATTCATAGGTTGATTTCTACAGACTCTTTCAAGGTTAGAGAAGACTATAGACTTGTTTTCTATGAACTCTGCAGGTAGGTTCATTTCTACAAGTTCAAAGGCTTATGCAAGTGGGTTCAATCAAAATAATTAGTTTCTAACACTTGGTCATTTTCAGGATTGGTTTAGTGCCTTGGTTCAAACAAAAATATTCATCGATAAGTATCAACAACAGGTTCAATACATTTGGTTCAATGGTTGGTTCAATGTCAAATGGTTGAAAGGTAGGTTCAATCAAGTGGTTCAACACTTTGTTGTACTCATTTGGTTTATTCGCTTTGTTTCATCCTTTGGTTCAATAAAATGGTTCATCAATCAGTTCAAGGCTTTGTTTGAACCATAGAACCAAAGCTTGGTTCAACGGATTAGTTCAATGTCTTTTGGTTCAAAGGCAAGTTCATTCAATTGAACCATCAGCTTGAACCATTTTGGTTCAAAGCCTTGGTTTAACGAAGTGGTTCAATGCTTTGGTTCAACGTTTGGTTCAATCAAATGGTTCAATGGCTTAGTTCAACCAAGCGGTTCACTATGACAGTTCAAAGGAGTGGTTCAAATGTAAAAGTTCAAGAGAGCTTCTCAAAGGACAAGTGCCCTTGCAGAGGGCACTTGGTTAACAAAAATACCCTTCAGAAGGGTCATTTTAAAAGAAAGCCACAAAGGTAAATTCTTTGAGATTTTTGTTTAAGGCATTTGAAAAAGTCTAAGACATAATTCTTTCAGACTTTTATCCAAAGGAATTCCTTCAGACAAAAATTTTGAAAGAATTCAAGACCCGACTGTGGGAAGAAAACTCGAAGGAAATTCTCAAAGGCAAATGGAACAAAATAGAAATTCTGTGGAATTTTTATCCACAAGAATAATACTCATGGAGAAAGCCTAGGGAAATTATCCATAGACTTTTTGTCCATGGGAAATTGTTTGCGAACAATTTGTCTATGGGAAAATGCCCCTGAAGACAGCCTGAGAGACAGTCCACTAATGAAAAGGCCATGAGAGACTTCCAAGATGAAGGCCATCAAAGGACCCCAAAGGGTAGGTGCTCTTGTGGGGGACTCTCAGCTACCAAATTGAAGAGTCGCCTTCCCTTTGAGAAGATGTAAAATAAGAAGCCCGAAGGCTATTCAAAGATTGCCCGAAAGGTAGATACCCTTGCAGGGGGCTCTTCCTGACCCAAAGTGGATCATTTCTTAAGACCCAAAAGGGTATATTCTTTTTAAGAAAGTGACAAATAGAAAATCCAAAGAAGGACCAAGGGGTGATGTGCCCAAAGATGTCAAATTCAAGACAATGAACTAGCCATTGAAAACATAGTGACGGATGTGCGAACATCAATCTCAAAGCTCATAAAATAGCCATTGATCCTTGTAATTTATAGAGCCAAATGCATTCATAGGATTTAAGGCCAAGACTAATAGAAAGTGAGGAAGGAATAGGATAGAAAATTAAATCCAGGACCTGATTCAATTAAACAAAAAAGGAGGAATGATGAGGAAGGATCAGATCACCAGGTGGACATTAGAAGTTGTAAACTTTCAATAGTGTGACTTGTTTCTCTGCAATGATAAAATCAAATAGGTAAATGGCCCTAAGTTCCAGCCTATCTTCTTAACAGATTTCAATGCAACATGATGTGTTACTATTCTCGAGTCCTTCTTAAAGAGGCTATATAAGGGACTCTCTTCTATTGTAAATATATCTCTTTTTTGACAATCAGAATGAAACTCTGCCTAGATTGAAAGGCACTTCTAAGACTTTGAGCTCAGTTTGTTAATCATATTTAGTTATTGGAATAGGAAAGCAAGTGATTTTTTAGACTTTATGCTGTAATATCTTTGTTGTTGAGGAAACTATTCTTATGTCTTTTTCCTTGATATATTCTCTATTCCTTTAATTCAACAAGCAGGATTAGTGAAATTAATTAGGAAGGTGTCCTAAAGAGTCAACTATGGAGAGACTTTATGCCCCCATAATTTCCTTTCAGTGTGTTTTGTTTTCATTTCTATGTAAAGGACTTTGGGAAGACTTTGTGCCTTCATTGTCCTTTGTATCTTAATCTTGAGCAATTCAGGTGGAGACTTTGTGCTGCATCTTGATTTGTTGGTTACTACGTCCTTTGCTACATTTTGCATTTACTACCAGGAGTATTCTTGTGGTTTGTTGAATAGTAATTCTAAAAGAAGATGAGTACTGTCTGTCATTTCCCTTGAGTTTTTCCTTTGATCTACACACATCATCTCTAAAGAAAGAGAGATGGATGGTTTGTCCTACCCTTGATTATTATTTTCTATTTATATATATCTATCATATCTATAAGGAACCTCCCCTTGATGATAGGAGAGATCAGTCTCATTTTGATGTGGTAAAAATTGCACATTAAGATGACCAGTCTTCCTACTTTGGCTGATCAGACCTATTTTGTTTATCAGTATGCTTATAGACAAAATATTCAACCAACATCTTTTGGTGACTCCACTAGAGATATACCCATTATCCATTTATAATCTATCCATTTACCTCCACACTAATTGAGAAAGAATGCATAGTTTAAAGCCTCAATCTTTAACTGAAGCAAGGTCAATTCTTTTCCATTTTTGTTTTACAATCTAGCAGATTCAAGGTATACATGAAGCTAAAGGGATAAAGGTATCATTGACCTTGTATTCGAGTTGGTACAGCAAAGTGATTTTAATCTATTTCCTTCACCATCTCGTCTCTAATGAACCAAGAGATTTCCTCCCACTAAATTTAGATTTCCATTGCCAGACAAAGTATCTACTTCTATTGTTGATAAAGCTTTGCCAATAATTACCCCTCTGAGATTTTTTATCCCTCCTTTTCATAATCTTACAATGGAAGTTCAAGGACCCTAGGGTAATGATTTTGGTCCTCTCAATCTTACTCCACCTCTACATGAGCTTCCACACATTTCAAGGAAGAATTTCCCCAAATTCTATGGTGATGGGAAAGTTCATCCTGATGAACACATTGCAGCCTTCAGCATAGCTTATGGAGTAATCAGAGTAGAATTTGAAGATGTAGCAGTCAAGATTTTTATGGAGACACTATAAGTTACTTTTGTAGATTGGTTTTATCATCTACAGGCTCAGTCGATGACTGATTGGAATACTCTCAAAGATAAGTTTGAAGCTAGATTCAAACTTGTAAAAGATGCACATGCACTTCTGGCTCAACGTACACAGATGAAGAAAGAGCCTTATGAGCCTATGAGAGACTTCATAGCCAAATTTGATAAATTGAGAAACATAATTTCTATAATTTTTTGACCTAAAGTTGAGAATCTCAAATGCTTTTTCATTAATTCTCAATTACCTAAAGTAAGTTTTCTCTTGAGACGTGCTGGTCAAATAGATCTTGCTACAGCTCAATGTTTGGCCACTAAAGTAGAAGATGATCTCATCTTAGCAGGGAAGATAAGAAGAAATCCAAATAGAAATAGAGTTTCATCATCTTCTAAATATTCATCTACAAGCACCACAAATCCAATGGTGTAGAAATTGGCAAATGTGTTACTTGCTCTCAAAAAGTAAATGGCTCAAGGAATGTCTTTTGCTCCATATAGAAGGACATTCCCAAATCAATCATATCAGGGCAATGCTACTAGAAATCAAGGGCAACAAAATCGCCTTCCTCCCCCATAAGAGAAACTTACTCTGGAAGCTCCCCTAATTAATTCAGCAATGGGATATCTAGAAGTAGAATCAGAATTCTCTTTCTAGCCTGAATTAAATTAAGAAAATGATGCAGATCTCTTTGAATAAAATCAAGAAGAATCAGCTAGTGACTCCCATATTAATTTCTTGAACTACCAGGATGAACCTAGAAGTAAAGGAGAAGCTTTTGATGGATCATATGCAGTGTTTACCAAGTCCAAAAACTAATCAGTCCATCAAGATGATAAATGGAAGATAGAAGAGAAACCTCACCCAACAATCATGATTGCTAAGCATATAACCACTCTACCTTTCCAGTCAAAGGATCTGGTGATCACCCAAAAGGCAAATACATCAATTGTGCCTTCCCCTTCTACTTTAAATTTACAAACCAGCCCACCTCCCATCCCTCTTAAAATTTAGAAGGTTGAAGTACCTTTCTCTGTACCTAGCTCAATTCAGCCATTTGACATAATCGATCATGTCAAAAAAACAAAAATACATATGTCTGAATTTGAATATTTACAGTCTAATCCTGATCAATTAGACAGGTTAGTCTAATGTGTGAAGAACTAAACCATTCCTGCAAGACAAGAGGTTAAGAAAATAATTATTGATTCCCTAAAGAACATGCACATTCCAAATAATCTTGTCATTACTCCTCCAATTACCCTTGGGAAAATAGAACCTTTCTATGTTTCCTTATTGATAAATGGTTATCAGCTCAACAATTATATCATTGATTATGGGGCATCTGACAATGTCATGCCTACTAAAGTCGCTGAGTCTTTGGGCCTCACGCTAACCAAAACATTTGGGAGATGTTTCTCCATGGAGAACAAGCAAGAACCATTGTTGGGGCAAATTAAAGATGCCCAATTCGCATTTGCAGCCTTTCCAAACAAGAGAATCAAGATGACTATCTTGGTGGTTGATGTTCTAGCATCCTATGGCATTTTGCTTGGATGAAATTTTTGCAAGGATGTGGGAGGAGAACTAAGCATGGATCTATCTGAGGCAAGGATCCCTGTCCAAGGTGTAATGAAGAGGTTGCTCCCAAAAAAAGAGGCTAAATATGTGGTCACCCAGACACCAGCCCCTGAAGCTCAAATCCTTTTTGAATCCATAGGTATGGGTAACTATTTTCTATCAACAAATGAATTACATGAAACATTTGATATAATTCTTGAAAGGGTCAACTCAAAAATCAGTTCAACTAGAACAATAGAAGAACTAGTAGGTTGTAATATAGATGAAGGATCCTCCATCTCTGATGAAGGAAAGTTTAAAGAAAAATTAGTATCAGATGAGATATAGACTTTGGAATTTGATGGTAGTTGTTCCTCTACCAGTTTAAGAGATAGGATTGTGTTGATATCTCCCCAAGGAGATATGTTTCTTTTGTCTTACAAACTACAATTTAGCAACACTAACAATACAGCTGAATACAAATCTATGCTGCTTGGAATGAAGGCTGCTCAAGAAAAAGGCATCAAGTTTCTTCATTCTAAAGGGATGCTAAATTAGTGGTTTGTCAAGTAAGAAATCTTTATCAAACCAAGAATGAGAGATTACACCACTACCATAACCTGGTTTGGGACCAAATTAAAAGCTTTGATGCTTTCAATATTTTTGTCATACCCAGAGAGTCTAATGATAGAGCTGATGCACTTGCTATTTCAGGAACTCTCTTAGTTCCTCATTCAAATTTCAAAGAAGATAGGTATACTATTGAGCTGGTCTATAGACCAAGTGTTCCTTATAATGCTGATTATTTGCAAGTATTTAATAATTACCATCAAATCATTGCCTTCTTAGAAGGAAAAGACAATTTTAAACAACAACATTTTGAAGGTAGTGAATCTCAGAAGAATGAATCAGCCTCTGAATTCAATTTAGATATTAATGAAGAATTTTTATAGCTAAAAGGAAAAAAAATTCCCAAAGGCTTGGTTTCTCTTGAGAAGTTATTTGATGAACATGATAGATTTATCAAATAACATCAAACAGACTCAAGTTTCTCTCAGGGATTCGATCAAATGAATCTGACCACTGAAGAAAATCCCAAGATGGTTAGAATTGGTAAGTGTTTTACCCCTAAAGGAAAATTAAATTTCACCACTTTTCTCTATCAATACATGGATGTCTTAGTATATTCTTATGAATACTTGAAGTCTCTCAGACCAAATGAAATCCACCATGACATTTCTCTCAAGGTTGACTCAATGCCATACAAGCAAAAATCTAGATAGTATAATCCAAAAATATTAGGTACTATTCTATTTGAAATACAAAAAATGTTAAACACTAGAATCATCTTCCCAATCCATCATTCCACATGGATTGCAAACATAGTTCTTGTAAGAAAGAAGAATGGCAAAATTTGCATTTGTGTAGATTTCAGAAATCTGAATCAAGCATCTTTGAAAGATAATTATCCTTTGTCAATCATGGATCAAGTGCTTCAAACAGTGATAGGTTTAGAGATGTTATCAATGCTAGATGGCTTCTTAAGATATAATCAAGTTGAAGTTGGTAAAGTAGACCAACACAAGACTACATTCACCACACCTTGGGGTACATTTGCATATAGAAGAATGCCTTTCGACTTGATAAATGATGGTGCTACCTTTCAGAGAGAAATGGATATGGCTTTCAAAGATGAGATTGGTAAATTCATAATGGTATATCTTGATGACTTGACTATCTTTTCAAAGTGTCGATCTATCATGTACGCCACTTACGACAAGTGCTGGAGCACTACCGCTAGAATGGTATTTCCTTGAATCCCAAGAAGTCTATTTTTAGAGTAACAAAGGGAAAAATCCTTAGACACATTATGTCAAAAGAAGGCATAAAGATTGACTCAGACAGAGTCAACTCTATTCAATTGCTTAATTTGCCTACAAGTAAAAATGTTGTTCATTCTTTCTTTAGAAAGGTGAATTTCTTATAGAGGTTCATCCCTAAATTTGCTGAGAAGACTAGACACATTGTGAACATGATGAAAGGGAAGACCTTCTTCAGCTGGACTAAATAAGGAAAGTCAGCATTTTAGGATATCAAGACTACCATTGCTCACACCCCTACTTTGGTTTGTCCAAATTATAACAAAGATTTCATCATATACAGCAATGCATCTGAACACACTCTTTCAATAATTCTTGTTCAATAGGATAAGAAAGGTATGAATCTCCTATCTCTTTCATGAGTTGTCCTCTCAAAACCCATGAGATGAAGTATTCAAATGTAGAGAGGCATGCTTATGCATTGGTGAAAGTAGTCAAACATTTCCAATTTTATATTCTGAATTCACACACTACTGCCTTAGGTCCTGACACTACGGTCAAGTCTATATTAACTCAATAGGAGTTTGACACGAAAAAAGGTAATTAGATTACAAAGATCCAAGAGTTTGATCTAGACATCAAGCCAACAAATCTGGTCAAGGGTAAAGGCCTATGCCAATTAATTACTGACAATAAGCTAGAAGACACACAGTGTGAAGAAACTAAAGTGGAAAAGACACCAACAGTCTTTTTTGTCTCCACTACCAATGAGTGGTATTTAGGCATCACTCTTTTCCTTACTTATGGTGACTGTCCTGCTCATTTGTCTTACAAAGAAAGGATGACTATCAAGTTGAAAGCTACCAATTTTGTCTTTTGGGACAACGGATTTTATAAGAGAAGCATAGATGGAGTATTCCTTCACTATGTAGACAAAGAGAAACAAAGCTAGCTTTTGAAATCTTTTCACAATCTAGCTTATGGAGGACATTTTTTTCTCTTGTGACTGCTCACAAGATTCTATGAGCCAGGTATTACTAGCCAACTCTTTTCCAAGATGCACATAAGTGGGTGACAAAATGTGAACTCTGTCAGCAATTTATTGGAAGACCTAAGTTAGCTGCTATGCCTCTCAAGCCAGTGATCATAGAAGAACTTTTATAGCAATGGGGACTTGATTTTATTGGGACTATAAACCCATCTTCAAGTGCTGGACATGATTATGTCCTTACAGCAACTGACTATTTCACCAAGTGGGTAGAAGCAATCCCAACTAAGCATGCTACTTCAGAAGTTGTATGCAACTTCCTCAAAGAGAATATCATTTCCAAGTTTGGAGTTCTAATCAAAATTGTTACTGACAATGTAGCTTGTTTCACCTCTTAGGAGATTACACAATTCTATTTCCATTATGGAATTATACTCTCTCACTCTTTTGATTATTTTCCACAAGGGAATGGACAAGTTGAATCAAGCAATAAGAACCTGGTAACTATCATCAAGAAGCTAGCAGATGACAATCAAAGAACATGGCATAAATCACACCAAAGAAGTAAATTGGTATGTCTCCTTTTCAACTTATTTATGGTATCAATGTTGAGATAACATTCACCTTAGAATTACCAGCCTTAAAATTGGCAAAGGCAATTGAAGATTAGACATATGAAAGCTCTCTTGATAAAATAATCATGTGCCTAACTAAGCTGGAGGAATAAAGAACCATGGTGGTGGATATAATTTCTACTCATCAAAGTTTGGTAAAGAAACTCTTTAACTAGAAGGCTAAAAATCGTGATTTCTAGATTGGGGATCAAGTCCTGTTATGGGACAAAAGGAGAGAATCAAAGGAGATGCATGGAAAGTTTGAATCCCTTTAGAGAGGCCTATTTATAATTCATCATCACATTGGTGAAAATAGATTTTTGCTAAAGTATCAAGATGGCACACTCTTTTCTCTACCTCACAATGGGCAGCATCTGAAACACTTCAACTCTTGAAGTGTCAGATCATTGCATCTGTATATATGTATAATTGTATAGTTTTTAATTATGTTTTTTTTGTTTGTTTCCTTTTTGATGCCTTTTATTTCTAGGTAGCATGACTCCATATCTAAATAGTACACATGAAGACACTAGAGATTCTAGATTCTACTCCCTTAAATTCTTTTTACAATTGATAGAAGTTCCCCAACTGGAGCTAGTTGTTGTCCCCCAAAAAAATATCACTCATTTTTGGGACAACATTTGAACTATTTTGGTCCTACAAATCAAAATTGTCTCTTCCCTTTTCAAAATTTGTCCTAGGCATTCAAATTCCTCATTTTTCAAGCTTCCCAAAAATCTACAGACTCTGCAGGCTAAAATTTACAGACTCTGTAGGCTTAAATTTATGGACTCTGTAGGCTTAAATCTATAGACTCAAGTGGAAGAGAAATCTATGAACTCTATAGGCCAAGTTAAATGGGCTTCATAGGTTAATTTTTATAGACTCTTTCAAGGTTATAAAAAACTACAGACTTTTTTTCTATGGACTCTGTAGGTAGGTTCATTTCTACAGGTTCAAAGGCTTCTGCAGGCCGGTTCAATCAAAAGAATCAGTTTTTAACACTTGGTCATTTTTGGGATTGGTTTAGTGCCTTGGTTCAAACAAAAAATTTCATTGACAAGTATCAGTAGTAGGTTCAATGCATTTGGTTCAACGGTTAGTTCAATGTCAAATGGTTCAAAGGTGTGTTCAATCAAGCGGTTCAATGATTTGTTGCACTCATTTGGTTTATTCTCTTTATTTCAATGCTTTGGTTCATCCTTTGGTTCAATAAAATGGTTTGTCAGTTGGTTTAAGGCATTTTTTGAACCATTGAACCAAAGCTTGGTTCAACAGATTAGTTCAATGTCTTTTGGTTCAAAGGTAGGTTCATTCAATTGAACCATCGGCTTGAACCATTTTGGTTCAAAGCCTTGGTTCAATGAAGTGGTTCAACGTTTGGTTCAATCAAATGGTTCAATAGCTTAGTTCAACCAAGCAATTCACTGTGATAGTTTAAAGGAGTGGTTCAAATGTAAAAGTTCAAGATAGCTTCCTGAAGGACAAGTGCCCTTGCAGAGGGCACTTGGTAGACAAAAATGCCCTTTGGAAGGGTCATTTTCAAAGAAGGCCACAAAGGTAAATTCTTTCAAATTTTTGTTTAAGGCATTTGAAAAAGTCTAAGACATAATTATTTTGTATTTTTGTTTGAAGGAATTCCTTTAGACAAAAATTCTAAAAGAATTCAAGAACCGACTGCAGGAAGAAAACCTGAAAGAAATTCTCAAAGGCAAACGGAACAAAATGGAAATTCTGTGGACTTTTTGTCTGTGAGAATAATACCCATAGAGAAAGCCTGGGGAAATTATCCATGGACTTTTTGTCCACAATAAATTGTCTGCAGACAATTTGTCCTTGAGAAAATGCCCCTGGAGACAGCTTGAGAGACATTCTGCTAATGAAAAGGCCACGAGAGACTTCTAAGGCAAAGGCCGCTGAAGGACCTCGAAGGGTAGGTGCCCTTGTGGGGGACTCTCAGCTATCAAATTGAAGAGTCACCTTCCCTTTGGGAAGATGTAAAATAAGAAGCCTAAAGGCTAGTCAAAGACCGCCCGAAGGGAAAATACCCTTGTAGAGGGCAATTCCCAACCCAAAGCAGATCATTTCTTAAGACTCGAAAGGGTAGATTCTTTCTGGGAAAGTGCCAAAAAGAAAAGTGAAAGAAGGTCCAAGGGATGACATGCCTGAAGATGTCAAATTCAAAACAGTGAACTAGCCATTGAAAACATAGTGACGAATGTGTGAACGTCAATTTCAAAGCTCATAAAATAGCCATTGATCCTTGTAATTTAAAGACCCAAATGCATTCATAGGATTTAAGGCCAATACTAGCAGAAAGCGAGGAAGGAACAAAACAACAAATTAAATCCAGGACCCAATTCAATTAACCAGAAAAGGAGGAATGATGAGGAAGGATCAAATCGCCAGGTGGACATTGGAAGTTGCAAAATTTCAATAGCGTGACTTGTTTCTCTACATTGATAAAATCAAATGGGTAAATGCCCCTAAGTTCCAGCCTATATTCTTAACAAATTTCAATGCAACATGATGTGTTATTATTCTCGAGTCCTTCTTGAAGAGGCTATATAAGGGACTCTCTTCTATTATAAATAAATCCCTTTTTTGACAATTAGAACGAAACTCTGCCCAAATTGAAAGGCACTTCTAAGATTTTGAGCTCAGTTTGTTGATCATATTTTGTTATTAGAATAGGAAAGCAAGTGATTTTTTAGACTTTATGTTGTAATATCTTTGTTGTTGAGGAAACTATTCTTATGTCTTTTTCCTTGATATATTCTTTATCCCTTTAATTCAACAATCAAGATTAGTGAAATTAGTTAGGAAGGTGTCCTAAAGAGTAAATTGTGGAGAGACTTTGTGCCCCCATAATTGCCTTTCAATGTGTTTTATTTTCATTTCTGTGTAAAGGACTTTGGGAAGACTTTGTGCCCTCATTGTCCTTTGTATCTTACTCTTGAGAAATTCAGGTGGATACTTTGTGCTGCATCTTGATTTTCTAGTTACTACGTTCTTTGCTACATTTTTCATTTACTACCAGGAGTATTTTTGTGGTTTGTTGATTAGTACTTCTGAAAGAAGAGTACTGTCTATCATTTCCCTTGATTTTTTCCTTTGATCTACACACATCATCTCTAAAGAAAGAGAGATGGATGGTTTATCCTACCCTTGATTATTATTTTATGTTTATATATATCTATCATATCTATAGGGAACCTCCCCTTGATGAGAGGAGAGATCAGTCTCCTTTTGATGTGGTAAAAACTACACATTAAGATGACCAGTCTTCCTACTTTGACTGATCAGACCTATTTTGTTCATCAGTACGTTGATCAACATAATATTCAACCAACAAAGCATTCATTCACTTACATACATCAATTAATGCACACATAAGCATCTATGAAAGACCAAGCACAAAATTAGCTACCTTGAATCTCTAATCACCCTTGGATACCTATTTCTTATTTAATTGATGATGACCTCCTTTTTTTTTTCTCTTCTCACACTTCTTTCTCACTCAAATAGCTTATTAGGCCTTCTCGCTCAATTAGCCCTCTCCTTGGTAGAATTAGGTCAAATTACCTTGCTTAAAACCTATAAAAACATAGTATTATACTCATGAAATGTTCATATCATCTATATAGTGATATTTAATCTCTTAACATATTCTCCAAAACATGATATCCTTTTCTCAATAGCTTAATATTCTAACTAGTCAAAATAAGCTTATTAAGCCTTGACTTTATACTTAATTCTTTCTCAAACCCATATTTAATGGCTAAGGACCTCACCATAATTGGATTATTATAAAAATAAATCATTACACATGTTTCACAAATGAAACAAACAATACATATGTTTTCCATTACCCTTAAGGGCTAAAACCACCATTAGGCCTAATAGAGACTTAATGCAATTAGGCCTTCTTTAAGGACATGTTTCACTTAGACCTCCTTTGAACACTCTGAGTCTTCACCAATGGATTAAACACTTAGTATGTAACTTTAATATACCCCTTATAATTTATCCTTATGTTCCCAACACCATTTACCTCTTTTCACTCCTTGAACCATCTAATTAGGTCTACTCACCAATAGGCTTTCTCTCTACCAGAAAGTCTATCTTGAAAATCTGAACCATATACATAATTTTTATAGATAAGCCACACATTAAATAATATATATGTATGATATTAATTAATTACACTAATTCTCAAAATTATTTGGTCTTCACCACATAGGCCAAAAGGCCTTAGGAACACTTCTAGAAAAAACTTACTAAAAAACACCAAACACTATCAACAAACAGTCAAAATCATTTGACTCTCTAAGCTTGACCATGGAATTACAATGAAGATAAATAAATTCACATGATCATATAAGAACTTTATAACACCTTTAATAGAATTTTATCCCCCAACTTAGTGCAAAATTACTAAGGAACATCATTTTCACACACACACACACACACACACACACACACACACACACACACACACACACACACACACAGAGAGAGAGAGAGAGAGAGAGAGAGAGAGAGAGAGAGAGAGAGAGAGAGAGAGAGAGAGAGAGTTTCCTATAGCATCAAAAACATAGTCAAGAAAATAAAATCTTAAAACACTTGTGGGAACAAAATATGTGATCTTACAATGGGTCTTATATCAATATTGGTCTTACCTGGTCTGAAAAAATATATTTCATGGTCATATATCAATATTGGTCTTACAGACCAATCTCATTGCTTTACTCTACATAGACTTTCCTATTTTAGACAGACCAATTTGATGACAAATTTTTGCTTGAGTATAGGCATCATCAACAATTATAAACTAATTGGATAAGAGGTACATGTATTTAATAATTACCCCATGCATAAGGATCCATCTCTATTATTTTTCAACCAATCCCTAATCTCATTCTCATTCTTGCCTAGTTTTCTCACTATTTTTCTCATTAGGCTTGTTTAGTGATAGGATAACTTCCATGACTAGTTTAGCACATTTTTGGTCGACAACATGATTAAAAACTTTCATGCAAATAAACTATGAGTGTTACACATCATCTTCCATCTATTTACATGTTTTGACTTGGTCAACCCTTCTTACTACATCAAAATTCTTAAAAATAATGGGTTTTCCTGTAGCTTCTATTCACTATCAAGTCAAACCAAAACCACCTAAGGAAATATTTAAGAGTCATTTACATTTTATAGACATATTGAAGAGTCAGGGCATTATAAGGGTTTTGACTCATTTCACTTCTTATCGATCATTCATAAAGGATTACCTCTCATCTTAAAAATTAATGATAAGAAAATAAAGATAGGTAACTTCCCAAAATTCCATGAAGTGATCAAGATATCATGTAAAGGTTGCACGTGCCAACGAGTACAAGAAATTTATTTTTGGGTCTGTAACATCCCATTTTATGCACACAAGGAACCTTATCATAGGTTTTCATAATTTTTCCTTATGGTATTGAATTTAAAATTTATCCACACACTATCATACCCTATAAATTCTTTCAAGAACTCTGACATCTTTGGAAATGATCTTGACCCCTCATTAGCCCACTATAGATCACTTTACATATTAGGCCTTATACTATCAGTCATACTTAGACTATGATCATGCCTAAAAACCTCTTTAACTATATTCAATAATCCACCCTAATGTCATATGACCTCATATCCTCCTCATACACTACCAACATTTCTCACATAGGTCTCAAATAGATCAACTCATCATGGTACCAGACCTATGCCAATTCACTAGGTCATTCAAGTAAAGATTAAGCCTCAAAAAAATACCTTAAAACTCATCAGTAAGCTTTTTTGTCTCTTGATTATTGTTAACAAAACTTAGGACACTTTGTTATGCTTTTACTAACCCAAATCACAAAGCTTTACCATGCATCATGCATACATCTTATTCATAAAGCTAGACTAGGCTACTCAAGATACCTAGTACCCAAATTTTGGACACAAATAAGATATCTCTCAATGATGTCATTATTTAAAAATGATTATCTTGAATACATGGCTAATCTTAATATAATTTATGAGCTCTATCATATTTCAACCATTTTCTAAGACCTCATAAAGAATGCAAGGACTTTTTGACCCTTGTTCTTACCTTATATGCTCCTCAGTACTTAGAGCTCAATCAAGATGTTTCCCTTGTATATTGAACATGATATTGGTATGTCATAAACCTACTAAACAATACCATTTTTCCTTTAAATTTTATATCAATAAAGAAAGAAAACTTATTTTTCACACACCACTTCACCAAGCATGACATCAATTCTAACTTTTGACATGACGGACATTTAACTTAAATTTGACATGAATGGCAACATTAATGCATTAGAAACCAACATTTGGAATATACCTCAATAATTTCCCCCTTTTTAATTAATGGAAAACACTATTAATCATAGCAGATCATTATCTTTCCTTTAAACTAAATGTTCTTCAATACTTGATCTTTGAAATAGGAACATTCTCCCCCTTTAACATTAATGACAAAGTTTCACCTTCTTGGTAGCTATTTGATCCTTGGACCTAGGGTAACATATATTTTATTTCAAATAAACTCATTAATCCCTTTTATCAAAAAATTTATCACAGACTCGACTCACATACTTACTCATGAGACATGATTGACTCCCTCTATCTCCATGAAAATTTAAGACATTTTCAAAACTATAACTTGGTTTGATTAAGTCATCATACAAGATTTTTGTGACTTGTCTTTTATGATCACACCTGTAGTAGAATTATTTGACTAAAAATTGTATCTAAAGGTCTCCTAAGACCAAAAAATTCTCCCTATGATCGAGCATCCTTCATGCTTCTTGCTTACTAGTTGTGTGCCTCCATAAAGCCTTGTGGAGTCACCTCTACTCTAGAGAACTATAAGAGCATAAGTTTAGGAGATTCCTAGATCTCCATGTCCTTGCAAGATTGAACATCCTTCATGATCCTCTTATGCTTGATTTTTCCTTCTGGATTGACCCCTTTAGTCTTTGTTTGAGAAACATTTTGGCTTGATTTATTGGTCTTATTTCCTTCATCAAAACTTTGAGCTGATAGAGAAAATGCTTATCACTCCTTTGCATTTTTATTTTGTTCTACCATGGAAAATAGTCCACTTAAACTTTTATACTAGTTATCAACCTTATCTACCTTGGGTTTCCACTTACTATTTAGTCTTCTTTCTTGTGTTCTAGAAGCCTCAAATTTATTGTATTGTCTTGAGAAGTCATGCTTAAACTATTTTTCAATATGGCCAACCTTATGATAATTGAAATATGTTATCCCTCTATATGGAAACACACCATGACCCATACCTCTTGTTTGATGGTTCTCCTCATATTTCCATGAAAATTCATTCTTGAAGGGCCTTCTACAATACCTTGATCTATGACTAAAGTGGTTACATGAATACAAATATCCATTGAAAGGATTAACATACCTTATGCTATTAGATTTCTTGATATTATTAACCTTTGTTCTATCAACACCCTCATTATTTGTTTGATATTTGACCCTTTTTATCACATCATTATCCTTCTCTTAATCTCCAATGAAACCAAGGCATGTTTTGTCATTATCAATATTTTGACTACTTAGAAGGTTATCTAGATCATTGGTGCTCTTTTCAAACCTCAAAAAGGACTTAACCTTGTCTGATGCTTATTTTAATTCAGGTCTCAAGGAGTTCACTTTAGCTACATACCTTGTACATTCTTCTTATTTTTCCTCTAGGCTTGTAGTCACAATTTCAAGTTGACTTTCTACTTATTTGATTATTTCCTCTTATTCTTGGAATTGTTGCTTAGTCTAGCTTCAAACAAGTTGATTTGTTCCTCATAATCTTTGATAAGGTATCTCATCACCCTATTTTTTTATTTACCATCTTTATCTCTTCTATATTATTTATCAACTCAACCTCAAAGTCCACCTCATCTCCTTCTTCAACTAAATTACCAACAACACCTCCAATCCATATAGATTCTTCTAGATTTAATAAAATTATTTATTCATCCATGAAGACAACCTAATTGACATTAGGACCATTACCTTCTTGATCACTTTCTAAATAACTTTTCTCACTCTCATTAGTTGAGGTGCAATATTCCTTGGTGTAAAGACTCCTTTTGTTTTTAAAGCAATTTTTCTTGTTATCATATCTTTTGAAACTTTTATTGCTCTTATCAGACTTATAAGACCTTTTATCATCATCATGATCTTAATCATGCTCTAAATCATCCTTTATCTTATGCTTATGAGGACATTTATTGTATTAATTTTCAATCTTTCTAGAATTGAAGCATTTAATAGGCATTTTGCCCTTATATTTACTTGAACCTATCTTTAAGTTTCTTGTAGACATAGATATCAACTCATCATCATCAATATCATATTTAACTCTCTTACCTTGTGGTTTATTATATTTTGGCTTCTTTTTTTCCTTAAATGTAGCTTCTTTCTTTGTAGGTCTTCCTTCACTTGTCCTCATTTCATAGGCTGTTAGAGTTCCATGAAGTCCATCCATCTCTAGCTTGCCTAGATCTTGAATTTATTCAAAGACACATACCTTGGAATAAAATTTAGGATTTATAGACCTTAATACCTTTTGAATAATATTATTCTCTTTTAATTCTTCTCTTAAACCTCTTATGATGTTGACTACTTCATCAACCCTCAACAAGTAAAATGTAATGGTCTCATCTTCATTCATCTTTAGACTTTAAAATTGTCTTATATGGTTTGCAACTTAGCAAATTTAACCTTGCAATCTTTGTCATTAATAGTCTTAAACTTATCCAACATTTCTTGGTAGATATACAATGCATTACCTTCACAATTTCTACCTCTGATAGGCCACACATAATACCATTCATTACTTTTGAGTTATTATCACTAGCCTTCTTTCCTAATACATCTATAGGAGGAATAGGGGGTACACTACACCCATACAAGAATAATTTCCAAACATCATGACCTCAATACATTATATATTTCCTCATTATAACACTCCAAAAGGCATAATTGGATCCATTGAATAATGGAGCTTTACTTGTATAAAAATGACCTTGTGCTTGACTAGCCATCTTAGCTTGATTAAAATCTCCTTTAAGCTGTAAGACATACTTTAAAGAAATTTATATGATAAAAAATGTTGTAATTTTAGATAAAAAGAGGGAGGGTGAATCAGTAGTATTTAAATAGTACTCTAATTTCACTTAAGATTCATGAATCATTCATTCACTTACATACATAAATTAATGTACACATAAGCATCTATGAAAGAAAGCAATATAAAAATATGAGATATATGTGGTAAAACATATAGGGGAATAAAACCCACTAATTTAAAACTTTTAATATTATCCTATAATAAATGAATCAAGCTTTTAGTGAGGCACCAACCCCTCACTTAGTCAAGAACCCACTTAACTAGTGCATTTAGCAAGATTCAACCTGTAAAGAGGCTCCAACCCCGTAGGCAACCAAGCACAAAATAATATACCTTGAATATGTGATCACACTTGGACACATATTGATTATTAAAATAATTATAACCTCCTTTTTTCTCTTCTCATACTTCTTTCTCACTTAAATAGCCTATTAAGCCTTCTCGCTCAATTAGCCCTCTCCTTCATAGAATTAGGTCAAATGACCTTAATCAAATACTACATAAACATAGTTAGATACTAATGGAATGTTAAAATAATATATTTTATGATATTTAATATCTTAACCTATTCTCCAAAACACTATATCCTTTTTTTAATAGCTTAATATTCTAACTAGTCAAAATAGGCTTATTAGGCCTTGACTTTGTACTTGATTCTTTCTCACACCCATCTTGATCAGATAATAAAACCTCACCATACATGGATTATGATTTAAATATATCACTAAAAATTATTAAAAATTTAAACAAATAATACATAGGTCAGTCATTACCCTTAAGTACTAAAACAACCATTAGGTCTAATCAAGACCTAATGCAATTAAGCATTCCTTAAGCACACATTTCACTTAGACCTCCTTTGAACACTCTAAGTCTTAAAAAAGGGATTAAAAAGTTAATACATAACTTTAATATAACCCTCATTATTTCTCCTTATTTTCCAAACACCATTTGGCTCTTTTCACTCCTTGAACCACCCAATTAGGTCTACTCAGCAATAGGCCTTCTGTCTATCAAAAAGGTTGTCTTGAAAATATGAACCATATAAAAAACTTTGCCTCATAAACCACACATTAAATAATATATATAGGATATTTATGACTTAAAATACTTCCAAAAATTCTTTTTTATTCACCACATAGGCAAAAAGGCCTCAGGAACACTTTTACAAAAAGCTTACTCAGAAACACCAATCACTATCAATAAACAGTCAAAATAATTTGACTCTCCAAGATTTAACATGGACTTATAATGAACAAAAATAAATTAAAATTATCCTATAATACATTTATGACACCTTAAATATCATTGGATCCTCCAAATTAGTGCAAAATGATGTAGGAACATCATTTTCACACACACACAGAAAGTTGCCTATAACATCAAAAACACAATCAAGAAAATCAAATATTAGAACACTTGTGGGAACACTTATATGATATTAAAATGGGTTTGTGTGAACCTTTATCATCTTTATATCATCTATAAAAATATATATTTCATGTTCATATATCAATATTGGTCTTACATGCCAATCTCACTACTTCACTTTACGCAGACTTTCCTATTTTAGATAGACCAAATTGATGACAACTTTTTTCTTGAGTATAAGTATAATCAACACTTATAAATAAATGGGATGGGAGGGATATGTATTTAATAATTACCCCATGCATTATGATCTATCCCTAGTATTCTACAACTAATACCTAATCTCATTATCATTCTCACTTAACTTTCTCACTATTTTGCTCATTAGGCTTGTTTAGCAATAGGCTAACTTCCATGATCAGTTTATCAAATTTTTAGTCTAAAACATGATAATAAAATTTCATGGGAATAAAATAGGAGTATCAAACATCATCCTTCATCTATTTTCATGCTTTTACCTAGCCAACCCTGCCTATTACATCAAAATTCTTGAAAATAAGGGTTTTCTTGTAGCTTCTACTCACTATCAAGTCAAAAAAACCACCTAATGAAACCTTGAAGAGTTATTTACATGTTAAAAACATAAAAATAGGTCAATATGACCATTTTGAGTCATAATTAATTAGATATTTATTATTGGGTCATTATAAGGGTTTTGACTAGTTCCACTTCTTAGCAATCGTTCATAAAGGATTGACCCTCATATTCAAGAACAATGCTAGGAAAATAAATATAAGGACCTTACCCAAATTACATGAAGTGATCAATATCTCATGCAAATTTTTCACATGCCAATTAATACAAGAAATATCTTCTCGAGTCTACAACACCCCATTTTGTGCACATAGGGAACCTTATCATAGTTTTTCATGCTTTCATCTTTAGATATTGACTTGAAATTTTATCCACACACTTAAAATGACCTATCATACCTTTATCAATGCTTTAAAGATATTTATCCTCCTTGTAAATGATCTTTAGCCCTCATTAGGCCACTATAGGTCACTTTGCATATTAGGCCTTATATTATCAGTCATTATTAGACTATGATCATGCATTGGAACCTCTTGAACTATATTTAATAATCCATCCTCATGTCATATGACCTAATATCTTACTTATACACTACTAAACCTTCTCACACAAGTCTTAAATGGCTCAACTCATCATGTTACTAGACCTATGCTAATTCACTACGTCCTTCAAGTAAATATTAAACCTCAAAACTAGACTTTGAAACTCATCAGTAAGATTTTTGTCTCTTTGTCATTATTAACATAACATATGACACTTTTTAATGCCTATAATAGCCCAAATCACAAAGATTTACCATGCATCATGCATACATCTTCTTCATAAATCTAGACCAGGCTAATCAAAAGACATAGTACTTAGAATCTAAACACAAACAAGCTATGTCTTAATGATGTCATTCTTAAAACATGATTCTATTGAAGATAAGGCTAATATACATAAAATTTATGAGCTCTGTCATATTTCAACCTTGTGCTAAGACCTCATATAGAATACAAGGACTTGTTGACCCATGTGCTTACCTTGTATGCTCCTTAGTACTTAGAGTTCAATCAAGATGCTTCCCTTGTATCTTGTAAATGATTTTTATATGTCATAAAACCTAAAAAATAATACCAGGTTGCCTTTAAAATTTATCTCAATAGAGAAATAGAACTTCTTTATCACACACCACTTTACCAAGCATGACATCAATTCTAAATTTTGACATGAAGGAGATTCAACTTAACTTTGATGTCAATGACAACATTAATGCCTTAATACAAAAATTTGGAACATACCTCAATAGGAAAATGGGATTACGTATGAAATTTGTACTGATGGAGTAAGAGTAAGCTAGTAAAAAGAAGAAACATGAATTTGGGTAACCTGCTAGTATGGAGATGCATGTCCTAATTAACAAGGATTAAAATTAATTCATGATTGAATTAATTTATATTTGGGTAATATTTGGATAGATTGAGAATTCATCAGGTGACCAATGAGAATTAT
This sequence comes from Torreya grandis, assembly GCA_037957365.1. NCBI lineage: Eukaryota > Viridiplantae > Streptophyta > Pinopsida > Cupressales > Taxaceae > Torreya > Torreya grandis. The sequence continues at coordinate 471,516 of JARHVA010000080.1, read as the reverse complement.
TGAAACCTCATTACTTGTAAGATTCCTTGAGCTAATTTTTGTTGTAGCAAGTGATGGTATGCATCATGATATAAAACACCATGATAATTTAGCCATAATATGCATAAAGACTAACATGTGATCCAATAAACATATGAAAATAATGAACCAATGATAAAAACAATGATGACAATGTTGACATATGGATATGGATGGACTTAAGTATAATGCACAAGGAATCACCCAACGAACGTATGCATACTAAGTCAAGGCACAACAAAGAAACAAACACATAGGAAGACAAAACACCAATAAACAAAAATAACAAAAAAACACCAAGAAACATAAAATTTAATAGATCAAACAAAATAAATTTAAATGAATAGAAATAATGGTTAATCACAATGTTAGCATAAGAAAATAACAAATTATTTGTGCATGTCAAATAGAGGTATTACTCTTGGTGACAGGGTGACCCATATGCTAGATAATAACTATGTAGGTATAACAATGTAAGAAAAATGGCACAAGGTTTCCCCTAGGATAGAGGGAAATAATAAAACAAATAAGATGACATACATTTCCCCTAGGCTATAGGAGACAGTGAAACAAATAGACAAAATTATAATAATAGAAGAAATGGAAGGGGTATTTGAGCTATCTCCAGATACACTAGGAAAGTGTACATTGCCTACATAGTTCCATGGACACAAGATCCAATGTGAACTTCAAGACAAATGTAGTTCTCCTAAGATATGGGAAGAGCAAAATGGATGATAAGAAAACATGATTTATTCATAGATTAATATGGGAATGATCTTTCAAAATAATGATAGAGTTGAAACAAAGAATACTCATAAAATAGAAAGATTGTAAAGTAAATCCAAGTGGGCATGAATGTATCAAAGTTGAATACATAATTCACACCACATAAAATTATAAAATGGTGAGGGCATAATGTTTAAGGCCAATAAGGATGGGGAAACTACATTAAAAGTGGTTACTTGTGAAATATTTAGGAGTCCTAAGATCCTTATGGTAAAGATGTGGTTAAAAATAAATGGTGTGGTTAACCTAACCTGAGATACCCCATGTATCAAAGTATTACCTACATAATATGTCCGGACCTCAAGCCAATGTAGTTATCCTAGAAATGGGAGGAAAATTACCAAGTTTATCTATAAATACACTGAATAAAGAAGATGTCCCATCCCAAAAAAATTGATGACTTTATATCTTGCAAGGGAATTCTAAGCTAATTTTCATGCTTTTGTGATTTATAGGATTTTCTAGTTTTTTTACAAAATGTTTAGGGGTTTTGAAGCATGTCAACTTGATCAATAATTATAAGATAATGAATAGTACAACTCAAAAAATGGTGAGATTATTATTAAGGGGTGATTGAAATAACCTCAACATGAATTGGTTAGTACCTACATAGTCCTAGAATGAGACCTCAAGTCACTATAGTTTCATCTTCATAGTAGAAGAATCTAACTAGGTAGTAATAAGTTCATAAATTTAGGCAATTGGAATAATGTAATATAGGAATGGTAGGGTAATATGACAAGGCATAGTAAAGTTTTTTCTCCTAATTTTCCCATAGGTGGTTATAATTAGGAAATAATGACATAGTTCAAGGATACTAATTTTCCTAAAGGTGGTTATAATTAGTCGTTGATACTGATTTGCTAAAAGGTAGTTATAATCAGTAATAGTCATAATAAAACAAAATAAAAAAAATAAGGATAAAACTACCAAACCACTGTTATACTGGTCCAAGATACTACCTCTATCTATAATATTAAATCAACTACTGAAATTAGATTTGAATCCCCTAGCTAAAGGTGCCCAAAGAACCAATGAAATGGAACCAAGGTCAAAAGGTTGGGGAGGGAGGGTAAAAATAATGTTAGTTGATAATGAAGGTATGATAAAAATAGCATATGGTATGGTACGAATAAGATGATGATATGGTATGATGTAAATGTTCCTAATAGACAATACTTCAGGTCTCTCAAGTGAAATAACACTTGAGGTGTATGATGTTCATTGACTCATCAAGTTCATCTTTGTCTAGTGTAGCAAGCCTATATGATCCAGAGCCATAATTTACAACAATGATGTAGGGGCATATCTAATTGGGCTTGAACTTGCCTTTATTCTTCTTCTCCACTATGGTGTTATTTTTTTATTTGAGAATAAGATCCATAATCTCAAACTCTCTATGTTTGACATGTTAGTTATACTAGCTAGGGAGTCTATTTTGGTATCCTTGAAGGTTGTTAATAATGGCCATGCATTTTTATTCAAGTAAATATATCTCTTGCATTTGAGCTACCCTATAATCTTCATCATCTAAGACATGTTTTAATGAGATATAGAGAGAAGGTAACTTGACCTCGATAGGAATAATGGCCTTAGTGCCATAGAATAGGGAATATGGAGTGGCTCTAGTTGGAGTTTGGTAACTGGTGTGATATGCCTAGTGGGCACAGAATATTTTGAGGTACCAATCATGGCCAAAATTATTGATAATATTTTTAAGGATGCTGATAATGGTTTTATTGGATGCCTTTGCTTGGCCATTACCTTATGGGTAATATACAGTAAAAAAGTGTTGAGTGATGTACTTAACATAGAGTGTTGTGATATCCTTGTTATTAAATGATCTACCATTATTAGATATAATGTCAGATTGGATACCATATCAATAGATGAGATGATTGAATATGAATTTGGAAATCTATTTTATAGTCATGTAAGTGAGGGGTATAACTTTAACCCACTTAGTGAAATATTCAGTAGAAGTAAGGATGTGTTTATGGCCATCAGATAAGGTGGGGTTAATCTTTCCAATGAGGTCAAGTCCCCATGTTGCAAATGGCCATGGTGTAATCATTGGTTTGAGTGTTTTATTTGGGACATGAATCAAATTAGCATGCCTTTGACATTTTTCACACCATTTGACATAAGTAGCTACATATTCTTCCATAATTGCATAATATTAACCAATACATATGAGCTTTTTGGCTAGGATGGCCCTATTGGTATGGGATCCACATAATCCTTTGTGAACTTCCCTTAATGCTAATTTGGCTTCTTTTAAATTTAAATAATGAAGTAGATTTCCATCAAAGCTTTGATGGCAGCGGGTTGGTCCAAGTAAGGTATAGTGAGAGGTTTGATGCATAAAGGCTTTTTATTTTTTGCATGATAGGTCTAGTGGCATGATATGGTCATGAAGGTAGGTATATAGGTCTAAGTATAAAATAGAGATGGGACCAAAAATATCATAGATCATTGCAATGGTTGAAGGTTCATGAGTAAGCAATAAAATAATTTCAATGAGGACTTGATATTCTTTTTCTTTATTTGTGTGTAAAATCAAAGAACCAATGGTTTCCATGGCATCTTATGTCTTGTTAGTGGCCATAGGTATGTGTTCAAATTGTATATTAGTGATTTATTATTTGAGAACATCAACCATGGCCTTGTATGGCACAAGCTTGTTATCTTTGGTCTAAAAGTGTTCCATAACATGATTGATGATTAACTAAAAATCACCATAAACTATGAGATGTTGAATATTCCATTGTACTACCTAAAAAATCCCTATAATAAATGATTCATATTCTACCATGTTATTAATATAAGGAAATCTGATAAAAAATGATTTAGGTATAAGATCCCTTTATGTTGTAATAAATAATAAGCTTTCCCCTAATCCATGTGATGTGTATGGTCCATAAAAATACAACTTTTTTATTGCTCCTTAGGAGGTGTTTCTATGATGGTCATGATGGACTCATCTAGGAATTTAAAAGTGAGTGGTTTAATATCTATAAGGGGAGCTTCATCTAGTTGATTTACAAGTAATTATCCCTTTATGGCCTTATTATTACCATACTCAATCTTGAAATCATATAATAAAATGATCTATTTAGCCATGCAGCCTTGTAAAGCTATATTAGATAATAGATACTTGAGTGGATCTACTTTGGAAATAATTATGGTCTTATTGTTAAGAATGTAATGCTACAATTTTTGTGTTGTAAAGACCATAGATAAAAATCTTTTTCTACTGGTGTATAACTATGTTTATACACAACCAGTGTAAGGATTAGATAGTGTATGGCATGATCTTTCCCATTATCATCATGCTGAGCTAGAAGTGACCCTAGGGTTTTGTTTGTGGTAGATGCATACAATAGAAATGGCTTTCCTAGCATTGGTGGTAACAAAATATGTAGTTGGCAAGATATTCCTTTAGATACTAAAAGGCTTTTTGATAGTCTTCATCCCAATTAAATGTAACACCTTTCTTTATTAAGTGAGTGAATGAGTGGAATATATTGATCAACTGTGAAATGAAGTGTCTGATAAATTAAATTTTACCCTAAAAACTATGGAGCTGCTTCAAATTAGAAAGTGACAACATCTAGGTAATGGCTTGTACTTTGGTAGGATCAAATTAAATGCCCCAATGAGATATGATGAAGACTAACAATTTTCCTTAAGTGAAACCAAAGATGTACTTCTTAGGATTAAGTCTAACCTTCTATTCACAAAGCCTCTCAAATATTCTTTGTAGTATGGTTGGATGATCAACATGTGTCTTTGATATACCCAATATTTTGTCAATATAGTCTTCAATAATACCATGCATCACATCATGAAATATGATGGTCATGGCTCTTTGGTATGTGTCCCAAGAATTCTTGAGGTTAAATGGCACAACTTAATAACAAAACATTTCCTAAGGATTAGTGAATGCTATCTTGTGTTTATCTTCTAGTGCAATCTTAATCTAATTGTACCTTGAAAATCCATCCATAAGTGAAATTATTTCATACCCCATTGTGGACTTAAATATCATGTTGATATTTGGTATAAGAAAGTCATCCTTAGGGAAGGCCTTGTTGATGTCTCTAAAATTAGTCAGATTTTGAGTCCTTCTGGTTTCTTACTAATAGGCACAATATTTGAGATCCACTTTGAGTAGTCGATTGGTTGGATGCATCTCACTTCTAATATTTTTTCCAACTCTTTATTTATTAGTACCACAATATGAGGATGAATCTTGCATAATTTATACTTTACAAGGTTGGAATCTAAATGTATAACAAGGTGGTGTACAACTAAGGCAAGGTCTAAACCTAACATGTCTAAATAGGCCCATGAAAAAATGCCAAATTTTTTTCTCAAAAGGGTTGTAAATATTTCACATTCCTCTTCAGTGAGGAATGCACCTAATTTGATCCACTTTGGACTATCTATAATCTTGATGTTGACTTATATAGTATCTTTTACAAGGAGAGTTGAGCCATCTTCCAAAATGGTTGGCAATGATGTGAATTATCCTGCAACTTCAAAGTCCTCTAGTTGGGTTGGGTCTTCAAGCTCTCCTAAACAAGATGAATCTAAATCTCCTAATGTTAATGATGGCCATGTCAAAAAACACTATAGGAAATTATTGTGCAATGTGATCAAAGGCATGTTATTTTGTTGAACTAATCTTAGACCCAAAAGCAAGATCATCATTGGTGGTTTCCTGAGCTTTAGTCAAGGAAAGGTGAACACCCCCATTTAATGACACTTGAAACATGTTTTCACCGAAATACTGGCCTTTCTCTTTCCTTTTACCTTGGTCAAAAATCACCTCAAATATGTTTTCACTTTAGGAACTTAATGTTTTATTATTTTATTTTTGGCTAAGGGTGTTCACCCTCTCTCTAAAATAGGCTACAAGATCTAGTTTGATATAGAACCCTTATTTATGGTCTCCCAATGGAATATTGTCTCCTAGGCCTAGAAAATCATAAAAGGCCTCATCATTCTCAAAGTTGTCTACATGCACTATGGATTCTTGTTGGTCATAGGCTATAAGTTGAGGGTGAGAAAGAGGAAGTGGATTATGTTAGATTACTAGGGTAATGGTACACATGATATGTAGGTCAAATAGATTGGTATTGGTAAGGTTTTCATAAATGATATGATCAAACTTTACTTCATTTTTAACATCGTCATCACTAGATGTTGGTGTTAGAACATGAATAAGATATGTGGGGTCACCCCTAAGTAGTTTAAATCTAAGATGATAAGTTCCTTTATACCAAGTTATAGAAATTAACTCAAGATTAGCTTATTGATTTATCCTGAGACCTCCACCTTCATAGGCTTGGTTTTCCATGATCCTTTTAGGGATGCGATATTTGGAATTTTTATATCAATCATCTAATTTTTTGTTGTAAAACCAAGATTCATCATTGGAAAGTGGGCCCTCTTCTTGGCCAGTGGTCAATGTGAAAATAATAGGTAATGGACTATGAAGCTTGCCTTTTCCTTTTTGTTGTCATTCCATGTAAGGTGGCCTAGATTTAGGTCTTCCATAGGACTTGGGGTTCTATGGAAGCTTGGAAATATGAAATGTGTCATGGGTCAAATAATCTCCTAAACCATTGGCCAAGATGGTAAAATGATTAGAAATTTCTAGAGGAGGAGTATGTGAAGAAGAGGAAAGGTTATCTGGGTCTATAAAATTGGCCTCTAGAAAATTGATAATTATTTATTTATCTTTATCCTTTTTAGTAAATGGATCTAAGATAAAATGGTAGTTGTAACTTTCATACTCAGCCTCAAAATGTTTGCAATGTTTATAAGGCTACAAATCTCCATTTATAGTGACCTCTATGCTTGAGTGTGATAACTTGAGACACTGGTGTAATGTCAAAGGGAATTCATTAATTTCATGTATCCATGGTCTACCCAAAATTAAATTATATTATAGGTCTAGGTATAATACATGGTAGATTGTATCATGGGTCAAGGGCCCAATGATAAATGACAAGCTTATGGTGTATTTTGATTCATGTTCTTCATTTTTGTAGGCTTTGATAGTAATTATTTTTTGTTGTAGATTAGTTGTTATATATTCCAAATGTTTGATGAGCTTTGGAAACACAATATTGAGGCCTGATCCATTGTCTATGAGGACACATTTGAATTTGTGTTGTGTTATGATAGCTTCAATGTATAAGGGATTATTATGGAGAGGGCCAAATGGTGGCTTTGGTCAAAGGTCAACTATTGGCCTAGGGCTATATGTCCAACCAAATCTTGGAATTTGTTTGGGGTTATGTCATTTGGACCTTGAGATTGGCCTAAGAGATCTATTAGGATGTTTTTATGGATAGTAGACAAACGTAACAGATCTAGAATGGAGATCTATGTGGGTGTCTTTTGGAGTTATTCTATAATGTCATATGGGTTTCCTTAACAATGTTAAATGGCTTATTCATATCCATCACAGTGGGTTGGATTAGTTCATTAGTAGGAGGTTATGGGATTGGAATGGTAATCTTAGACCACTAAGTTTTGATTGCAAAATCATGATTAGATATAGGACCATAACTTGATAATGATAGAGATGGGATAGAAAAGATAATATTGATTACTGGTACATTTGGTTGTGGTCATAGTTTAATGATGATTTATTAGTATAGGACCTAAAATAGTAATCCCTCATTGTTTTTGTGCTTGGTTTCGGTCCTAGGTCAAGGAATGATTACTAGAATAGGTAGGTTGATTGGTATGGTTTGGAAATGGTCCTTGTCTATTACCACTTGGTCTAGGATTAACGGTAATGATAGAAACATGACCTCTTAAAATATGACCTATAAATTTTTTGTAATCATGTGAAACTATGTGGTAAGTCTATTGGTTGTTGGGATCATTTTGGCCTTGGTTCCTCCCATTCAGTTCAAATTATTTCTATTTTTGCTAATATTATTATTGTTGTCATGGTGGTTGTTGATATTTTTATCATTGTTTTGGTCATTGTCATTATTATTTTTTATTATTATTGTTATGTTGTAGAAAAGGGTTTTAGTAGATACCCAAGTTTTGATTGGATGTAGATGCTCTATTATCTAATGTAATATCCCCATTTTCTAACATATTTTCTTTGAAATGCTTCAACTTCACACAACAGTGTATGTAATTTCCATGAACATGATGGTATTCATAAAACTCATGCTTTCTATACTAGTCTAGATATGGAATACCCTCATGATAGTGATTTAGAATTGGCCAGCTAATCATATTAACTGTAGCTAGCTTATGAAACACTTCTTTGATAGGTTCACCAAGGTCATTGAAGACTTGAGGAGTGTGTCTTCTTATTGGAGGAAAGGTTTACAAAGGTGGGGGTTTCTACATTTTTTAAGCTGGTCTCAGATGCAAGATAAGCTCTGCTTGCTGAATAAGTTGTTGATGAGGAATAAGTTGCATCTATGATGTAGGTTAAGTAAATGGTATTTTCACCATTTTTACATGGTGTGACTTAGTTAATATATTTATAAAAACATTCTTATTGTGTTTATATTACTTTTATTTCTCAAATTTAGTGGCCTAAGTTGGTGCAAATGCTTGCACTTGGACTTGGTTAGGGTTTTGACTTGGGCTTGTGCCTTGGTTTTGGTCCTAATTTTGGTTTGAGTAGGTTTAAATTGATAATACATTTATTTATAAGGGCCTTTTCAATTTTCAAACATTTTTGTATTATCTCTTTAAAGGTATGCACACATTGAATATCCAGATGATAAGATATCTCACTGTGCAAATTTTTAGTAAACATAATAGTCAATTATTTATCTGGTAAGTTGTGTGTGAAGTGACTAGCAAGCACTCTCAATCCATATAGATATAGTAAAAATATCTCACCAACTTATACTTGGTTTGGTCAAATCTACTAAAAAGTTCTCATACTCGAGATTATAGGACAAATGTTGCATAAATTTATCCAAGAGGTCATCAAAATTAGATACATAATTCTTTGACAATTTGAGGAACCAATCTAAAGCCTATCTTTTAGACTTTGAGGAAACAAAAGGAGTAATTAAATGTCACTATAATACATTGGGTGGAAAGTTACAAATAACTCTATTAAATGGGCTTTAGGGTCTCCTTTACCCTTGTATTTATCAAATTTTAGTGGTTCATAACTTGGAATAGATGGTATTTAAAGATACTCCATGTTGAATGGGTATGAAAACGTGTCATGTAACTTAAATTTATTGGTATGTTTCCATACTTGAATGGTGACAATCACATCCTTCATTTATTATAGTTCTTGTGCAAAGAGACTAGATGGTACATTTGGTTGAGGTGGTAGCTGGGTGGTCAAAGGTGGATTACCTTGATAGGGTATAATGGAGGTATGGTTTATTGTGAAATGTTGGTTTGATCGGTGAATCTACCTTGAATATGCATCCATGTATTGGGATCTGATTTTTGAAATTTCATGTGTTGTTAGGATATATTTTGGTTTGGATTTGGTATATAACCTTGGTTTTAAGGGAATAGGTGTTGAGATGGAAGGATATGGATTTGGTTAAAGTACTATTCCTACTGAGGTTGAGTAGAGACTTGAAACCAAATATTCAAACCTGATTGAATAATGGGAACTTGCTAACTAAGGCCATATGTTTGGATCTATGACACATGTTATGTAAAAGGTGATTATTCCTTGATGGGTACTTGATGGATAGTGGTACCTCTTTGTTATGTAAACATCTATTGTGAAATAGATGATTTTGGGTGTTTTGTATTTGTCTTTGACCAATAAACACATGTTATTTATTAAAAAAGCTTTCATGATTATAAAGGTATATTGATCTATGATTGTAGAGGTATGTTTGTCATTACCTATTGAGGTGGAACATTTATTTCCCCTTGTTGAGGTGGCATAGTGTTCTACCTCTACCATAGTGGTAGATTAGACTATTCCTATTATTTTGGAATGTTAGTCATCACCTATTGAGGTGAGATAGATTCATTACTTGTGATTGAGGTAAAGCATTAGCTGGTACTTGATTACTTAATCCCTTTGGTTATGTGTTTGATGAAGCAGCTAGTTGAAGATTAGAAGTAACTTGTTGTGGTTGGGATGTAGGAGATCTTGCCCCATACCATTTTAAACCACTCACAGTATTACATAAAGGCACTTATTTTTGTATACTATTTAATGGTCTATTTAACCACTTTGGCCTGGATTGGAAGATACTTGTGTGTTATCCACCATGTTTGGCACATTGTTTTAAGTAGAATTTGAAGTTACATATTCAATATATGAGACATTTTACATGTCAATGACCTAAGTGATTTGTAAAAAAGGGTTTATACCCAATTTATCTTGACCTTTCAACTCAATTAATACTCCTATTGAAGGATCTAGCTCTATGAGTAGAGTGTTTGACATGGCCATGACATTAAAATTATGTGCTAGATTCAAATAGGTTTCATATGCTTGTTAAATTTGTATAAAGTGTTATTCCTTGAGTTAATTTCCTTTTACAATCATATTTGGTTCTTGATATGACATTGTCATAAGCTATTGAGGATATCTAGTAGAATTATATTCAATGGTTTGGGTATAAGGCATTTTTAGAGGCACTCTAACTAAACTAGGTAAATTTTCATGGGGGAAGTCTAATGGAAACTTGGCCCCTACCTCCCTAAATTTGAATAAAACCCCATCCTTATTTTCAATAAAGTGATGATCAAACAAATGAGGATCATATTTCGATGGCATAATGATGTAATATGGTTTTTATTAAACTTGTTCTACAACCAATGATACACTAGCAAAATATTGCATGGTTTGATCTTAGTCTTACTCTAAATATGGAGGTGTGTTAACAAAATAATGAGATAATAGATCTTGACTTTGTTACCTAGACTAATTAGTGTAAGGAGGATAGGGATCTATCTCACAAACTACATCATCACCATAGGGGTCTTGAACAAAGTTATCATTCATGACCATGTTATCGTAACTTGGATTATACATGGATTCATTATGAGTTTAATGAGACATATCCAAATCATTGACTAGCATTTTATGAAGATAGGTATATAATTATACAAACTCTTAACAACAAGGTTTAAAAGATGAATGGTCTGAACTTGGTAAAACTTGGTATAAAAACTTGGTCTAAGAATGGAACTATTTCTCCAAAATAGTCAATGATAGACTTAGTCTAAAAAGGTCTAATGTCAAATTTATCACACAAATGGTTGTTAGAAACTTGGAGTACAATTGATTACTTTTGTATAAGCAACTAAACATGAAATTGAACTAGAAGTAATAAGTAACTAGAAATTAGAAATAGCAAATAATAAGAGATACAAGAAACAACTGATCTTGTATTAAACTCTTCCAAAATACAATGAAGAAATCTCACTCTTCCCACACCTCTTGGGTGTACAACATTTCTCTCTCAAGAGTTCTCTCTCTCAATCAATTACAATCAAATAAATAATCGAGTTGTTATTCCCTTAATTACAATACAGCCCCATGGGTCTCTTAAATAAGATCCAAGGCATACAATAATGAGAAAAGTGGACTCAAGACTAAAATTAGTCTTTACATGCAAACTAATTGTTTGCCTAAAATTAGAACAAATCTAATTTTAGAAATGCATGCAAACACACATACTTTGGTGTCGATCTATAGATGACCGATGTCGACTGACCCCTGACCGATGTCGGTGATACTACCGATGTCAGTCAACTGTGTAACCGATGTCAATTACTGGTTAAGCCCAGCAACCTCCACATGAGCTCAATAGTGAAGTTTTTAGCTCCACAACTCAACAATCTCCCACTTGGAGATAAAAAGCTGCACCTGTACCTATACAACAACATCCTCTATCTTGTTTCTCTAGCTTGTTTCTCCCTCATTAAGTTCAATCTTGAAGACCAACAAAAGTTGAATGAAGATTCAAATTCTCCTTTGTTACCGGCTTTGTTAACATATCTATAGGGTTCTTATCCATATGGATCTTTTCCAGCTTTAATTGACCATCCTCCAATACCTGTCTAATGAAGTGGTACCTAAGCTATATATGTTTGGTTCTTGAATGAAAGGCTAAATTCTTTGCCAAATGAATTGCACTTTGACTATCACTGTATAGTCTACAACTCTCTTGCTCCTTTCCCAACTCTTCCATGAACTGAGTCATCCATATCATTTCCTTGCTAGCCTCTGTGACTGCAATGTATTCTTCCTCTATAGTAGATAGGGCACCAACCTTCTGCAACTTTGAAATCCAACTAATCACCATTCCACCAATAGTGAACACATATCCTGTGGTGCTTCTCTTGCCATCCAAGTCACCTGCCATATCTAAATCTACATACCCATGTAGAGAAGTGTTTGACCCTCCATAGCATAAATGCCTACTACTGGTCCCTCTCAGATATATGAGAATCCACTGAACTGCTTTCCAGTGCTCCTTTCTTGGATTGGCCATAAACTTGCTAACAACTCCCACTGCTTGGATAATATCAGGACTAGTACATACCATTGCATACATCAAGCTCCCAACTACTGAAGCATATGGAGCTCTACTAATGTACTCAACCTCATCATGTGATTTAGGACACTATTCTTTGCTCATCTTGAAGTGTCCAGCCATGGGTGTGCTTACTGGTTTTGCATCCTGCATATAGAACCTCTCCAACACCTTATTCACATAATCCTCTTGAGACAAAATCAACCTATGATTTTTCCTGTCTCTCTTAATACTCATGCCAAGGATTTTCTTTGCTACTCCTAAATCTTTCATGGTAAATGTGTGAGCTAATTTTACCTTTAGCTCAATAATTTCCTACATGTGTGAACCTGTAACAAGCATATCATCTACATACAATAACAAGATAATATAACTACCATTATCCAATCTAGTAAAATAAACACAATGGTCAGATTGACATTTACTAAAGCCATGCTCTGTCATAAACCTGTCAAACCTCAAATGCCATTGTCTTGGAGCTTGTTTAAGACCATATAAGCTTTTCTTCAACTTGCACACAAGTTTTTCCTTACCTTTGACCTCAAAACCTTCCAGTTGATCCATATATATCTCTTCATCCAAATCTCCATGAAGAAACATTGTCTTAACATCAAGCTACTCAAGATGCAAATCCTCAATAGCAACTAAAGACAATACAGTCTGAATAGAAGTCATCTTTACTACAGGAGAAATTTTTTTACCAAAATCAATACCTGGTTTCTGTGTAAATCCCTTTACTACCAACCTAGCCTTATGTCTCATTTGTCCATTCTCTCCTTCTTTTAACCTATATACCCATTTGTTTTTTAGTGCTTTCTTTCTAGCTGGCAACTCAACCAAATCCCATGTTTGGTTCTCTTCCAAGGAATCAATTTCCTCATTCATGCCATGCTCCCGCTATTTCCTAGATTCTACTTGTATTGCCTCATCAAAACTTTCTGGTTCCCCACCATCAGTGAGCAACACATAGTATAAAGAAGGGGAACAATGAAATAGAGGTTTACTTACCCTTACAGTCCTCCTTATGGGCATTTGAGACTCATCACAGCTTGTTGTCTGCCCAAATTTCATTTTGACAGTGATCAATCCTGGTCATCTCTCTGTCTGCACCCAATCGATGTCAGTTTTACCTGATCGATGTCAATCTTTGTCTGACCGACATTGGTTCTTGTCTGACCGATGTTGGTTCCTGTCTGATTGACGTTAGTTCCTATTTGACCAATGTCAGTACCCGTGTTTTCCTGTGAGTGATGATTTTTACTCATGAGCTCATTTTGGATCATAACCTCATCCAAATAAAGATTGTCTTGCTTAGAATTATTCAGCCTCTTGAGCTAATCACTGTACATCACCTTCTCATTGAGAACTACATCATGGATTCTAATAATTTTGTTAGTTTCTAAATTCCACAACCATAATCTAAAATCTCCAAAGCCATAACCAATGAAAGTGCACCACATAGATTTAGAATCCATCTTCTTTCTATTTTCTTTATCAATGTGCACAAAAGCTTTAGAACCAAAAACTCTGAGAATTGAAAGATCTACCTTTTTACCTGTCCAAGCCTCTTCTAAAATTCCACCATCCAGAGCAGTAGAAGGTTCTCTATTAATTAGGTAAACCACAGTATCTATAGCTTCTACCCAAAACTTTAAGGGCAAACCAACATGTAACCTCATACTCCGTGCACGCTCCATTATTGTTCTATTCATCCTTTTAGCAACTCCATTTTGCTGAGGTGTCCTTAGAACCATCCTTTCCCTGCATATTCCACTCATAGAATAGTAACTGTTGAATTTATTACTGTAGTACTCACCATCATTGTCAGATCTAAGGCACTTCAATCTCAAACCTATTTTATTCTCAACCAAATCTTTCCATTTCTTAAATGTGTCAAAAACATTAGATTTCTTATTTATGCAATAAACCCATACCTTTCTTGTAGCATCATCAATGAAAGAAACATAATACTGTGATCCTCCAATAAAAGCTACCTAAGCTGGTCCCCACATGTCTATGTGAACAAGCTCCAACTTGTGCTTCTTCTTTGTTGACCTAGTTTTGAGAAACCTTACTTTCTTTTGTTTCCCAAAAATACAATGCTCACAAAAATCTAGATCTATGCTTTTCAAATCTAAAAGATTACATTTTGACTTAAGAACATTCATCCCCTCCTCACTCATGTGACCAAGCCTATAGTGACACATCTTTGCATCTATATCTAAAGTAGATATAATAGAAAGAGAATAATCAGTAACAAAAGTAGATAAATAAAGTGTACCTACTCTCTTACCTCTTGCTAATACAAGTGCACCCTTAGAAACTTTCCAAGATTCAGCTGTGAGAGTTACTATGCAACCCTCATCACCCAACTTTCCTGTAGAAATTAGATTCTTCTTCAAGATGGGTACATGCATGACATCTTTCAACACCCATGTGTTTCCATTCTGCAATTTTAGCTGCACTTTTCCTTTGCCAACAATTTGACAAGGCTCACCATCCCCTAAATAAACTTTTCCAAAATCTCCATGGACATAATCATTGAAAAATTATTTATTTGGGGTTGCATGGAAAGAAGTACCAAAATCTAAAATCCATGATTCTACTTGACTATCCAAAGAAAATATAAGAGCATCCTGTGCAATAATACCTGCAATATTTGCTTCTTTATTACCTTCATGCTGATTTTATTTGTTATCCTTCAACCAACAATCTTTCTTTGCATGCCCTTTCTTTCCACAATTCTAGCAGATTATTTTTCCATTTCTAGATGTGGATCTCCTTCCCATCTTTGACCTTGATTTTCCTTGCTTGTCCTTCTCTCTTTTCCTTCCCCTACTTTCAATACTTAAAGCATTACCTAATGTTTCCCCTATGCTTTTCCTATGAATTTCTTCATTCAAGATTACACTAACAACATCATCAACTTTCAAGATATTTGAAGTAGATGTAGTATTGCTAACTGCCATTACCAAGCTGTGCCAGCTTTTAGGTAAAGAGCATAATATTAAGAGAGCCTTAATTTCATCATCAAACACTATTTTGACTGAATTTAACTAATTTATAATTTCATGGAAATCATTAAGATGACTATATACAGATCCACCTTCTTGCATTTGTAAACTAAATAATTGCTTCATAAGATATACCTTATTCAAAGCTGAGGGTTTTTCATATAAATTTTCCAGAGTATCCATTAACTCTACCATTGTCTTTGCCTGTGATAAGTTAGAAATCATAGAAGATGCCAGGCTCAACCTTATAGATCCAAGAGTCTTTCTATCAAAAACATTCCATTATTTATCTTGCATATCTGTGGGCTTACTTGAAACCCCACCCAATGGTAAAAATAGATCTTTCTGATATAGATAATCTTCTATCTGCATCCTCCATAATTGATAATTCTTGCCATTGAATTTCTCCATTCTTAGTTTACTTTTTTCTGCCATTGCTTTGCTCCCAATCAATCAGAAACCCCTGTGAGTGAATCCTGTAATCAACAAAACACTAACCCGCTCTGATACCACTTGTTAGGAACTTGGAGTATAATTGATTACTTTTGTATAAGCAACTAAACACAAAATTGAACCAAAAGTAATAAGTAACTAGAAATCAGAAATAGAAAATAATAGGAGATACAAGAAACAACCAATCTTGTATTAAACTCTTCCATAATACAATGAAGAAATCTCACTCTTCCCACACCTCTTGGGTGTACAATATTTCTCTCTCAAGAGTTCTCTCTCAATCAATTACAATCAACTCAATAACTGAGTTGTTATTCCCTTAATTACAATACAGCCCCATGGGTCTCTTAAATAGGATCCAAGGCATACAATAATTAGAAAAGTGGGCTCAAAACTAAAATTAGTCTTTACATGCAAACTAATTGTTCACCTAAAATTAGAACAAATCTAATTATAGAAATGCATGAAAATGTACAGGCTTCGGTGTCAGTCTACAGATGATTGATGTCAGCCGACCCCTGACCGATGTCAATCGACCCCTGACCAATGTCAGTCGATTCTATGTCTATGCCTAATCGATGTCGGTGATACTGTCGATGTCGATCGACTATGTAACCGATGTCAGTTACTGGTTAAGCCCAACAACCTCCACATGAGCTCAACAGTGAAGCTTTTAGCTCCATAACTCAATAATGGTCAAGTGAATGGATAAAATAAAATGCCAAACTTGGTAAAAATTGTTTCAAATAATTCTAATCTAGGTATAAAAATAGAAAAGGTGGCTAGGTCTTTGGGAACAAGGCACAAAACTAGGCTCAAACAACTAGGTCTAAGATAAAAGGAAAAATACTAGGTATTTTGGAAACACAACACAAAATATATTATTTGCACAACACTAGGTCTAAAATAAAAGGGAATTTATAGGTCTTTTGGAAACACAACACAAAATCTAGGCTTGGCATAGCACTAGGTCTAAAAGGCAAGATAATTAATCTAACAAATTTGAAACACTTGGATTCAAACTAGGCATTCTGATTTAAACATAAACCTAAACTTTGGAAAAAGACATTGGATTTTAGGCACATGGAAGATATACCACGTCCCAATTCTATGCACAAAAATAATCTTTAAATTGAGTAAGGAATTAGTCTAAGTTTGACAACCCAAAAGTGAGAGATAAATGCCCAAGCCAAAATTATGTGAGGCATATGCATAAACCAATCAATGTTTGAATCTGAAATTATCAAGACAAATTTGGAACTTGATTTAGAATGCTTGGTTCTTAAAGGGATAACAATCTATACCAAAACAAATGCCACAATGGTACTAGGCATAGACCAAGAAGGCACACATGGTTTTGAAATTATGATTGGATATAAGGCAACAGGTCTTTGAAAGAATGCGAGTAGTGTAATGATGTTATCTTTATCTAAAGGTATGACAAATGGTTTTTTTTAAACTCTAAGGTAAAAAACTTGGAGTTAAATGAGTGGCATAATGACACCCTTTTCAAACAAGTGAAATACACACACAAAAGTTTGAAAAATGACTAAGGCAAAGTGTGGTGTCAAATGGATGGCATAACACCTCTTCAAAAAAAAGAGTGATAGTGTAAACATGAGTTATTTTTGACATGGTTTAAATAAATAAATATTTTTACTCAATCAAATGTAATTAAAAATGAAAAGCAACAAAAAAACTTAAGTGTATTGTCTTAATCCTAAGAACTAACAAGGTGGCTTTTTACTATCTAATTTTGTCTATATACTAGTTCTTGAGAGGAAACAATTTTGCTAATCCATAAAATTAAATGCACATGAAAAGAAGTGTTTCTAGGCCCCTCTTCTCTCAAGAGTTCATACAATGACATGGAACTTCAAGCTACTTGCCCTGCATTGACAATATATCCATGACAAGTGGGGTTGTCTAAAAACTATCAATTTCCATACATTCTAAATGGTCCCATATGCATGGTTAAAAGTAGGGAAAAACAAATCATTTAGATACAAATTAAACAACTTATTGTGATACTATATTATTATTTTCATAACCACTACATCTTTCAATTTTTCAATTATGTGCGATGTATAAATTAAACCTATGTTCTAAGGTAGTTTCTTAATGATAGAGCTTGTTTAACCACTCAAACAAGCATCCTAGTAAGTTAACCTTAATTTATATACCCCTACCATTGAGTGGGGTTGAAGTGATGTTGAGATATGAATTCCCAAGTCAACACTTCCCTATAGAACTCACGGGGAGGTGATGAACTCCTACCCACAAGCCAAGATGCACAATATATAAATTGTGGAAGAACTTTAGGGTCATTTTGGACAAAGTGAAACAAATAATAAGGGAAAAACTTTTGATCACTCAAGTTGGATAAAGGGGATGGGGGAAATCATACATGATACACTTGGTTTGAAAAAAAATACATAATAACAATCAATAAAGGCAAAATTTCTTATGAGCACTTAACTAGAGTGTGAGTTACTGTTTAAAGCACCAAGAAAAATATGATATGAAGTTTAGCTCCTTGGTGTTTTTTGAGCTATGAACTTTGAAAAATGAAAAAAAATCAAGTAAATTATTTTTAAACACCAAATGTAAATTTGAATTTAAAACTTAGAGTGTTAAAAATGTCTTTCCTTGTTATTTAGGTCCTACAAAAAGTTTTAGGGGGTCCTTTTGCTTAGAATCTAAAATCAAGTGAGAAAATGATAATTGAAATTTTGCTCTCAAGTATCTTATGTATTTCACATAGTGTAATACTATAAATGCATAGAGCGAAACTATAACTTACTTGTAAAACTATAACTGGTTAGTGCAAAACCATAATTATCTACAAAACAAATTGTTAGTGCAAAACTGCAATTTTACAATTTAAAATAATTGATTATAGGTTCAATAACATACATTTTGAATTAAAAAATGCATTTATCAAAGCAATACCATAATTATTAAAATAATACTATAGATTTTAAGAGAAAACCACAATTATGAAGGCAATAACTTAACTATTAAGGTAATACCATAGATTTTAAGACAACCATAACTACCAAGTGTAAATATGCAAGTGTAATATATCTACTCCATAGTGCAATATCACTTGTACCAGTTGTAAAAATGTGACTACATAGATCAATATCATAACTTCTTGTGTAACATTTGTGAGCTTTAAATTTTCACATTTTTTTGCCAGCAAGTTAATATTTTGGCATTAAAAATGTTATAAAGATGTTCTAAAATTCCATGGTAAGAACTTTGTGGGATGATAGTCCCATTGGGCATGCCATTTTGTGAATAAGGAATCCATATAGGGGAGATTATTATAGTGTTACTCAATAAAATGCAATTAAAACAAACATATTAAACACTAACACCTATAGCCTAGACACTAAGGAGAGAATATGTAACAAGAATACAATGAAAACACAACTAGAATACAAAATAAATTTTCCTTTTAACTTCATTGTAGTTCTAAAACCACTTGTTGAGTTGGCTTGCTTAGCTATGTGATCAAGAAATATTTGTTAATGAAGCTCCATTACTCCACCTTTCCTTAGCATCTTGGTAATGTTGGTTAGATTAGCTTGGCTTCTAAAATTTTCATGGTAAAACTGCTATGAATATTCTTTCATCTATTTGAGCATAATAACATTACACCAAAAGAGCTTAAAAATCAATAGGTGAGGCCTTGTATTGATAGCCTCCAAAGATAACCCTCACCCAAGTTGAGTTAGATTTAAATTAAACATGGAATGCATTCAAACTAACCCTAGGTAAGTTAAAGTTAAATATAATTGAGTTAATGAGGTATCATGTAATTATGATTTTCAATTAATAAGCATGGCTCACAAATTAGATATTTTATGAGAGCTTGATAACTCACAAAAGCAATGATGAAGAAGATTGATATTTTAAATTTTTGAATTTACATTTTTAAATAGTCATTAATTGTAAATGGAGTATTTATCTAAGAATTTAATTTAGTTTAATTATTTTATTCATTTTAATTATCATTTTAGCTCTTTTAATAATTATTTAAGTGCCCTACTTAATGGCTCCTTAGGCAAAACTACCAGTTATTAGGTCACAAGGTGACTAGGGATGAATCGAAAAAGAGGTTATTGTTACATATGGGATAATACCATAAACATGGATTCCTTAACATGATTCTAAGCACTAATGAATGATGTTTAGACAAAATTTTGGAATTTAGTGATTCTTAAGCTTACTTTACATTGTTTGGTAGAAATCAGTTTGAGGTCTGGTTGGAAGCCAATTGTGGCCAGAATGGGGTGCATGCACTTAAAATATTTTATACCATGATATATCATGTATTTTGATATAGTTTATTTATTAATATCATGTTCAATAAAGTACATCAAACTACTTCATACAGTTTTAAATTTCCTTGATGTAATTCTTGACTGCACTAACTTGGCCGATACAATCGTTTCCTATAGCTTAACTACATTTCCTAGCATAGTTTATTTTCTACCCTCACCTTATATCATGAAATAAATTTTTGATTATTATAAAAAAATAACATAGAATTACATGATAAACTTGACCAATCCCCATAAACTTCCTATTTCTGATTTAAAAATTATATAAAACCAAGATAAAAGTAATTTTTGTGTGAGTAGTGGGACTAAAAACTATGAGTCACTCTTCAATTCCCAATTTATTGATTCATACAACTACCTCCACATGTTCCTATTATATATGATGATAGTGATCTTGAGTATATTTCTGAAATGATTATTTTTATTAATGATCATCCTAAGCATTAGGGTAAATATCCTATTGTGATCTTTAACCTCATGATGGGACTTCATATAGGATGTCCCCCTTCATCTACATATATATTTTCTCTAGGTTTTGGGGCAATTCAATACACTACTTATTCTCTTCCTTATTCCTCCACCATGCCTAGTATTACTACTAACATGGTGGGTTATTACTTTAGCAGGCCTAATCAAAATTCTCATATTAACATTCATGTTAATTTTACCACTAGTGCATCTCCATATTACTTTACTAGCCAACAAGTTCTTAATACCAATCAAATTTTTCTTCAATCCATGAATCAAATGGCTACCTTCCAAACTATCAATGTTAATCAAATGATGCAAAATCAAAATCAACTCTTACAATTTCAAAATCATCCTCAACTAACTCAATGAGGAGTACAAAAACCAAATGTCTCCCCACCCCCATACTTAGATATGCACATGGTAATATCATTCCATAATACCCCCTTCTTAACAAAGCCATCAAGCATCTGGAAATTTCAAATTTAAAACATAAATATAGGTGTTATTACTCCTACTACTAATAATAATGGATCCACTAATCTCACCTTGCATTTGAAATATTTTTTTAACCTTTATAAATATTAGATTAATCTAAATACCATTGCAACCACCAAAATTCTAGCCAAAACCTTTTCAAGTGATGCTCTAGATTGGTATAATAAAATTAAGTCTAACATTATTAACAATTTATAAGACTTAATCAATGCATCTGTTTAATAATTTTAGACTAATGTTACTCTTAAAAATAGATTAGCCCACTTCATTAACTATAAATTTATGGAATCTAAAACTTCCCAAGTTTTCATTAAGCATTGGGAAGCCTTATATAACAAGGCTTAACAGTTAGAAGACAACCTCTTTCACTTGTTTACTAACACTCTCATCCTAAATTCCAATATAGAGTCGAGACTCTCCAAAAATTTTGGAAGAAACACGTGACTGAGTTAAGTGCCAATATTTACTTATAAGACAATTTGAGCCTTCCCAACACACCTCGGTAACTCACATTCTTATGAAGTCCAAAAATAAACATTCTACCATGGTGTTACAGATACATATGATTACACACATACCATCCATATTATTAATCCTTATGGTTAGAATGAAGTGGCTCTATCCAAACCTTTCATGAGAAGTCCCTTTCAACCTCTTACATCTTCATCATCATATGCGAATATGTTGATGTTCACAAGCTTCTTTCCTCAATGTAAATTCAAAAACATATTCTTAAACCTTATGCTAGAGAACTTGACACTTCTTTCCCTACCAAACATTGGTATGATGCTCAATTTTTTTTCCAATATCATGCAAGCTAAGTACATTCACATGAAACATGTAGGCAACTTAGAAACTTCACCCTTTAATTTATTCATAGTCCTTATTTTGATCATGAACATATGATCCAAGAACATCAATAAGCCTATGATAAGATAGACAAAGGCCATGATTCCAAAGTCAAAAATGATGATCTCATTCAATATAATGCTCTTCTTTCCATCTATAAATATCTAATTCTAAATCATCAACCTAACATTATTTTACCTCCTACCACCAATGTGGTTAAAGCTTCATTTGACCCCCACTCTTCTACCAATGATGAAAATGTAGTCAAAATGAAAAACATAAGGTGTGTAGTATCTTACATTAATCCTTATCCACATTATAATTATGCTAATTTTCCTACTTATAGGACTATTGAAGACACATATCCATCTTATTTTTTGAATGTTGAGTATACAAAAATCAATACTAACTTAGCTCCTATGACTATATTGACCCACTTTATATAGTCACCTCTAGTTCTAACTATATCTAACACCTCAATACAATATACTAATTATTCCCTCATTGTATCATCCAACCCGATATAGCCCATTATTTTTTATCCCTATGTTGAAACTACATCAACCAATTCAATTACTTACCATAGGTTAAGACTGTACTGAATAGATAAATATAGTCTAGTAATTTTTCACTAACTATATTAGCCAAACTAATACACTCAGTTATTTCCATACCATAACCAACTATATTGTCATGTTTGACGTAGTCTATTTAGATTCTTAATTCTACAACTACTACATTAACCAATTTGATGTAATTTTATAACACTACTTCCTATTAGACTATTGCATCTACCAGATCAATGCAGGTAGTTTCCAACTCTCCTAAAAAACACACTACATTGACCAACTTGATGTAGTCTTTTTCTTTAAACCAAGATACATTATCCAAGATGATACCACACAACTCTTTCTCCACTCAATTTAAGTGCACTTTAACTCCTCAATTAATTGATTTGCTTCAATATTACACACTTTTATCTCAGTCTGATTATGTTCCCTTTAGATATGATGAGTGGGACCCAATTTCGAGACTTTATTGACTCCCCTCTCAAATTATTTTTCTTAAAATCATGAGGACTTCCCCTCATCACAATAATCACGTGATGAAAATTTTATTCAAAATTAACATTCCTCAACCTCCACCTCTGGGTCAATAAACTACTTTGATTGGGTTTAAAGATAGTATCCTTCAAGAATGTGAATAAATGTCCATTCAAGTTGATGAAACTTTAAATGCATCTATCTCACTTAAATTTCCTATTGTTTATATGATTTTTGATGAAATATTACTTCATTTAGATGATCCTACTCTATTCATTAACATCTAAATTGGTGATATTCAAGTCAAATTGGCTTTGATTTATGAAGGGTTAGGCACGTGTATCACTTCCCTTGATTTCATAAAAACTCTTGGATACTCTAAATGTAACCTTAAATCTACCCAAGGCACATGTCAAGGTTATAATCAAATATAAATTCCTCCCCTTAGGCATTTTTAGCTCCCTATCATGGTCCCTCCTATCATAATTAGAGTTAAGGTCATGATTTTTAATTTTTCATTACCTTATAATATTTTACTTAGTCAACCTTGGATGCATCACATGAGATCCATCACCTCTTATACATGTTAGTATGTCAAATTTTCCCTAAATGGTGCTATATAAAAAATTCAAGGTGATACCAATGCTTTTAATTTTGAACAATTCCAAAAACATGATATTTTATAAATCCCTGCCCTTGAAACTTTTCCTAGCATTCCCTTTAGTTAATCTTAATGCTTCAACTATCCCATAAATATCAAGAATATAATGGACACCCTAAACTTGTGAGTAAAATACCACCTAACCTCTTAGATTCTAATGATGATGAGCCTGATAAGATTAGTATTAAAACCAAAACACTCGATCTCCCTCCCAACATTATCGCTCAGTTACTACTTTACTTGCAACCTCATTCTCTCCAAAAGTCAATTGACCTTTGATAGTCATGCCTAAATAATCCATTCCTCATTTATAATTGATTTATAGAGTAATTGATGCCTTCCATATCAATATTTATACACTTAGTTATGATAATGGATACTCTCTAGATGATCCTTTCTTATCAAATTATTCAAAATCCAAAATGTATAATTTTTTCACTATCACTCTTCCTTATAGCATTCTTATGAGTCAAATTTACATAATATTCACCTATTTTATTTTGTTCCTTATCCTTTTAAGGCACCTAACATTTTATTCTTCTATTGACGTTCCTTGGTTTAAGATGAAACAACTACTAGCTTCCTCACATACTCCTCTAGTCACTGATGAGCCTCTTCAGAATATGTTCCTTGATGATTACATGATAGGATGATATAGGTTTGCCAAAAAAAATTATCCTTTTATCATTCTTACTCCTAAGATGTAGGCCACATTACTCTGACCTGCACCATAAAAGTCTCCTAAATTTGTAACTACAACCCCTATTCACGAGCCTATACTTATATGTTTTGATGAGGATGATCTATTTGATGAGGTATCATCTAGGACCTAACATGATTCCCAACCTATAATATGGGTAGATGATCCATATTGTGAGTTCCACAAAATAGCTAGTCACTAGGCCAAGAATTGTTGAGCATACTAGAGATCCTAAGATAATAGTAGTTGCAAGGCTTAGTTCCTGCTTTAAATAGTTGACCACCACAATCAACTATTACTAGGAATATTTTTTACTTTCATGGCTTGACTACACATATCTATATCCATTACCAAGTACTTTGATAGTACATTGATGCGCTTTATCCCTAAGTAACCCAACCTTCTAATGATAAAAAAGTTCTACCTTCTAAGATATCTTTATAACATATCCCCAAGCACAAGGAATTATATTATCTTTAGAATCAGTGTGTTACACACCATAAAAATAGATTTCAATTACTCCAGTAGCATTTCTATGATTTTTTGAGGCCTAAGTATTCACCTTCTTAGTAGCATTATTAGGGGAGTTTTTGAATGAAAGTATAGAATTCTATGAGACCTATATCTTCTCATAGATCATAGGATATCAATCACATACCATTACAAGTTCCTCACATTGATTATCTATCCCTCACAAAATTCACTACACCCTCCTCATCCTTATTAGAGTACTCCTACTTTCTCTATAGATCTCATACACCAGGCATTCCTCACGACTCTCTATGAATATATATGATATTATGATCAAAGATAGATTTTGGTTACAAAAAGACTTATATTATGTTATTTATGATGTATTTATAAATATATATCAAAATTTATGAGTAAATATATGTGTCATATTATTTTCTTCTTTGCATTGTCACATGATTGAATTTGACATTTACATTTCATTATGGCATTTGTGATGCCTTGTTTTATATATCTTTCTTATATTATGGTTCTTTTTCATTTAATAACTTTAATTTTTAACATTTATTTTAGATTTATGGCATCTTGTTTATACCATTGTTTTATTTTTGGTCCTTTGGTCCTTACTCTCAACCTTTGTTTCTACATTATAACCTCAGTATTACCTTTGGGATTTCTTTTTATCATTATTTACATTCATATTTTTGTGATTCTTTGGTGATCATTTATACTTCCCCTATTTTTGGGATTCCTATTTTTACTCCACCTATTTTGGGTATGACCACTTTTTCCCCCTCTTTGGGATATATAATATTTACATTTAATGCTTGTGTTATATATTTTGTAGATTACCAAAGTTTCCTAGTGACTTGGATATCATAACATAAATCATATCACTTTCATATTTCTATCTTACTTTCTTGTGTTCAGTTATGACCATATCCTTCATTTTATCACTAATTACATAGATGGATAATCTATTATCCCCATCTTCCCTTTATTTCCTTTCATTTTAGGCACACAAGTCAATTTTGAGATTGCACACCTACTTGTGGGTAATTCTAAGATTATTTATACACTATTGTCTCTAATTCCTCTTCTCTAATGACTAAGTGTAAGATTTATTGTGTTTTCCACTTATTTCACTCATGTTTAATTTTTAAAATCCATATGAAGGAGGAATATAAAAATCCACAAAATTTAAAAGCCATATCATAAAAGACAAAAAGGCAATTATAAATTTAAAAAAATTGAATCACACCAAAATACGTGATCTATATTTGGTACATCTCCTATTCTAGTCAAAGATTAAAATTCATAGTTGGCCTCATGATAGATCCAAGGTCCATTGGGATGTTGTAGCCTAATAGGTTAAGCTATGATTTTTAATTGTCTCATAATGTATAGTGCCACCTACTTTCTCACATAAGTACCCAATCTTTGTAATAGACCAAAAAATATTTAAGGGGTTCTAAGGAATGGGGAACCTATTTTGGGAAGGTAGGACCATTTTAATTTTCATGCATATAGCCTTCATGGGATGATCTATACCCTTCAATTGTTATCTTAAACTTTGTGTTCACTAGTCAGAGTATTTTAGGTCCTTTATGTTGATAGTTCTTAGTACGTGTTCACTTGTTTAGTGTGTGTCACTTTTAATAAATATTTCCACATCACATTTTTGGTCCCTCAGATTATTTATTTAGACCACACCACTTCTCCCATTTATGGGTATTTATTTTTAGTTGATAATATTCTTGATCACCTTTCCCCTTTATGCCTTTTAGCTTTCCTTTTATGAGTTGCAGTTTAAGATCTTTGGGTCATCCTCATAAATACCTACCTTATCATTCTTCTTAGATTATTTTTTTATTTTTAGTATAAAACCCTTAATATTTCCTCATAAACACTATTACATCACTTTTTCATATCTTATCGCCATCATTCACGTGTATTTAGCTGGTAATACTTTATACATTACATAGTAGCACAAGCACTACATTTGCATCATCATTATTTAGAGCTTCTTATTATACTTATTTTCCAATATCTAATTCCACATTCCTATCTCATATTTTTTTTCATGTCTGTGTTTCTATTTTACATTCATTGATATTTTACTTTCTTACATATCTTTGTTCATATTTTCACTTCATTGATTTCATTTACTTATTGTGTTTGACATATCCCATCTTTTGTGGTGTGTTTTACATTGATTTTACCATTTACTTTATCTTTTTTTTCAAATTTTATATCTACTTATGACTTTTTAATTTTGTCATTTAACATTCATGTTATCATTATTTCCAGCCATAAATTTACTCACATTTACTATAAAATAAAAAAAAATAAATCGTATATTATCCCATAGCATAAGAAATCATAAAAACATGTACTATAAATAAAATATATCCATAGCATCACAATACAAAATGATACATACTATAAAAATAGCTATATAGTTATGGTCCACCCTATCCATCTATTGGAGGACATGTTACTCTGCCCATAAAGGCCTACCCAAATTTACTTTTTTGTATAATTTTATGTAGACTCTGAGTCTGTGATCATAGACACTACACCTACCCTAATAGATTGGCCACATAAGAATGTATTGTCAAAAGTTAGGTAGTTATAGCTAAATGAGTGACCCTCTCTTGAGCCAACACATAGCATACTTGTAGCTCATCCTAACCAACTCCTGGTGGTATTTTAGCTTAGGATCCATCTAATAGTCTCCACAACTCTAGGGTATCCATCTTAACTAGCTTAAACTAGCTTGTATATTCCAAGGTTGATGGCACAAAAAGATTCCCATCTACATAGTATCACATTGTGGTAGCAAGTTATATAGGATGTCATGGTGTGTAGTCTCCACCATGGTCCTCAATTGGGCCTCCTCTACCATAGAAAATAAAAAATGCAAACCAAAATAACATCATATCTTGTACACAATCAAAACCTTATACACCTATCTAACATTTATATCTATATATCCAAGTAAAATGCAAGTAATCAACAAACATATTTTACTCATCCATAATACCACCATCTACTCAGCCACCTATCATTTCCAGGGCGGCATGGCTCTGAGGAATTATGAAGCCTCTATACTATCTTAACTAAATGACATAAACATTTCATGCCTTGTGACATAATGTAATATCCCCTACCAATAGAGATATATGAAAAACACAAAACTATGATACCAAAGACCAAAGCTCTGATACCACTGTAATATCCCCTACCAATAGAGATATATGAAAGACACCAAAACTATGATACCAAAGACCAAATCTCTGATACCACTGTAATATCCCTTCGAATATCAAAACAAAGCTCCAAATTGCTTATCTGAATTTCTGCAAAATATCTTCAAATAGATGAATAAATCACAGTATAATTTCTTGTTTATTTGCTCATAAGCTTACAATTAGAGACCCTCTGTCAGGTATACAAAGAATATCGAAAGTTCGGCCTTATAGCCTGAATATTCCGCGAACTGGGTTGAATCTGGCACGTCTCGGCCTGCTGTGTAAAAAACACAGTCGCCGACGTCGGTTATACTGCCGTCGTCAGTCGACCTGTAGTGGTCCCCTTGCCGACGTCGGTGATGAGTCGACCGATGTCGGTCTCTGTAAGTCCCTGTTCGCCGATGTCGGTACCTAAACTTCTTGTAGATGCGTACGGATTTTCACGGAGCTGTACGGAATTCGTACGGCCGCTGATATAACACACCCTGTATGCCTGATCCTGATCTGTAGAATTATGGGCTGACACAAAAGATCTATATCTGGATAATTCTTGAATCAAAAACCCAAAATAAAGAAAATAACTGTAAACCTTGTGATAGCTTCTGAGTGAAGTTATCTCTCAAATACCTGTAATACTATGATAACTTCTGGGTGAAGTTATCTCTCAATTCAGCAATAGATCGGCTGATCTTTCACAACCTCTGAATCGCACACAATGAAGAGTTGACGTTCTTCACTGCAATTGGAATCCTGGAACCCTTGGCTCAGTCTTCACAGAAGAGTTTCTTAACAAGAATCAATATCAATAATAAGCATGAATACAAACTCTCTCCCATGAGAGATTCTTATACACCTCCAAAGGTGTGCTTGCTAAAATTAGACTCCCTTAAATTAGACTTCCTTAAATTAGAACTAGGGTCTTAAAATTAGACCAAGTCTTAATTTAGAATTTGCATCCTCAAATTAGACTAATCATTAATAATTAATAATTAATAATTAATTAATAATTATTAATTAATTAATAATTAATTAAAATGAGATCAAATAATTAATATTTGATTAAATCAATCAAATATTAATATCTCCCTTAATTCATGTCCGAAAGAGCCCGAACGAATTCCAACCCATCTCTATCAAGACCCTCTATCCATCTCATTAGCCTACGAGGGTCACATAATAGGCTAATCATCTACTCTGCACATGTCAACTAAAAAGGGGACATGACAATCCGCCCCTCCTGAAATTGCTTGCCCTCAAGCAATCGCTGAATACCTGGATCCCAAATGAAATCTCGATCTATAGTGCTGTCAACCAACACAAACTCCAAGCCCTGTCCATCACCACTCTCATCCAATGGCGTCACATCACCTCTGTCCCCTGTACGTATATTGTCATCAACATGTGACCCACCTGTAAAAGAAAGCTGAGACTCTACCACCTGTGCTAACCCTTGAACTGAACTCACCTCAAGACAAAGCTCGTCCTCATATCTCTCCTGTGTTGGTGCCAATGTGCACTTATCATCGCACTCTTTCATGTCATGTTGTACAGGCATCTCCATCCGATGAAAAAACATATGTTTGAAGCTGCTGCCCCGTATTGCCTTAAGAATATGTGTTTTCCCATCTACCTGAAAACGAACCTCCATATCTTTGAGATGAAGAGTAACTTCCTCAAATGAATGAAGCCACTTCATACCCAAAACTAATTCTATGTCCCCCATGTTCACTACATAATAATTAGCCTTGAACTCATAGTTGTTCAAGCGCAATGGGAGGTCTCTAATCATGCGCTCACACCTCAGAGTGTGACCATCGGCTACCTTAACTCTAATTCCCTCAAAATCTTCGGTAGTGAGTCCACGCTTCTCCACAAATGTAGCATCTATGAAATTATGTGTGGCTCCTGTATCAAGAAGGGTGGTAACCTTCTGCCCTGCCAAAACTCCACGGAGTCTAAATGACTCATCCGACTGAATGCTGGATAGGCGTGCCTCCTGTATATGAAGCTCCAAATCTGCCTCTGCCTTAGGCTCTGAAGCCTCTGCCTCCTCAAAACTATCATGCTGTTCGAAATCTTCCGATTCTGACTCCTCATAATATACCCACATCATACGATTCGTCTTGCCCTTAGGCCTCAAAGGACAATCGTGATGGATATCATATGGACCTTTGCAGTAGAAGCAAAGCTTCTTCCTGCGTAAATCATTAAGTGCCTCACGATCCAAAGGTGGTGCTGATGGATTAGCCTTTGAATCATTTTTAACCCCGGATTTATCTATGTTAAAATCCAGTCTCTCTGTATCCCCGTTGGAGTGCTTATGGTCTCTAGACGAAGAAGTACCTTTGGAGTTAGATCTACTTGATGGGGCTGCCATCTCCATACTGCGCATCTTCTTCATAGCTTCCTGTAATGAAGGAGGATCAAAGCCTTTGATCCAACCTCTCAATGGTTCTATCAAGCCCTCCATGAAGAGTACTACTAGTCGCCTCTCTGAAATGTCAGGGACCATGACTGATAACTTCTGGAAGTCACCAATGTATGCCTCTAGACTCCCACTTTGACGTAACTGTGCCAACTCTCAAAAATAGGACTCTGGATCCCTCCTGTCAAAACGCTCCACCAGCCTGTCTACAAACTCCTGATAAGAAGTGATCCGATCATGATGGAGTGTCACCATCCCATGGTGCCACCAATCGTGAGCTACTCCCTCGAGATGTAGTGTTGCATATCTGATAGCATCTTCCTCACCCATTGGTCGCAATGTGAGAAATGTATCCAGCTTACTCACCCAGGCCTGTGCTGTCACCTTACCACTACCGTCAAACGTCACTAGTGTGAGCCTACTCTTAGCAAGCTTTAAATCATTGTTCTGGGGTCTTGGTCTCCCATTCTGTCGACCTCGGTAATGTTCTTTCCTTTGTGTGAGGAATCGGTCAAAAGTAATCATCTCCCTGACCACATGTGGTAATGACTCCCACTCTTCAGTTGCTGCCCTAAGTGTGTCCGTAAATGTCTCCTCATGCTCCTCACCTGCTATCACCTCCTCTGCTTCCTGTCTCACAAAGATAGGCCTAGTAGGCCTATTCGCTATACGAGAAACAATCCCATGGCCTCGCTGTGATCCTGCAACACTCCTGACATCTTCACGGTGTGGGGAATGTCTCCTCGGAGAACCCAATCTTGGCAGTGCTGCTGCCAACTGCTGTAATACCTGGTTATTCTGCCTTTGCCCTTCTCGTAGTTCTCTAAGAGTAAGTAAAACCTCTGGATCATCTTGGTCTCTCGGATGGTGAGGAATACGGGCCCTGCCAATATCATCACCCATGTCTTCCGGCGGTTGTTCTAGAACTTGAGTACCTTCAAGCAAAGCTTTACTGCGTGTGTAATACCCGTGTGGTCGCAACTCTTGTGGCTGCATAAAATTTCTAAACCCTCAGGATGGCAAGATTTAGCTCTGATACCACTGTAATATCCCCTACCAATAGAGATATATGAAAAACACAAAACTATGATACCAAAGACCAAAGCTCTGATACCACTGTAATATCCCCTACCAATAGAGATATATGAAAGACACCAAAACTATGATACCAAAGACCAAATCTCTGATACCATTGTAATATCCCTTCGAATATCAAAACAAAGCTCCAAATTGCTTATCTGAATTTCTGCAAAATATCTTCAAATAGATGAATAAATCACAGTATAATTTCTTGTTTATTTGCTCATAAGCTTACAATTAGAGACCCTCTGTCAGGTATACAAAGAATATCAAAAGTTCGGCCTTATAGCCTGAATATTCCGTGAACTGGGTTGAATCTGGCACGTCTCGGCCTGCTGTGTAAAAAACACAGTCGCCGACGTCGGTTATACTGCCGTCGTCAGTCGACCTGTAGTGGTCCCCTTGCCGACGTCGGTGATGAGTCAACCGATGTCGGTCTCTGTAAGTCCCTGTTCGCCGATGTCGGTACCTGAACTTCTTGTAGATGCGTACGGATTTTCACGGAGCTGTACGGAATTCGTACGGCCACTGATATAACACACCCTGTATGCCTGATCCTGATCTGTAGAATTATGGGCTGACACAAAAGATCTATATCTGGATAATTCTTGAATCAAAAACCCAAAATAAAGAAAATAACTGTAAACCCTTGTGATAGCTTCTGAGTGAAGTTATCTCTCAAATACCTGTAATACTATGATAACTTCTGGGTGAAGTTATCTCTCAATTCGGCAATAGATCGGCTGATCTTTCACAACCTCTGAATCGCACACAATGAAGAGTTGACGTTCTTCACTGCAATTGGAATCCTGGAACCCTTGGCTCAGTCTTCACAGAAGAGTTTCTTAACAAGAATCAATATCAATAATAAGCATGAATACAAACTCTCTCCCATGAGAGATTCTTATACACCTCCAAAGGTGTGCTTGCTAAAATTAGACTCCCTTAAATTAGACTTCCTTAAATTAGAACTAGGGTCTTAAAATTAGACCAAGTCTTAATTTAGAATTTGCATCCTCAAATTAGACTAATCATTAATAATTAATAATTAATTAATAATTATTAATTAATTAATAATTAATTAAAATGAGATCAAATAATTAATATTTGATTAAATCAATCAAATATTAATATCTCCCTTAATTCATGTCCGAAAGAGCCCGAACGAATTCCAACCCATCTCTATCAAGACCCTCTATCCATCTCATTAGCCTACGAGGGTCACATAATAGGCTAATCATCTACTCTGCACATGTCAACTAAAAAGGGGACATGACACATAACCATAACACTATCATCCATCTAGATGTTGTCTAAACCACAAGATCCTGATGTTGTATTTATAACTATAGATGTGGTCATGGTGGTGGTTATGGATGAACCTGTCACTACTTCCATGACTGTAATTATGTCTATTTTTTATTTAAATATAATACTACCTCTCCCCATCCTATAGTTTGATTTCTACATTATCACCTCCATCATTATCTTTCTTCCCTAAGATAATAAGGCCATATAAAATATACCTTTGTAGGTACCCCTCCACTTCCCATATCACATTGATCTCTCACATGGTTAGCCAAAAATGTTAGAACTAATAGATGAGCTATTAGGTGTGGAAACCCAACTTAACCTGGTACATGATAGCATAAATGAGGCTCTACCCACCATATATAATACCCTATAATACTCACCCATGCTTATGCTTTCATATTGGATAGCCATGATGGCTAGGCATCCACAATGCCTTGATATGGTTGCTAGATATTATGATCATGTCACACTATATCCAAATCAAGAATGTGTGAAATATACCTCACTACATGGTCTTATGTCTACCTCCACACTTTTAAGAGGGTATCATCCATGGCATGGGACAAGCTTGTCAGCTTATACATAATTTGGATCCCCAAAAGAATAATAGGCCCCATAGTCTAATAACCTCTATATAAAATCCCTTAAAAATCATGCACTAAATACACCCGAATCGTATAACCTAAATCATACAATGTACCATGATCTAACATAGAGAAGCACAATTCTATAATATACAGGGGAATTATCTCATCTGACTTGTGATAAATCACTTGAGTTGCCATAAGTCTAATAATGGCCTTTTGGATATCTGAAAAGGTTGGTAAACATACATCAAATAAATAAGCATGCAACCTTCACTTGTCATATCTATCTGAGATTATAGCCCACAAAGATAAGGCCCTCCTCGCATATAGTGAATTTAGATTATTTCACACCATATGTGTGCTTTTAATCAAAAATCCTAAGATATCATAGGCATCCTCCAGGGTGATAACCACCTTGATAATGTCCCAATCTACCACACACTAAAATGTATTAGTTCATCCCTATCATGCTCGTAATAACATGATGACTAACTCTACACTAAGAAGAATCTGGCGTATCTCCATGATCCTTCTAAATCCAAGGATAGTCAAGTGAGATCGATCTATTGTAGAAATATTATTCAAAATTGCATCTAGTAATCTTCTTAGTCTCTGACACCTCTAAAAAATGTCAAAAAACAAAGCACAAATTAGGTATCCATCCAAAAAATAAAATAAAATAAACTTAAAATGCTAAATTTTTAAATTAAATACTTCATCAACCATGTATATTACTACATCAACCATCTTATTTTATAAATTGTATCAACCATGTACATTACTACATTGACCATCTATCATTTAACACTATATCAACCTTGACATATAGAATTGACATTCTACTTATGATGTATTGGCCTTCCTATAACCCATTGGTCACCTCTATAAACTTTCATATGCCATTGGCCACTTGTTTAACTACATTAGCTATTTTATTATTTTTGGGAAAACTAGTGTTTAGTTCCTAAATAATAAGGGGTCTGGAGTAAGGAAAAATCTAGTTTAATTTGGTAAAATATAGATTTTTATCAAGAAAATTACATGAAGAAGAGAAATAAACTTATCTATAAATGGGCTAAAATGGATGATTCAAGAGTTAGAAATTAAGATGCAAGACTGGGACACTGTCTAAAATCTAGATTTGGCCTTCATTTTTTGATTGGATAGGAGTGCTAAAAATGTATAGTAGTGGAAATAGTGCTATAGTCTACCTCTACCACTATTTTCCAAAGGATCTAAACTTTCTAGGTTTTATCAGTTTGAGCCTATGTACCAAATTTTAGAGGCTGGGAGTATATAGAGCTTGATGTAGGTCCATTTTAATCTCCAAAACCCTATATTCATCTACACACATGCAAATAACAAGTGCATCAAAAGAAAAAGGGAAAAAAACTAGGTTAGATGAAGAATGATCACATGATTTAGAACCCTATTATCTTGATTGTTCCCTACATTAACCCTCAAGCTAGGGTCTCAGATCAAAAGTAGTTCTCCCTTACGGAATGTGCATAACCAACATGTACAATAGATGCAATAATGACTTTCACCTAGGCCCTTCCTTAATCAAGCATGCAATTCTATGTGTGATGCGAAATGCTAAGCTATACTATTGACTAATTTTTATTTAGTCTAATGTGCCAAAGTAGTAAGTACTAGATATAAAATGCCTTGTGAAGTCCTTTATATAAGATACTCTTTATTTATTTGCATTTGGCTGACATGGGAAAACTTAAGGACAAAGATAAGAAAAGGGGTAAGACTCAACTAGAAAAAGAAACTAACCGTTAGAACTCAAAATGGCCCTAGACAAGATCTCTAGAAATGGACACTAGTGGCATTGGTGTTATAGTCCAACTCCAACACTCCTATCCTATAGTCCTAGGACCTAGAGGATTGGAAAGAGGACAAAAAACCTGACTTGGATAAGGTGGAATGGCTATTTTAAAGGCTTATAAATATCAATAATAGGAAAAAAGGTGACTTAAGCATAGAACAAGACCAAAATGAATAAAACAAAGGACATGGTCAAATGTGAACAAAGCTCATATTCTCTAGTTGGAGTTTCCTATGAAATGATTGTGAAAAAACATGATATGTGTGGTTGTTTGACCAATTTAGGGTTTATACATTTTCCCACATATTATTCTAGTGATGCAATGAAATGAAGTGCTAGAGTAAAAGAAATAAAATAAAATTTGTATCTGAACCTACCTGCATGGAGATAAGTGTGCTAAAAAAGGGTCTAAATCACCTCTTGGCTAGGGAAGTGGATGAAGAGCTAAATAGTGCCTAGATAAATAAGGAATCCCTAAAATGGATACCCTTATATTGAATCTAAAAATGGAATCTATATAACATGGAGAAAGAGGGCAATGTTTTCCCCTTGTGTTGAATCTGATTGGAGTGAGAAATTCTTGGAGGTCCAAAACCAATGTTTGTCCTCTATCCCACATAAACTCATGTAATATAGAATGTGTGAATAGAATTTGTATGTTGTGAAGATAAAAATATATCATGCCCCCACTCTAAATATCTAAACTAGAACTAAGAAGTGCTCGAAGGTCCAAAACCAATGTCTATCCTCTATCCCACACAAACTTATGTAATTTGGGTCTGGTTAATTTTATGGACCAACCACTATAGATGATCATATAGTTCAACCTAGTGATAACTTGGGTACAACTGAGTGTAATCTAAGATTATGGTAAATGTGTAAGAAGAGAATGGCATGTCTTTCCATTCTTATATGTATAATCCTAGATGGTGAAGAACATGAACATATGTGCCATGCCCCCAAATCTGGTATGTGAGTGATGCATATGTACAGTCTATAAATCTATATAACCACATGTGAAATGAGCTATTGTGACATATCCCATGTGAAAAAATGGAGATCAAAACATTATTCTCTACACTATGCCTATAATCTACTATCTAGTCTTGTAATTATGTTATGTTGTATAAAGTTGTATGTGTGAGATGTGTAGTAATGTACATGTCCCCAAATCTAGTATCTAGTTTGAATATATAGCAAAGTCACTATTAATCCATATAATTTGAAACATTATATATCTAACCTATCTATGTATCTATAAATTGAAGGTCTATCCCTTTGAATGTCTTAAGTAACGTTGATTAACCCATGTAATTTGGATCATTATTTATTTCAACCAATCTAAGCTAAATCTAATAATTTGAATACTAGAGATATAAGAACCATGCTAGCTAACCCATGTAGTCTGAATCACTATATATTTTGACCAATCTAAGTTGAATTTGACAATCTAAATACTGGATGTGTAATAACCATGATGAGTGACCCATGTAGTCTAAATCACTACATATTTCAACCAATCTGAGCTAAATCTGATGATTTAACTACTAGAGGTGTAATAACCATGGTTCATCCACTTATGAGAGTGGATGGGTTATGTTGGGTATGTGTAAGAATAGGAATAGTAAAAATGATGCCCCCCTTTTAGGGATAGGGATGAGATCTCATGATAGAGGAGTTTGAGCCAAAAGTGATGGATAGTGGCGTAATGATAGAAGCAAGGTTGGTATAGTTTGAATTGATTGAGAATTTGATTGATTGATTAGACTGAGTTGGTATAGTTTTTTTTTAATTTGGATGAGTTGTTGATTGGTTAAGTTGAATTATTTGATAGCTAAATGAGTCTTTGATTGGTTAGGACCAAATTGTATGTTTGGGTAAAAAATTGGTATAGATATGTGTGTGCCATAGTAGGCAGATGATGTACTAAGAGAGTGACTCTTGTATGATATCTAATTTATTATTGTTATGATTCTATGAAACAAAACATCTTATAAAATGGAGATATAGGGATGAAGTTATAGGAAAAAAGGTGTTTTGCTTTGAATGAGAAAGTTGTTTGATAAAGAGAATTGGATTGATTCTTGATTCATTTGTGTGTTGACTAGGTTGATATTTTGATCTTTGGAGTAAGAGATATGCCAATGAGATGAGCACCTTCCATGACCTAATTTGAGCAATTGGCAACCCAGAGAGAGGCTAGTGGTGAGGTTACCTGAGTCAGTAGCTAAAATGTGTGATTTTTGCCTATTTAGGAGCCTATTTTATATGTTTTTGAGCTATTTTAAGAGTCTTAAGAAAATTTTGACTAGTTATAGTGCTCCTATCCTTCCTCTAGCATTATTGTTGAGGATCCAACACTATTGTCTTATACCCAACATTGTTGTCCTAGAGGCTATATTTTTTGGGTTACTACTTGGTTTAGTTACTATGTTTTTGCTTGGCTATTGATTTGGCATCATGAACTAATATATATGCTATTTTTCGGTGTTTTTATAGGGAAAGGTATGGATGAGATAGTTCCATAGAGTTCAAGTTATGGATTCACTATGGTTGTTACCTTTCTTAACTGATGATAGAGTTGTGATGGATAGGGCAGGGTTGGGTCATGTGTATGACCTAAGCACTGTGAAGTGGGATAGATATTTGATTACTACCTTATGTGAGAAGTGGAATGTAGACACATGTAATTTATGGCTTCTTACTATAGATATTATGATTACTTTGGAGGATGTATACCATATTTTGTATTTGTCAATTAGTGAATGGTAGGTGGCAATGCAGGATGATATAAGTGCAGATGTTGTTGATTATGTATCCTTATATTTTTTTGGTGTGCCTTCAATCATACATAGGAGAGGTAGTGATAGTGATGTATTATTGTTATTTATTGTACAATCAAGTATTATAAATCTATGGAAGTGGTTGGATATGTTGTTGGCTACATTTGTTGTTATGGATGGGAGTGAGGTGTTGATTACATTCAAGATGCATAGGATCATGCATAGTATAGAGGTTTATGGCACAGTGTTCTCATGGGGTAGGACTATGCTTTCCCACTTATACAAAGATATTTTTGTATATACTCAAGAGGTATTTAGTGGTGGTGTGAGTGTGACTACTCTACTACATTATTGGGCTTATGAGCACATAGTTATTGTGCAATCGATGGGATTATTAAGGGAGAGGCAGGCACCTCCACAACCATTTAGAGAGTAGTGGATGAGTGTGTTGGCTATCCGATCTCTTGGGATAGATCACTATAAATGAGTTTTATACATATTGGTGGCTTGAGATATCATATGGAGGCCCTAAATAGGATTACCTAAGTGGCCTAAAGATGGAGTGTAGTTGTAGTATATGAGGATCTATTGTTGGCTACATGACTGCTAGGTTGGAGTGTATAGGTGCTTTTGGTATGATCATGTGACTATATAATTTGGGGTACCATAAGATGTGCCCCATACAACATGGGTGTAGGTGAGGAGTGTATAAGAACCAATGAGGGAAAGAGATCATGGGAGGGATATTGAGGCTAAGTTAGCACCATTACCTTTGAATGTATGAGATGTGGCTATAGGTATTCCTGATGTAGATGATGTTGGATGCACAGAGGCATATACCACATGATGGATGAGGTATCAATGGGATTTGTTATATCCTATTAGTGGAGGGTATGCCCTCATGTATGAGGATCTTATGCCAGTCTATATGATAGGTGGTAAAAATTGATTATATGTGAATTATGTACAAGTTTGTGCTTATTTTAGTGTGTTTGGAAAATGTATATTTAATGTAATGTTGTAATTTTTGCATGAAGGTAGAGTGGGAGGTGTTCAGGATGAAGCACCTACTAGGGGAGGAAGTGGATATGATGGGTTATAAGATACCATCATTGAATTGACACTCTAAGAGCTTACATGGCATGTTCCTGATGATGTAGTGAAGGAGGGTTTGATAGAGTGAGTGATAGTTACAAGTAGTGTTTATGCTCATTTGTTTGATAGGGTTGTTATATCTATAGCTTCATATGTTAGAGTAGTGAGAGAGAGAGATAAGCTAAAGGTTGAGCTAAATAGGCATAGGATGCCTCTACCTGATTATGGATCGATGAGTACATGGATTATGGATGTGTACATAGATTTTTAGAGGTGGTATGAAAACTTGCATGAGGATCATGGTTAGATGCTAGAGTAAGATAGTCATTGTAAGATGCATTTGGGATCTTGAGGAGGTGTGGGGTCATTGAGTGCTAGGCTAGATTATGGGACTATTACTAGAGGAGAGAGTGATATTAAAGTGAGGGCATGATGCCCATTCATGATTGATTATACTTGATATAACGTATATGTATTTGAAAACCTAGTTGTATATATTTGGATGTTGGTTTGATTTTAGCTCAACATACTATGTTATAAGATTTGAAATATATTATTATATTCATTTCATATGGTTGTTGTAGAAGTAGTTGATTTGGTATTGACGTTGAGGTTGTTTATGCCTGATAAAATGGTACTTGGGATATGTGATTTGATTGTTTTGATAAGTGTGATGCTAGGTTTGTATTTTGATTTGTATGTAAGTAAATAATTTTATTTGGTTTGTAATTATATGTGAGTGAAAATTTTATTGATTTTGTAATTGGTAAATTGTTGGGATAAATTGAGTTGGTTTGAGATTGGTAAATTATTTGGATAAATTGAGTTGGTTTAATGTTGTTAAAATATGATTTGCTAAGGTCTTTATTTTTGATAAGCTAGTTTTGGCTATGGATAGTTATTGGGAATTAAGAATGTTAGTTATTAGTATGTGGGGATGTAAGATATCACGTTATGTGTATTACTTCCCTGAGAGTGGCTTGAGAATACAAGGCATAGCTAGACCTTTGGCTCCATCATTGCCCTGATAAGTGAAGCTATGAACTGATGTTGGTATGAATTTGTGTCATATCACTTTGTGTTATATCACTATATAAACCCTATTTTCCAACTAAACAAGTGCCCATACTACTCATGCTATGTACGAATATGATCTATATCTTATACTATCAGATGTGTACTAACTATAGTTATGCATGGAGACTCTACAAAATGTAACTTGATTAGACATGTGATATGAATTATGTGCTATGAACAAGGCTCATCTATTTGTAATCATATACTTTTTGGCCTCTACTATGATGTGTATGATTGAGCCATAGATCAAGCTAGAACTAAAACCTATGATGTGGGCTTATTTAATCTCAACCATAATGGATTATTATGTGAGATAGGACTTAGAAAATTTGGCCAAAGTGAATATTTCTCATGAATAGTAATTTATGATGTGGGTTCATTTAATCTTAGTTGTAGTGGATTGCTACATGAGATAGGACCCAAAAAATCTAATCATAGTGAATATTTCTCATGAGTAGTACTTTATTATGGTGCATGTGACTCTATTGGATATGTGTATGGAACTACATTATGTACTCCTTGAACTACAGTGTTATATGTAGGTTTCTCTCATTGTACTAGTTTCCAAACCTATTGAATAGGTAGAGTAGGATATCTCTTTTAAGACTCTATCCTAGAACCCACATTACTCTTATTATAAAATATCAATGATTTATATGAAGGAATGTCTTAGGATGACTCAATCATGGATGAATGAGGTCTATGGTTCCATGATGAAGGATATCTAAGTGCCTCCTATGTGAATGCTATGATGTCATTATCAACACATATATTAATGCAATCTTTGATTCCATAACAATCATTATCTTTGTGTCCACGAATATGATTATAGTTACAAAAAGGTTGATGTGACTATTTCTATAGGAGATGTGGATCTCATCAATGAGTAAAAGGTAATGTGATTAACCTTTTATTTAAGAATGTTGATAATATGAGATATGGGCTATCCTAATTTGAATCAAACTATAATGGTGCCTTGATGTTTTTCTTTGTAGTGTATATTGTAGGTTGTACTCTAGAGACTAGTTCTTTGTTCTTAACTGAATGCTTTTCTGGGTGTGGTCTCATATCTTGTTTAAGACATGGTGGATGCTCTATGCTAGGAGCTATAGATGTAGATATTGCTATGAAATCTAGAGTAATCTGATCAATTGAATCTACCTCAATTAATCTCAATTTCTTTTCCAAAGCTAGAATTGTATAGCATAAGTTCCTAAAAAAGACTCTATTTGATATAGTAGATAATCGAAGAGAGGTTTACAAATCACATTAATAGATATATGTTGAATATCTAAATCTATTGGTTTGTATATTAATCTTAACATGTGAGTCATAAATCTTAAGATATACTTACTAACTAGCTCTAAAGTATTCTGATGTAAAGTTGCAAGTTTTTCATATGTGACACGAGGGCTCATGTTTGTTATGTAATGTCTAAGAAATGCCTCCTCTAAGTCATCATATATGTGCAAGGAACCAACTAAGAGTAGATGAAAGAACCAATTATGTGCTTCCCCCACTAATGCCTACTAGCATAACTTGAGTAGAATCAAAAGACTCACATGAGATGGTAAAACCTTCTAAAAGGCCTAAAGGTGTATAAATGGATCTCCAGTTCCATCAAAGTGAGGTAATGACAATATCTAGAAATGCTTAGGTAATGAAGCTTTTATGAATGTCTTTAGAGGTGGTTTACCATGTAGATTATTAGCATCCATCCAAGACTTATAAGCCTTATTTTCCAAAGTAAGGAGATGTACTTGGTGTTGTAATTCACCAACTACATGCATCAAAGAGATAATCTCTTAGGATGGTACATTAGTGTCTTGAAGTAGTTTATTTAATCATTGAATTTGATTTTTAATTTTAGCCATGGGGATGCTACATTTATCAATTAGATCATAAAGAGGGGGTGTGATCACTTGAACCTTGGGAGTAATGGTAAATTAGACCTTACTAGAGGGATGTGGGCTACCATTCTCTTTAGGTGAAGAGTGAGAATTGGGTTCTACTGTAGTGAGGGGTGGCTTAGGAGATTATTTGGTATCTTTATGTTTTAATGTATCACATTCTAATTAAGTAGAAGATGTGTTATTTGCATGAACATGTGCATTATTTGAAATAGAATCATGCATAGAAGTAGAATCAACATTTGGAAGTGTATTATGTTTGAGAGGAGTGAGAGAAGAGTTATAAACATGAGATGCATATTCTTATTCACTATGTGCATAATAATCATCATTGTTCCATGCATTGTCATCACTGGCATATTGTTCATAATCACTCTCATTTTCATATTCATTTGCATGTTCACTATCAGACTCATTATCACTTTTAGTGTAACTAGGGATAGGTGTAAGAGAATAATTAAACTATTTTATAATATGCAATAAAGTATCATTTGAAATTATAATATCATGTGCATCTATGTTATCCATGGATGGAGTTTATGCATGATTTTCAGGTGCAATATGAGAGATAAGAGAAGAAAAGTTTTCATTTAAACATTATTTTGACAAAGTAGAGTTAGGAACTTGAGATTTATCATTTGAACTATGCATTGGCAATATGGTTCTATTACATTTATATTGTTGTAATTTGAACATATAAGTAGAGAGAGAGAGAGAGAGAGAGAGAGAGAGAGAGAGAGAGAGAGAGAGAGAGAGAGAGAGAGAGTGAGAGAGAGAGTGGGGGGGGGGTTCACTTAGAAGTGCATGACTAATTTGTTCATTTGGTGTATTGTGCATAGGAGAATGAGGTGAAAATTACCTTTCCCATTTATCAAAATTATTTTCTTTAGAAGAGGGAATAAAAGAGATAGGTTTGAGAGAATAAGATGCATCTACTTATACTTCACTATCACTATCACGTATATCATCATATTCTTCATTAAAATAATAGTAATTATATTCATTGTAAATAAAATCATTTTCCACATTTTTAGTGAATGTGTAATTTTGCAAATTTGTCCATTCATTGTCATAATTATGATAAATTTTTAAAAATTGATATATGGGATGAGAGGGAAGAAGTGCCTTAGTGGCCATTTTATTTCTTTCACCAAAGAGAATATTGAAAAGTACTATTAAATAAATAAATACAAAATAATTATGAACATAGAGATTTTGAAAGTATTTTTGGTAATTTAAATAATTTACAAAAATTCCAAAGTATTTTTCTAAAAATTATAAGGGAGGAAAACTTGGGGTTTGAGGACCTAGTTTGGAAATATAGGGTTTTGAACTAGGGTTTTAGAATTTTTTGAAAATTATGAAATAATTTTAAATTCTAAAAATAATTTTCAATAGGATAAATTCAAAAAAAAATTATACAAAAATTAGAAAACTAAAATTGAATTTTTGCACTAAGTAACTACTAATTTTCAAATTTTGAAAATATTTTAGACACTCAAAAAAATTTGTAAAAATTCCATAATTTTTTTCTAAAAATTGCAAGGGAGGGAGGCTTATGGTTTGAGTACCTAGTTTATAAATATAGGGTTTTGAGCTAGG
Organism: Torreya grandis; assembly: GCA_037957365.1. Classification (NCBI taxonomy): domain Eukaryota; kingdom Viridiplantae; phylum Streptophyta; class Pinopsida; order Cupressales; family Taxaceae; genus Torreya; species Torreya grandis. The sequence continues at coordinate 427,708 of JARHVA010000080.1, read as the reverse complement.
GTTTTATAAATTTTGAGAATTATGCAATAATTTTAAATTCTAAAAATAATTTTGAATAGAATAAATGCACAAAAAATTATACAAAAATTAGTTTATATAGATTTTGAATTTTTACACAAAATATGAAGGAAAAACCCTAAGGGTACCTAGAGTTTTAGATTTGTTTGAAGTAAGTCAGGTTCACCAAATGTTTTATTATTTTTGAAAAAACTAGTGTTTAGTTCTTAAATAATAAGGGGTCTGGAGTAAGGAAAAAATCTAGTTTAATAAGTTAAAATATATATATTTATTTGGTAAATTACATGAGGAAGAGAAATATACTTATCTAGAAATGAGCTAAAATAGATGATTTAGGAGCTAGAAATTGAGATGTAGTATTGGGACATTGTCTAGAATCTGGGTCTAGACTTCATTTTCTAATTGGACAAGAGAATTGAAAGTGGGTAGTAGTGGCACTAGCATTATATTCCACTTCTGCCACTATTGTCTTGAGGATCAAAGATTTTTGGGTTTTGTTTTCCAGGTTAGTGTGAGCTTGTATACCAAATTTTGGAGGTTAGGAGTCAATAGAGTTTGTTATAGGTCCATTTTAATCTCCAAAACCCTATATTCATCTATGCACATGAAAATAATAAATACATCAAAATCAAAAGGGTGAAAAACTACATTAAAGGAATAATGATCACATGATCTAAAACCCCTACTATCCTAATCATTGCCTATATTAACCCTCAAGATAGGGTCTTAGATCAAATGTAGTTCTCTCTTAGGGAACATGCATAAAAAATGCACATGATAGATGCAAGAAAGACTTTTGCCTAAGCCCTTCCTTGATCAAGCAAGAAAGTCTATGTGTGATGTAGAATGTTGAGCTATACTATTGACTAATTTTTATTAAGTCTAATGTGCCAAAGTAGTAAGTGCTAGATATAAAATGCCTTGTGGAGTCCTTTATATAGGAGACTCTTTATTTCAAATTTGAGATTTTTATTTGTATTTGGCTGACATGGGAAAACTTAAAGACAAAACTAATAAAAGGGGTAAGACTCAACTAGAAAAATAAATTGACCATTAGAACTCAAAATGACCCTAGACAAGAGCACTAAAAATGGACACTAGTGGCACCGATACTATAGTTCAACCGCAATGCTCCTATCCTATAGTCTTGGGACTTAGGGGATGGAAAGAGGATAGAAAACCTAATCTAGCTAAAGTGGAATGACTATTTTAAAGGCTTGGAAATACTAGGAATAGGCAAAAAGGTGACTTAAGCATTAAAAAAAAAATGAATAAAATAGAGGACATGACCAAATGTGAACAAATCTCATATTCTCTAGTCAGAGTCTCTTGTGAAAATACATTATATGTGTGGTTGTTTGACCAATTTAGGGTGTATACATTATCTAAGCTATGTCTTAATGCCATCATCCATGATATATTCCATCAGTTTCTTTACTACTTCCCTACTACATCAACCCTACTCAATGGCATCAAACACAAACTATTCAACTACATCAATAACATTAGATATTATCAACCAACATAAATCAGCATTGTTATTATACTATATTGAACTAGACAATACTATTTTAACTACGTGGTAATTTTTCACTGAGACATAATAAATATCCTAGACCTAAATTTTGAATTTTCATCACCTACTTAATACCCATCTTACTTTTATCTCTAATCATATGCTTATTTAGGAAAATTTTGCTACACAGATTTACCCTGATTCTTACTTTTCCTAATCTAATTCATTTTAATTTGAAATGTTAAAAATTGACAATTAATGTGTATTATACCTATACCATGCCATGCAACAATGATATATCCACTAGCTCACCCACCTCATCACATGTGGGCCATAATCTATCAAATTCATATATTTATACACATATAGATCTAGTTTTTAAAAAGGGAAAATGCATAAATGAATAGTAATTTACCCTTTTATAGTAATTTTTTTGAATTTTTCACCTTTCATTATTTATTGATAAATTAGATATTTTTATCATATCTTTGTTTTTATAAATCCTTTTTATGAACCAAAGAAACCTTAGAATCTTAGTGAGATAAATATTTTTTTAGTACTAACATAATATTGTTTTCAAAAAAAAATTAGTCTCCTGTTATTCTTCAAGTTTGTCTCTTGTTTTGCACATTAGGCTATTCTTATCATCTTAAACACATGCAACTTATTTTCAATAACAAGGTAGGTGAAGGTATGTTTTTATAGTTTATTTAATTTTAATTATTTTTTGTTTTGTACTAAATTTATATATCTCAGATATTATGTTGTTATATTCTTTTTCTAAGCACCATCCCATGTTACACCTCTAGTGACACTTGATAATCTTTGGGTGGGCCATATATATACACAATATTTTAAAATTTATTATTTATCGATGTTATCTCTTGTAGTAAACTATCAATTTTAAATCTCCCCAAGTGAATACATTAAAGGGTGCACTAGAAAAGGAGTGAGTAATTTTTTGGTTCTTTACAAGAGGTATTTTTTTCTTATCTATTAGTCCTACATCCATTCTAGCATCCTCAAATTTTATCCTTTAAGTTACCTTCTTCTATTTTGCATACTCTATCTATATCAGGACCTATAATTTCCTACTATGTCATCCTATTCTATCTATTTTCATCCATCATCCATCCCTTAACAAACACATCAATTAAATTGAAGTAATTATGAACATTTTGGTGTAGTCTTCACAACTAGATCAACCTGGCTAACCTAGTTTGAGGTTAGTCAACTTGTTAGAGTTGGATAATATCATTGACTTAATATTCATGAGGGATATAGATCATTCACCATTATAAATACAAGTTTTCAATTCATTTCAATAGAGATAAATTCTCATTTTCAATTGCTTACACTTTTACCCTAAGTCTACATTTGGAGAAGTTATTTCTTAGATCTTGTCTTGAAGGAATGCTTGTCTCATGGAATTTTGGATGAAAAAGGAGTAATTTTTTCCTAGAGATTGGTTCAATATTTGATATCATTACAACCACAAAAATATCTTTTAAAACACCATTGGCCAAGGGGGAGATTTAAATTTGATAGGCCTTGTTTAAGGTAAGTATATTCAAACCCTAATTATTTCATTTGATAGATAAAAGTTGCATAATTGCTTGGTTAATAAATGTATGTCTCCTTGTCTAAAATTTATTTAAGATTATACTTAGTGTGACTATATAATTATTTGAACTTGTAATTTATCCACCTTATTAATATTAGGCATTCTTTTGCCTATCATGGTTCCTTACCCATTTTGATGTATTTTTAACCCTTCCCCATACGTGCATTATTTTTTTCAATATTATATTATTTTTAAATAGAAACCTAGTTAGAGATATTTAATTGTGTTTATTTCCTAAAGTCTTTGGAATTATCTCTCTTTATATTGTGTTTTAGGTGCTCCTCTTACTAGTTTATAAATCTATTAGTAACATCTCAAATTCATTACCATTGGGTTCCTTTGATTAACCTTATTCAATTTTGGATCTTTAATAGATAGGATAGTTACAGGCTGATCCTAGCCCTTTGCATACAATCCCCAATATCTCTCACTTTTTATTATTTGGTTGTAATGCATATGTTCATATTCCAGATCAAAAAACACAAAGTTGGGTAATAAATTTGAGAAGAACATGATGAATGGGTATAGTGATGAATCAAAAGATTAAAGGGTTATACAATATTGAAACTAAAGAAATCCATATTAAAAAAAATATATGGTTTGATGAAGACATTATTATTAATAGTGAAAATTCCACTAAAACATATTCCCTTCTAATATTGAATGAATAGGATGAGCTTATTAATACTAGTGATTCAAATGAAGGTGTGTAATATTATGTAGGAGAAATAAGGATCCAAATTGATGCATCTGGTGAAATTAATAATGAAGGAACATGAAATATAATAAGTATCTAGTAAATATACTAATAAGGTCATAAAAAAATTATTGTTAACTATGGTATTATGATTAGGGTGATGTAGGTTGATGATCCAAACGCGTGAGGAAGCAAAAAAAAAGAATGGAAAATAATGATGCAAGATGAGTAAAAATATCTGATGAAAAATGACACTTGGGATTTTTCAACCCTTTCAAAATGAAAAAACCTATTTAGTTTTAGATGGACCTATAATATGAAACTCACATTCGATGGAGTAGTGGAGAAGCACAAGGAAAGGTTGATGCCTATAGGTTTCTAAAAAAAGAAGGTATTTATTATACTAAAACTTTTTCTCCAATTTAAAAAATTATTTCCATTTGTATGATAGTTTCCTTAGCTAGAAATATGGATGGAAAATTAATCAAATCAATGTTAAGAGTAATTTTTGTCATTTTGATTTAAATAAAGAAACCTACATGTAACAACTTCCAGGCTTTACTAAGCCTAGTGAATAACATCTAGTTTGTAGATTTAAAAAATAACTATAAGGTTTAAAAAAATATCCAAGGGCATGATACTCCAATATAAAAGAGTAAATTCTAGAAGAAATATTCAAAATAATCAAGGTTGATCCAAATATGTATGTAAAACATAGTGATCTTAAAATTGTTATTATTGTATTATATGTTAATGATATAATCATTATATGATATCATATGCAATACATTTTAGACACTAAGGAACAAGTTAAAAATGATTTTGAGATAGCTAAATTAGTTCTAATTCACTTCTTATTGGGTATGCAAATATGGAAAAAATAAGGTAGGATACTTCTTTCTCAATCAAAATATGCCCTTGATGTACTAAGAAAATTTAGGATGCTTGAGTGTAAACTAGCTACTACACCATGTGAAGTTGAATATAAATTAGGTGTTAACTCTAACTTTATGAAAGCATATGGAAAATTATATTCATAACTTGTTGGTAATCTTTTATATCTTAGTATCACTAGATCAGATATTTCAAGTGTAGTTGGCATTATTTCTAGGTACATGGAAAAACCTCATGTTAACCATTGGAAAAAAAACAAAATAATACTAAATTACATTAAAGGTACATATCAACTTTGAATTGAATATAAATGAAGAGGTGAACTCCTCTAGTAGGCTATATTGATTCAGATCATGCAAGTGATATAGATGATAGAAAACCAACTTTAGGATACATATTTCACCTTAATTCAAGGCCAATCTCATGGAGTAGTAAGAAAAATTCTATAGTGTCACTCTCATCTAAAAAAGCTAAATAAATTATTTATTCAAAGGAATCTCAAGAAGTTATGTGGCTAAAAATATTGATTAAGGTAGTTCATCTAACAAAAGATCATCCAATTACTATATTATGTGACAAGCAAATAACTATTGAGTTGGCAAACAAATCATGTATATCATGCTAGATCATAACATATTGAGGTGTATCAACACTTTGTTCATGACTTCATATCAGGAAAGGTTGGGGAGTGTTTAAATGGTTTTTAATTATATAAATCCAATTAATTGATTTAAATTGGTGAAATTAGAATCATGGAATATACATATATGATAATTAAATATAGTATGCTATAGTAAAATACAATACTTAAAGAAATCAAAAACTTACTATAAATAGTAAAAGAGACTAACAAGGTGCAAATCTCACTAAACATACTATATGTTAATTGTGCATGATGATAGAGGATGGAAATTAATTATAAATATTTGAAAATAGAGTTGTGTCTAAAAATAAAATGTTAACCTATATTGGGAAAAGGCCATGGGAAGAAGATAGAGTCATAGTGCATCCATGTCTATTGATCACAAATGCATCCTAGTTGATTTTTCACCTGATTTATCAATCTAGGTTTATGCAAAAGTTTTTTTAGGTTTGTTATTTATTTGCATGAATCAAATAAATGTGTTGAATACCTATAAATACCCTAGTATTACACATTATCTAGATAGTAATTAGATAACAAAGAGAGATAAAATGGGTTAGTATGGATGGTAGAGTAGGCCTAAAAAACCCCTTGTAACTGAACACTACTAACATAACACAAATGGGCCTCAAGCTGATGCAATTCTCCCTCCTAGGATGATTATGTGATATGTGATTACGTAACTATACTAACTATAACTAGAATACTTGATTGAGTGATGGAAAAATTGATGCCCTTGACCTACAATAAATAATATTCATAAATTAATGTGACTATTATAACTCATTACAATTTAATTTACAATAAATAGGGCTTTTTTGCTTAGTATATAGTGATTTTGAAATCAACTTGCTAGGTCCTTTCAAGTGAATGGCTTAATGTGTTTTTATAGGGGAATATTTAGAATATTTTTGTTAATAAAAATTTAAATAAGTGTAGTAGAGCCATTGTGTAACATCTAAAATTGAAAAATTAATAGTTGGAGTGTGAGGGAAAAGGGCACACTAGTGGATAAGGCCTTAATGCAACCCTGTCTAATCTAGTGTGGTCCTATCCCAAAAGGACAAAGATAGTTGGAAAAGCTCTGATAGGTTATTATGTTTTGAATAGGGATGAATAGAGTTGAAATAAGGATATATGTATGATATTTTATAAGTCCTTAATACAATAAAGACTCTCCTATATATTGTGAGTTAGGAAAATGATGAATATACCAAGTTGAGGAAAGATGTCAAGGATAACCACTATCAAGCATTTAATGATTAAATTTATGTGACTACATTCTCCTCCACTTTATTTTGTTAATGTAAAAAATTTAAATTACTAAAGTAAATTAAATTAAAACTTGAGTGTTTAAATTTACTTCATATTTGAATGTGAATATTGATCATGTGATATACCTTAATTTAAAAAACCTACAACAATACCATAGAAAATAGTTATTGTTCATATTTAAAAGTTTAAATTTTGAAATTTTGAAACTTGAAATTTGCAAAGAGAGCAAGAAAATTATACACTTGGAAGAGTATGCAATCTAATTTATCTATAAATTGAATGTAGAGATTGTTGAGGTAATTTTGATAAATGTTGAACCTATGGTGAATTTAAAGTTATCAAGTCTAATTTGAAAACCTTTGAATTATCTTGAATTTTAAATATTGTATGCTCCTACTCTCACTTGAATATGTAGAGTATATTGTAAAGAAGTTGAAAATCTAGAACCACCAAATGTGGTCAGCTACATCTTGAAAAGGTGAAACCAAAGATTTTGAGTGTCACTAAACTCTAATGTGCCCCACCTGCAACATGAATAAGAAGCACACCAATGTATATGGATCTATATTATATTTGAAACTTCAAAACTTCAAAACTTAAAAAATCATTAAAAATTCTATATAATAACTTGAACAAGAATGAATAGCATGCCCCTAGTAATCTATTGATTTGATATTGAATTTCCATTTTGAATTTTGTAACTACTAAAACCTATAACTATTTTTAAAAATTATGATTATAAGAATTAGTACACATGTATGTGACATGACCCCATAATCTTAAAAAAAATGAATCATGCTTTAATATTAGAAATTATATATTTCCATAAATCCAAAAAAAATATTGTGATGACTTGATTTCGCAAGGCAAGCCCATTGTGATGCCCCCTTTTGAAATGAGAGACGTAACCTATGAGTCACATAACTAAAAATAAGTGTTATGCCATGCATAAAACATGTAATCATGTAATAGAATTTGAATAATTAAATTTGTATTTTTCATCATGATGTATAATTTAATGTTTAAATTCAATTTGAGTATGTATTTAATAAATAAAGAATTGAAACACATAATTAGTATATAAAAGATATATATCATGGCACCATAGTTTATGTATCAAGTAGAAACAATGAATGATGTGAATCATGGAACCATAATAATAATAATAATCAATAAGCATAAAAGTAAAGTTATACAATTTCATGTAATTTACATAAAATATCACACATAAGGCCTAAAAGGCCACATATAAGGGACATGATAATTTTTCATAACACACAAGACCAAGGGCCACACATAAATGGCATTATTATGCCATGAAAACAAGTATTTTTTACCTAAAAAATAAGCAATAAAAGTGTAACATATTAATAAATAATGAAATAACCATAGAAAAATGAGACTAGTCTACATCCACCATATGTATTAATATTATTTTTAGAAAAATAACATGTTTGTATAGCACATGTAGAGTATAAGTGATTATGAAAACATTTTTATGATATATATCTCACCATGGTAGGAAGGTTTTGGATAAATACAATCTAGAAATTTGTTCAAGGAGAATGAAGAGATTCCCCCAACTTAGCAAGGCTATTGAGTAGTAAGGGAGATCTGACATTGAAACCATGTACATGTATGTCATGTATCACTCTCAAGTACCTCATTAAAATGAATGTGTATTTTTAAAAATAAAATTTATTATTCATGTAATATATAATTTTAGACACTATAAATTTACACCATTATATTATGAATAAATGTGTCTTACCCCTTACCATACTTTTTATTCTAGTTAATGTAGTTTTACCATTTATCATCTTACATTGTGTAATTAATCTTATTAATCATATTTCTTCTTAAGTAACTAGTTAACCATCCCTAAATATAGTGAAATCTCCTTAATTTTATTTAGAGGTAAGATGTTTTAACTCCTTAATAACTTCTCCCTAACTGAGCCTCATTAAAAATAAACCTAGACTAAGTTTAATCTCATGATTTGGATTTGTTAAAATAAACAAGTTAAACTTGGACCAGATCGATACTGATCTTAATGATCATCATCAATCTTGTTAGGATCAACATTGATTTATATTTAGACCATCCTCAGGTTGAGGGATCCTAAATTTACACACTGGAACACTAAAGAAATTATCCTGGAGTAATGCTAAAGAATGGCACCCCTATTTCATCCCATCCAAACTCATTCCAAGGTTAAGCACATCCCTATCAATGAGATATTTTTTTGTAACATAGGAATCATTTTCAAAGGTAAGTATGTTATTTTTTTTAGTACATTTTGATTACTATATTGTCTATTTAAATTTTTTTATATCATTAATCTATTTAGATAAATCAATAACTAGTCCCTACACCATTTACAATTTATTAGAGCCCTCCTTTAAGCCCCTGTTCTAAATTTTTTATATCCATTATTAGGGATGATAATGATTAATAATATGATTGACATCAATTTCATAATTAATACAAATTCTAAGATTATTAGCATCAATCTCTATGTTTTTATTTCTATCTACAACCCAAGACTCGTTTAGAAGTCCTAAGTGTTTCCAATTTGTTGTTTCTAAGTCTTGAAATCATGCCTTGTTGTTTGTAGATGACCTTGCCTAACATTATACATGATGTGGTTTCAATACATGACTTACCCATAGTTCATCACCCATTATTTATTGATCAGACCAACATGTCCTTTGAGTTAGGACTTTATGCAATCATCTTTACCCCAACTCTAGAATCCATCACTGAGCAACTATAATTAATTCAAGAACAAGAAGAATTAGACATAGCATATTGGATGAATGTTTTGATAATATCTATGTAATAGATTATTTTTTTTAATTTTAGTATCATATCTTACCACATTATCTATTGTAATTTATCTCATTATATTATCCATTTAATTGCATAAAATAGTGGACTGACATCCCTTTAAGGAAGTGTACCACTTCCTTGAATTAATATTCTATTAGGTAGTTCGTTTATATATATTATTAATCTAATATTTTCTAAGTTATCTCTTGAGTGTAGGTAGTCCTTCCTAGCCCAAAAATGAGTTCCTACTATGTTTGATCAATGGTGTGCATCCCCTATCATAGGTATTCCTCTCTAAATCATGTATCATTTCTATTTTTAGTAAGTTAATTTTATTAAGAAAATGAACCAAAAAATACTAAAAAATTCTAGCATACCTAGTGGGACCCCTAAATTCTCATTGTTATTGTTATTTTCATTTTGTAATTATTCATTAGTTTCATTTTTTTATTGTTTTCTTTCCTTAAAAAAATCCAAAAATTCTTGCTTTCCTATTTAAGATTTAAAAATAATTGAGTTCATACTTTTTCTTGCCTAGATAATTCACATAGATTAATCTTGGTAGATCAATATATCATGATAATCACACTTTATCACACACAACCAAAACCACATAATCTTATAAAAAACATCTAAACATTTTTTTACCTAAGGTGAACCCACTTGGATTTCTTCACCAAGGGGAAAATCAGCTCAGTGCATCGATCGAATATTAAATTTTTGGAAATAAGTATAAAGGCTAAGCACCTAACACCCTTATCATGGTGGTGTGTGAAGTGAGAGAGTAAGCCCCAATACCAAGCCACATATTTCCTTCCAACATAAAATTAGACCTCAATGTACCTTCATGTATATATAGGTTCCCATCCTTAAACAAAACTTGAAACCATCTTTAGACTACCATTTCTTAGTACCCTCATTAACCCTTTTTCCTTATCACATTCTAAATTTAGTTTCTTAAAAATTAAAAATATCTTAAGTAGGTTTAGTAGTGTGTGAATTTGTATTCACTAAAATGATATAATCAAAAGAATATTATGTGACTTTGCATTTCATTTCTTTATTTCTTTTCGGTGCTACATGGTTTTGATGTGATAGCAACCACTAAAACAAACCAAATTTCCTACCTCATCCCCATCCATGGAGAACATCCCAAGTCCTCCCACCTCTATTGAGTCCATGTGGGAATACATTCCCAAATTATATATATAAAGAGATCTAGAATTTGATATTATATTATATAGTAATTCAATTGCGCTTAATCATTACCTTAGTATTCAATCCATGCATATTTTGGTTTCCCCTCAAATCAAATATTTTAGAATTATTTTTGGAATGTCCCTAGAGGTACCTAAAGGGATTATTAAATTTATGTTTTCCCTTCTTAACAATCCTCCTCTAACAAGTTTCAATGCCAATGTATTGCAACTCTTGAATAATCCATCCCTGCTCGTATCTAGTAGTCCATCTCTGACCATCACCCAAGCCTAAAATGTTACCCAAGCCTAAAATGTTACTACACATTAAATTATTCTTACTCCACCTCCCACTAATTCACCCCATAACTTAGTAATTTTAATCCCTTCAACTATCCTTCCTATCCAAACTAGCATAGCTTCAAATCCTCAAACCCAACCTTTACAATAGGTTCCCCTAAGTCAACCTCTTTAGCAGTACATCTCGTTAACTACTTAATACATAGCTCCCTCACAAACCCTTAGATATAATTACCTTTACTCATCCCCATAATAAAATATACCCTTGCAAATCCCATAGTATGTGGAGGAATCCCAACCTATCATAACCACTTTCATTGGATATCCATTTTTGGAACCATTTTCTACTCCATTCCCTACCTATCAAGACCTCAAATGAAACATCTTAGGGGGTATTCCTAAATATAATACCCAACCTAAAATTATGAACATTCTTATGAAATGGATGGAAAATATAGAAGCCTTTACTTTTGGGCAGAAAAATATGCTCACATATGAGCAAATTTACAATGAACCCATTAATCTAGCCATTCCTATTAGGCCATACCCCTTATAATGGGAACTCTCAAAATTTATGAAGTTTAAAAAAAAGGAAGATCCACATCCATGCATTAGAGCATTTATACATGCTTTTTATCTTATAGCTCACAACAATGTTATTCTCCTAAGAAAATTTAACACCAACCTTAGATTAGTCAAGCTATATCCCTCAACACTCGTTTTTCTCATTTGGGAAATTGGCCCAAATATTTTTAGAACAATTTTTCATTAACATCACAAAGAAAGTGACCATAACCAACCTCTATGACATTAGGCATTTCAATGATGAATCCATTTCTAATTTTGTGGCTAGATGACAAAGTCTTATAAACCAACTTACTTTCTCCCTCCCTCAACTAGAATTAATTGAATTATTTATGAGATCATGCACTTTTTGAATTTTAAATGTGTATCATACGTTCTCTTAGTTTTTAAAGAACATTTCTCATTTTAGAATTCAAGGAATTTAGATCATGAGTATAAGGTTGTGATAATCTGGTTACCTATGATGAATTAGTCATAGAGCAAGTAGACTATCCATAATATTTATAAACTTTGGTGGTTGTGAGCCACCATGGCCATACTCAAACTATTTTTGAAAAATTAAATTAATCTATACTAATATTATTGAATTGTGATCAAACCTTAATCTAAAGACTAATCTAAAATGAATATTTATAATGAAGCTAAACTAAAGTGTTCTGGTTAAAAAGGGGGGAAAAGGAAAGGTAGGGTAGAGAAGAAATATGATGTTGATCTTTACCTCAAACATCATGGCAAGGTTCAAATTCCAACTGAACATGCATTTAACTATTATATAATATGAAATAGCATGCTCCCAACTCTTACTACACACTAGGAAAGTATCTAAGGATAATATTAAGAAATACAAGTAAGAACCAGCTTAACTTTAAAGATTTACTACTACAATCAAATAAAACATGCACATCTTTATGTAGAGCAAATAGAATAAATTAAACACAAGAACATTCAACTAATCTAGCATTTGCAAAAATTAGAAACCATGTATTAAAGATACATATCCAAAATTCTTTAAAACCATTCAAATTTGAGATCTAGAATAGAAAATTAAGAGAGAAGCCATAATGACAATTCACACAAACAATTGAGACAAAATTTTTAGTATTCCTTACTTGCATTAAAGTTCTCTAAAAGTTAAAAAATGGTTTTGGCTTTAAAAACTCCCTCTATTTTAAAAATGACAATGCTCCTTTTATAGACTTCAAGGAAGCATGTCAATCAATTCTATCAAATTACAAGTGTACAAATGTAAGGATAGTTGTAATTTATACAAGGTTATATAATACACTAGATTTTTCCAAATAAATTGACCTATAGGCAATGTACATGTAAATTGCACATGCCTTTGCAAAAGAATATTATATTTTTTAAATCTACAATGCTTCCACAAAAGAGAATATTCCTAAATAACTAGTGGACCCTATGTTGATGAAGTCCCTTAGTTCTATTGAAGTATCCTTACTACCCTTTCATGTTGCTCATCAATAATTCTCAAATTAACTAAAATTTTTAGGAAGAGCTCATCCTCTTGATCATCTAAATCTCCAATGTCCTTGTCATTTTCCCCCAAGGCTTATTTAATGTTCCTTGCCTCAGCTTTTTTAACTTTATGGAGTCAAATATGTCATAAAATGATCCCTCAAAAATTTTAATCATTACATTAGGAACTAATAAAACTACCTACCTCTTTAACTTCTCTATTTTTTTATAGGTTCCCTATTTATTGTTTCATGCCCTTGATGCCAATTTGTATCTAGGCATTTTGAGCCTAGGCTAATTCAAGTATATCTTCTTCAAATATGGGGTTCTCACCTAGTTTTTTTTAATCTTCTACTTGATTCAATCTAATAAATGGTTTGGTTTCACTTTTTGAAAAGTGAACTCTTCTCCTACAAACATGGCTCTCTTTTTAGTAACTCTCTATAAGCTTGTTGTGGTTGGGTCAAATTTGACACCAACTAAAGAGTGTGTTATCTTTGGAGACTTTGGGACTTCTATTTATGTGCTACCTAAAGATTTATGAGTAGTAATTTATCTGTCCCTCTCTTCCTTTTGCAAATAAATTATCCAAGGCTTGAGATCATCATGAAATGTTTTTTTCACTAACTTGGTCATGACCTAAGAGTTTTTCATAGTGGGGATCTTTTGTAACTTGCCATATATGAGCCATTTAGGAATGGTTGGTCCCTATAGAAAATTTTCTTCACTAAAGACATTGAACTCAATGAATGAGTGAAGGTTAGTTTAGTCTTATTTGGTCCTACTGGAATCAATGAAAGTTCATCCTTCCTCTTAGGTGGAGTAGTAATGGGAACTAGGTCTAATGATACCTCTTTTCCTTTCTCTTTCCCTACCTTCTCAACTTGGGGTTGAGGTTCTTCTATTTGAGTCTCTTCTTCATCATATTGATAAGCAGTAAACAACATTTACATTGCATCTTCTATAATTTCACCTAGGTCCAATGCCACCACATCAACTTACTCAATTGGATATCCTAGTTCATTAGGTTGGGTTGAAGATGATGTCTCCTCACCAGGCATCCTTTCTTCAAGTCTCTATTTAGTTTTCACCTCAGGTTTTAGGACTTCTACTTATGATTGTGGTTGCATGGGATGAGGTCTAGAGGATTGACCTCCTAATAAGTGGTATTGCCTTAGACCAAGTGGCCAAATGTCCTCACTCCCTTTTTGGTCCCTCATCAATCTAGCTTCTAGATTGATGCTAAATTTTTTTAAACTTGCCAATACTTTTGTGAAGGATGTAGCCTTTGTATATATTGAGTTATATATTCTTGGATGATGTTCATGGGTCAAATTTATCTGATGGGCCTTTAAATGTTTCCAAATTCTATCATTTGGGTCCCACTATATTCATTTATCATGTTACAACTTGAAGGATGCTCTATTTCTAGAAGCATCTTTAATTTTTTCCCAATGTTGGAAGATTGTCCTGCCAATAGCCAAGGGTGGGGTATGCAAGAGTCCTTTCCTTTTGTTTTTACATAATCCATCTATACCATTGTATATTTGGAATGCAAATTCACACTCAACCAACTTGTTTGGAATATGGACTAGTAGTCTGAGTGGAATGCACTATGTTCCCTCGATCCTAATGATTATGCAGTCTAGATAAAACTAGATGTCCCTAATGGATTCAATGGATTTCTTTGCCAATGGGATAATTATTTCCATTGGGTTTCCTATTATGGCCTCAATCAAGGTAGGATAGATGCAATACTTGAAGATATGTAGCTTTGAATAGAATTGGGACACTATCTATGCCTTTTTAGGCAACCATCCCCTAAAGATAAGGATCTCAATTATGGCAAGCATGGCATGTAGGAGGTAGGACATCATATATAATTCACTCTTAGTTCCCTTTTTGACTATGGAGATCTACCTACATAAACATGTGCTAATAACTTCACTAATGGGAGGGGTTATCTCCTTCTCAATAATAAAATAGACCAAGGGCACCCCTATGTTATCAACATAAGTGGTTGTCAGGTTTCCACATAGTCTGTTCATCTAGGTCATTATCATCCTAATTCTATGTTAGAATTAGCCAATGGGAATGTTTCCACTAAGGTTAGAAATCAAATTATTTCTAGAATATAACCATGGGGCAAGGATGGTTTTGAGATCATTTTTATTAGCCCATTCATTGAGTGTGAGCACATCTATTTATGGCTTGGGTAACTTATAATAGCTCTCAAAATCAATGTGAGACACATAGTCAATAAATTTGCACATATGTTCATTAATCAACATGCCCTTTTTAATTTTATAGTCTTTAAAAATAGGGAGGAGGACATCTATATAGTGAAGTACCTCTAGTTTGTCCACTACGTGGTGAAGGCTTGTCATCTGTGCTGCAACCAGGTCATAATATCTCCTCTTAAAGGATGTAATTTTCTCATCCTCCTTTGTTATTGGTTGTAACTCTTCAATTACCTGAAAGAGTTTGTAATAATTATTATATCCAGTGTTCAATGCCATATCATCAAATACTATGTCCTTAAAGACCCTTCCTTCTGAATCTATGGTTAAATAGATCTTTGTGTCCTCTTTGTGTTGTTTTCATGCTACCATGATTGTGAGATTTATAATTTTCTCATTAGTGGTCTATGAATTGCCTGTGGATCAATCTGCACTTGATTAGATGACAATTTCACTCTTTCTAGCTCAACTATGGTCAATTGACTCAAATTAGGGATTTATGGATGCTAAGGCTTCTTTGTAAATATTTTATGAGTCTTAATGGTGAAATTTTTTGGACTTAGGAGAATTTGGTGCCTTGGATTTGATTTGGACCTCTTCCTTTATACTTTTACTTTTCCATGCCCACAAAATCTTTGGTTTTGTCACTTTATTCTTAAGTGGCATTGATGTGGCACTTAGTTGGAACTTTCATGGTACTTTTTTCATTAATGTTCAAAAACTGACCATTGCCCTTTGAAAATCCTACTTATTTTTAATCTTTTGGATCATAGTGCATAGATCAACATGGATCATTGATATTGATCTTAAGAGTTGTACGCCATTGTCCACTATTTTCAATAGTCCCCATACTCAGGCCACTTGGTAGTCCCATGGGGATTCCTAAGATCTACACCTTATTAGCTCCATCAATTGGCATCCATTCACCGTGTGGCAATCATGTGGGCCTTGAGAGGTTCCATTAAATAATCTAAAGAGATCTTGATTCATTTGATCATGTTCCTCTGATCACATGTGATATGTAAATCCTATAAATGTGCACGATGTTTAAATTAGCATTAGGAAATATAAGAACTTAGGTTAAATACTTTAAGCTATGGTTTATTTCATGTTAATAAACATGATGTAAACTTTAGGCTAAAGTATTTAAGCTAATGCTAGATCATAATAAAAGGATTGAGTACAATGTTTTTTTCTAAACCTAAGGTTTTATCATATTGATAAATATGATAAAACTTTTAGGGTGAAAAGCTTTAAGCTAAATTTTAATAACAAAACCTTGCATTCGTTAGGTTAAGTCAATAAAATAGACCCAAAAAGATCATTGGACATATGGGGACCAAGCATGATATTTTTAACAAGGTTTAGTCAAATATTTAGAAACATGACCACACTTTAAGATAAAATTTGAGCTAGGTTTATGGTGTTTATAATTAATCCCATGAAAATTTTAACTTGTTCTATGATGTGCTAAATGATAAATTAAATACCAATTTATCTTTGAGGTACAAAATCCTAAGCATGTTCATCCTCCAAATGAATCTCTATTAATCCTACAACATAATCAACAAGCTTTATCAATATTTGAAACATTTTCATTTATCTAAGTGAGATGATTCCTTGAACTTGAGTTTTGAAGGTCTCATAAATGTCAATGACATTCTTGTGGCCATCAAAATTAAGCTCTCATAATTAACCATAAGGGGATAGAATTTGATAGCCTCATAGATGTCAATGACGATCTTGCAAGTGTCAAATGATGGGTGCAAAAATGTCAAATTTAAGTCCCAAAGTATATTAGGACATATATAAGCCTTGATTTTGTTGGGTGAATATTTTGTCAGCCAGCTAACTGGTGACCAAAATAGTTCCTATCACCACAACATAGGGAGATTGGTTGTCCAATGTTACAGGTTTACCACATCCAAAGGGGACAAATTTCTCCTCTCATCAAGGGGACGTTACTTATTAAATATGTGGAAGCTATATACTATATATATATAAGTAGAAAGTAAGACACAGGGGTGGAATGAACCATCCATCTCTCTTTTTTCAGAGATGATGCTAACAAACAGAGGAGAAATCTTGGGTGATTAGTGAAGGCACTTCTCTTCTTTAAAAATTAACCTTCAATCAAGAGCTAGATCCCTTCCTGGATAGTAGAAATCTTGGTGAAGTGATAGAAGGCACTTCTCTTCTTTCAAAAGTGCTTGTTCTTGCAAATAGCAGGACTCTTTTTGGTAACAAGTGACTAGTAACCAGGACCAAAGTAACTAGCAATCTAAGATGTAGCTCAAAGTCTCCACCTTGACTGCCCTAGAGTGAGGTATGAAGAACAATGGGGGCACAAAGTCATCCCAAGGTCCTTTACATAGAAACAAAAAATAAAAACACACTAAAGACAATCACAGACAGCACAAAGTCTTCCATAACTGACTTCAGGACACCTTCCTGATTACTTCCACTAGTTCTACTTGTTAGATCAAATAAACAAGATTTATCCTAGGAAACAGACATAAGAACAATTTCCTAAAATAGCAAAAGTTATAAAAGCATAAATTCTACAAGTATCTTGCTTTCTCATTCAGATAAAATAATATGAAATTACAATCTGAGCTTAAAGTCTCAGTATTCACCGTTCAATTTGGGTAGATTTTTGCTTCTAGTAATGGAAAGATCTCCCTTGTAACAATGTAAGAGTTTACATTATATAGAGGCTAGGAGAGACTTGGCATTTTGTCCCATTGTGTGACCTATGATGCGCAATCAATGCTTTGGATACATTTTTGATTCTGTCAGGAAGGGCCATGCTGGAACAGGGCAGTTGCCTTAACTGTGGCATGTTGGTTCATCTTCCTTGTCTTCTCCTGAGTCTAAATCACTCATTGCATCACCTACTAGCCACATAAATGTCTATTCTACCTTTAATTCAAAGGGGCCAAATAGGCTACACTTTCAATGTTTACAGGCCCTAAATATCTACCTGATGAACTACTTCACCTACTAGAATTAACTCCTACTGAGTTTCCCTCTTTGACTCTTCCTTCTCTTGGTCCCAGCCTTAGGGTCTTTGAATGCATTGAGTCCATGTTATAAGCTTGCAAGGATCAATCAGATGCTTCACTGTAGTAATTTTGACATCCACATGTCTCTCTTCCTTTGAAGGTTAATGGCTAGCCATTCACCCCAATTTTGAAATGTGTAAGCCTATCATTTTGCTATGATGCAGGTGAGGACATGTGGTAACATCTACGTCTTTGAAATAAGCTTTTGGGAATAGGCCTTGAGACTTGTTAGATGCTGGAAGCATGGATGTAGACACATGGTAGTTTCTACTGCACTGGGATGGGACACATGGCATGTTCTACTCTATGAAGCTTCATTTGAAACTGTGTCTTGGCACGTGACACTTGGTAGCTTCTGCTACACTTTTGAGGCTTAACCCTTCTTGAAGGTAACTTACCCTTTGGGATCTCAAAAAGGGTCTATTTTATGTGTCAAGTGTTCCTCCACAAGGGTCTCTGTCCTTTTGGATCCTCCCAGTGGCCTTCAGGATTTTCATCTTCAGCGGGCCTATTGTTCCATGTATTTCTTTTAGAAAAATTGTCTGAAGGAATTACTTCATTTTATTCAAACAAAAAGTCCAAAGAAATTCCTTCAAATAATTTGTCTGAAGAAATTCCTTTCTTTGGCTCTATGCCTCTGGTAAGGGCATCCCTCTTTGACACGTGGTAGTATCCATCACTTCTTGCCAAGGACACATGGAGTCTTCCACTACATCATGTTGAAACCCTCCACCATCAACACCTAGCACTTTTCACTATCGGGCTTTTGTAGCATCATAGAAATGCTTGGGGCTCAATGGGGTCTTTTGGATAATGACACTTGTCAGCCTCCACTGATCTCTACATAGGACATGTGGCATCATCTGCCAATTCTTAGAAACAAAGTGTAATGGGGCCCAGTCGATGACACTTGGTAGCATCCACCTGAATCTTTCTTTTGCACATGGTTCTTTTCTTAATGGAGGTGGCCTTTGAACCTTTGAACTTGATGAATTTATGAAGTAGTTCAAGGTTTAACGGTTCAGTCAGTTAGTTCCTTTGAGTCACTTTGGCATCTTTGAACCAAGCGCATTGAACTATTTAGGGCTTGAACTTGTTGAACTGTTGAACCAAAATGGTTTAAGGTTCAACAGTTCAAGCCTTTGAAACTCATTAGATGCTCAGAGCTATATAACTTTGAAACAATTGAACTTTAAACCTCTGTCGAAGTGCTTAGCTCTTGTTGATGATGTTGAACCTTTGAAAATATTGAACCCATTGAACCAAAATGGTTTAATGGTTCAATGATTGCTAATGGAATCTTTTTTTGATTGAAACAAGGCATTGACCCAAACCTGAAGATGACCAAGTGTTGGTGTTGGGTGAATATTTTGTCGCCTAGCTAACTGGTGACCAAGATAGTTCTTATCACCATAGCATAAGGAGATTAGTCATCCAATATTACAGATTTACCACATCCAAAGGGGACAAATCTCTCTCATCAAGGGGAGGTTCCCTATTAAATATGAAGAGGCTATATACTATATATATATAAGTAGAAAGTAAGACACAGGGGTGGAATGAACCATCCATCTCTCTTTTTCCAGAGATGATGCTAAAAAATAGAGGATAAATCTTGGGTGATTGGTGAAGGCACTTCTCTTCTTTCAGAAGTAACATTTAGCCAAGAGCTAGATCCCTTCCTAGATAGTAGAAATCCTGGTGAAGCGACAGAAGGCACTTCTCTTCTTTTAGAAGTGCTTGTTCTTATAAATAATAGGACTCTTTCTAGTAACAAGTGATTGGTAACTGAGTCCAAAGTAACCAATAATCTAATATGTAGCTCAAAGTCTCAACCTTGACTACCCTAGAGTGAGGTATGAAGAACAATGGGGGCATAAAATCATCCCAAGGTCCTTTACATTGAAACAGAAAATAAAAACACACTAAAGACAATTAAAGATAGCACAAAGTCTTCCACAACTGACTTTAGGACACCTTCCTAATTACTTCTACTAGTTATACTTGTTAGATCAAATAAACAAGAATGCTCCTAGGAAATAGACATAAGAAAAATTTCCTAAAATAGCACAAGCTATAATAGTACAAAGTCTGCAAGTAACTTACTTTCTCATTCAGATAAAATAATATGAAATTACAATCTGAGCTCAAAGTCTCAATATTCACCTTTCAATTTGGGTAGAGTTTTGCTTCTGGTAATGGGAAGATCTCCCTTTTAATAATGAAAGAGTTTACATTATATAGAGGCCAAGAGAGACTTGGCACTTTGTCCCATGGAGTGACCTATGCTACACAATCAATGCCTTGGCTCCTTTTTTTATTTTTTTAGGAAGGGCCATGTTGGAGCAGGGCGGCTGCCTTAACTGTGGCATGTTGTTTCATCTTCCTTGTATTATCCTAAGTCTGAATCACTCATTCCATCACCTGCTAGCTGCATAAATGTATATTCTACATTTAATTCAAAGGGGA
This sequence comes from Torreya grandis, assembly GCA_037957365.1. NCBI lineage: Eukaryota > Viridiplantae > Streptophyta > Pinopsida > Cupressales > Taxaceae > Torreya > Torreya grandis. The sequence continues at coordinate 406,878 of JARHVA010000080.1, read as the reverse complement.
CAAATAGGCTACACTTTCAATGTTTGTAGGCCCCAAATATCTACCTAGTGAACTACTTCACCTACTAGATTTAACTCTTGCTGAGTTTCCCTCTTTGACTCTTCCTTCTCTTAGTCCTAAACTTAGGGTCTTTGAATGCATCAAGTCAATGTTTTAAGCCTGCAATGATCAATTAGATGCTTCACTATAGCAATGTTGACATCTATAGGTCTCTCTTCCTTTGAAGGTTAATGACTGGCCATTCATCCCAATTTTGACATTTGTGGGCCTATCATTTTGTTGTAATGTAGGTGAAGACACATGGTGGCATTCATGGCTTTGAAATAAACTTTTGGGAATAAGACTTAAGACTTGTTAGAGGCTGGAGGCATGAATGCAGACACGTGGTAGTTTCTACTACACTGGGATGGGACACATGGCATGTTCCACTCTATGAAGATTCATTTGAAACTATGTCTTGGCGTGTGACACTTGGAAGCTTTTGCTGCACTTTTGAGGCTTAACCCTTCTTGAAGGGAACTTGCCCTTCAAAATATTGAATAGGGTCCATTTTATGTGTCAAGTGTCCCTCTGTAAGGGTCTCTATCCTTTTGGATCCTCTCAGTGGCCTTCTGGCTTTTCATCTTTGGCGGGCTTGTTGTTCCATGTATTTCCTTCAGACAAGTTGTCTGAAGGAATTCCTTCATTTTCTTTGAACAAAAATTTCAAAGAAATTCCTTCAAATAATTTGTCTGAAGAAATTCCTTTTTTTGGCTCTGTGCCTCCCACAAGGGCATCCCTCTTTGACACATGGTAGGATCCATCGCTTCTTGCCAAGGACACATTAAGCCTTCCGCTACGTCATGTTGAAACCCTCCGACATTGACACCTAGAAATTTTTGCTATCAGGCTTTTGTAGCATCATAAAAATGCTTAAGGCTCACTCAAGTTCTTTCAAATGATGACACTTGTCAGCTTCCATTTATCTCTACATGGGACACGTGGCATTGTCTGCCAATTCTTAGAAACAAAGTGTAATGGGGCCTGGCTAACGACACTTGGCAGCATCCACCTGACTCTTTCTTTTGTGTGCACTTCTTTTCTTAATAGAAGTGGCCTTTGAACCTTTGAACCCATGAACCCGATGAACTTATGAAGCGGTTTAAGGTTCAACGGTTCAATTGGTTCATTCCTTTGAGTCACTTTGGCATCTTTAAACCAAGCACATTGAACTGTTTGGGGCTTGAACCAGTTGAACCATTAAACCAAAATGGTTCAAGGTTCAACAGTTCAAGCCTTTTAAACTCATTAGATGCTTGGAGCTGTAGAACTTTGAAATGATTAAACTTTGAACCTCTATCAAAGAGCTTAGCTCTCGTTGATGATGTTAAACCTTTGAACCCATTAAACCCATTGAACCAAAATGGTTCAAGGTTCAATGGTTCAATGGTTTAATGCTTGCCATGGACTCTTTTTTCGATTGAAACAAGGCACTGACCCAAACCTAAAGATGACCAAGTGTTGGAAACTGGTTCTTTTGATTGAACTCACCTATAGAAGCCTTTGAACCTATTGAACCTGCTATTACCCTTACTAAAAATCTTTAAAAATGAGGAATTTAAAAGCTCAAAACAAATTTCAAAAAGGGAAGAGACAATTTTGGTCTTGTAGGGCCCAAAATAGTTCATATGTTATCCCAAAAATGAGTGATATTTTTGGGGGACAATAGTTGGCTCCAATTGGGAAACTTCCCTTGGTTAAAATTTTGAAACAACTAAGGGGAGTAGAAACTAGAATCTCTAGTGCCTTGAAGTATGCCATTGGGCTATGGAGTCATGCTACCCAAAAAGAAAGGTTCCAAAAGAAACAAATGAACAACACAAAGCAAAAGTAGAAACTATACAAATATACATATGTACAGGTGAACTTATCTAATACTTCAAGAATTGAAGTACTGCAGATGTTACTCATCATGGGACAAAGAAAAGGGGATGCCATCTTGATAAACTAATAGGAAACCATTTTGTCCCCAAAAATGGTGATGGGCAAATGGAACTCTCCACCAGGAAACCAATTTTTTGCGTCTTCCTCTTGGCTCTTTCTTCTTCTTTCCCCATGGTAGGATGTGGTCTTCAAGCTGAAAACCAAAACTCCTTGCTCTCTTGGCAAAGAGTTCCTTTGCTGACATTGGAGTATAGCAGTATGGTCCACCACCATAGCTGCATGTTCTACTAGTTTAGTACAGCACATGCTTTGATTGTTAGCCTTAAACTCTTGACAAACCATCAGCTCAGCATCTCCTTTGGTGTGAAGGAGTTTGATCTCTTCATCCTGATTAGTTTTCAATTTGAGCAACAGAGATCCACATCCAGCTGTGGAAGAATTGCTGCCATCGGATTCCAAGATCCAAACATCATCAAAAGTTGATCTTTTATCAGATTTTTGTTTAATGGAGATGGAAGATCCTTTTTTATTTATACTATGCCCTACTAATTCTTTTGATGCCTTGTTTGGATCAAATTCTAGATTGCTAGCTATAGGACTTTCATCAATTGAGACATGAGCATCCTTTGTGGTCAAGAAGTAATTACCCCTACCTGACGGCTCAAATAGAATTTGAGCTACAAGGGCCAACATTTGGGTGACCATAAATTTTGCCTCAGATAGGTCTATACTGAGTTCTCCACCAATGTTTAATTACTCAGGATAGGCTTGCAGGGATTCAAACTCAGTGATTTGAATTTTGGATTTCTTGACATGATCAATCATGTCAAATGACTGAGATGGACTTAGAAGAGAGGATGGGAGTTCATCCTTTTGATTTTCGGGAGGGGGAGGACTAGTTTGTGAAGTTAAAGTAGAAGGTGTAGAGATGTTTGATGTATTAACCTTCTTAGAAATCATTTGGTCCTTTGACTAGAAAGGAAGAGTGGTTCCCCACTTAGCTTTTGGAATTGTACGCTGAGTTAATTTCTCTGTTCTTTCTTTATCAGCTTGCTAGGCTGACTGATTCTTGGACTAGGTGAATACTATGTATGATCCTTCGACTGCTTCACCTTCACTTCTGGGTTCATCTTACTAATTTAGGAAACCAATGTGGGAGTCACCAGCTGATTCTTCTAGATCCTCCTTGAAGATATTAGTGCTATTTTCTTGCTCAAAATCAAGTTGGAAATAGGAAACATGTTCTATTTCTTGATATTCAACTACTGAGTTGGTTAGAGGTGCTTCAAGGGCAAGGTTCCTCTATGGGGGAGGAAGACAATTTGGTTTCCCTTGACTTTTGGCAGTGTTGCCTTGATATGGATGATTCTAAAATACCCTCTTTGGCATATCTTGATTAGGAGGAGTAGACATACTTTGGGACATTTGCCTTTTTAAGGCTAGCAATTCATTTGCCAGCTTTTGTACCATTGGGTCAATGGTAGATATGGGTGAGTATTCATAAGATGAAGAGGGTTTGCCTCTATTAGGATCTCTCCTTATCTTTCCTACCAAGATAAGGTCATATTCTAGCTTAGTAGCCATGTCCTAGGCAATAACAAGGTCTATGTGTCTAGCCCATCTCAACAAGAAACTCACTTTAGGTAGCTATGAGTTGATGAAGAAGCATTTGAGGTTTTGAGGTGTCAGCTGGGTGACCATAGGAATCTTATGCCTTAGCTTGTCAAACCTAGAAATCAAGTCCCTCATAGGCTCATGGGGCTCCTTCATCTGTGTGAGCTAGGCCAGTAAGGCATGTGCATCTTCTGTGGGCTTGAACCTTGCTTCAAACTTAGATTTAACTCTATTCCAGTCTATCACTGATCTAGCTTGCAAATGGTAAAACTAGTCTGCAATAGCACCTTGTAGGGTCTCCACAAAAATCCTAACTGCCACATCTTCAAATTCCACCCCTATCACACCATAGGCTATGCTAAAGGCTGCAATGTGTTCATCAAGGTGAACTCTCCCATCTCCAAAGAATTTGGGGAAGTTCTTTCTTGAGCTATGTGGAAGTTCATGTAGAGGTGGAGTCAAGTTGAGTGGGCCAAATGAGCTACCCCAGGGGCCTTGAACTGCCATGATTTAATTATCAAAAATAGGGATAACAAATTTGGGTGGAGTGGCTAGTTTGAAAAACAAAAATGGAAAAGGATTAGCCCTACTTCATCTTGAGGCTTTAGGCTTCAAACTGTGCACTCTTTTCCAGTAGCTCTAGTTTTGTAGACCAAATAAATAACAAAAGTGGAGGAAGATGGTAAGGCTATAATGATAATGGGTAAGACATGGAATGGAGTTGCTAGAGTCTATAATGGATAAGGGTTATAATTATTATGGGTAAGACACATGTGATGTTTCAATTTGAAACTTGAGGTTCCAAATTGCATAAAATTACTATGTCCCCAACAGAGTCGCCAAAAACTATTGGGTGAATATTTTATCAGCCAGCTAAGTGGTGACCAAAATAGTTCCTATCACCACAACATAGGGAGATTGGTCATCTAATGTTGTAGGTTTACCACATCCAAAGGGGATAAATCTCTCCTCTCATTAAGGGGAGGTTCCCTATTAAATATGTGGAGGCTATATACTATATATATAAGCAAAAAGTAAGACACAGGGGTGGAATGAACCATCCATCTCTCTTTTTTTAGAGATGATGCTAACAAATAGAGGATAAATCTTGGGTGATTGGTGAAGGAATTTCTCTTCTTTTAGAAGTAACATTCAACCAAGAGCTAGATCCCTTCTTGGATAGTAGAAATCTTGGTGAAGTGACATAAGGCACTTCTCTTCTTTCAGAAGTGCTTGTTCTTGCAAACAACAAGACTCTTTCTAGTAACAAGTGACTGGTAACTAGGTCCAAATTAACCATAAATATAAGATGTAGCTCAAAGTCTCCACCTTGACTACCCTAGAGTGAGGTATGAAGAACAATGGGGGCACAAAGTCATCCCAAGGACCTTTACATAGAAATAGAAAATAAAAACACACTAAAGACAATTGCAGACAACACAAAGTCTTCCACAACTAACTTTAGGACACCTTCCTAATTACTTCTACTAGTTCTATTTGTTAGATCAAATAAACAAGAATGCTCCTAAGAAATATACATAAGAACAATTTCCTAAAATAGCACAAGCTATAACAGCACAAAGTCTGCAAGTAACTTGCTTTCTCATTCAGATAAAATAATATGAAATTACAATCTAAGCTCAAAGTCTCCGTATTTACCTTTCAATTTGGGTAGAGTTTTTCTTCTGGTAATGAGAAGATCTCCCTTGTAACAATGTAAGAGTTTACATTATATAGAGGCCAGGAGAGACTTGGCACTTTGTCCCATGGAGTGACCTATGTTGCACAATCAATGCCTTGGCTGTATTTTTGATTCTGTCAAGAAGGGCCATGTTAGAACAGGGTGACTGCCTTAACTGTGGCATGTTGGTTCATCTTCCTTGTCTTATCCTGAGTCTAAATCACTCATTCCATCACTTGCTATCTGTGTAAATGTCTATTCTACCTTTAATTCAAAGGGGACAAATAGGTTGCACTTTCAATGTTTGTAGGCCCCAAATATCTACTCGATGAATTGCTTCACCTACTAGAATTAACTCCCACTGAGTTTCCCTCTTTGGCTCTTCCTTCTCTTGGTCCTAGCCTTAGGGTCTTTAAATGTATTAGGTCTATGTTCTAAGCCTACAAGGATCAATTAGATGCTTCACTATAGCAATTTTGATGTCTACAAGTTTCTCTTCCTTTAAAGGTCAATGGCTGGCCATTCACCCCAATTTCGTCATTTACAGGCCTGTCATTTTTTTGTGATGTGGGTGAGGACACGTGGCAACATATACGGCTTTGAAATAACCTTCTAGGAATAAGCCTTGAGACTTGTTAGAGACTGGAGGCATGGATGCAGACACGTGATAGTTTTTGTTGCACTAGGATGGGACATGTGGCACGTTCTACTCTCTAAAGCTTCATTTGAAACTGTGTTTTGGTGCATGACACTTGGCAGTTTCTACTATACTTTTGAGGCTCGACCCTTCATGAAGGGAACTTTTCCTTTGGGATCTCAAACAGGGTCCATTTTATGTGTCAAGTGTCCCTCTGCAAGGGTCTTTGTCCTTCTCGATCCTCCTGATGGCCTTCAAGATTTTCATCTTCAGTGGGCCTATTGTTCCATGTATTTCCTTTAGACAAATTGTCTAAAGGAACTCCTTCATTTTCTTCAAAAAAAAATTCTAAAGAAATTCCTTCAAATAATTTATCTAAAGAAATTCCTTTCTTTGGCTTTGTGCCTCCTACAAGGGCATCCCTCTTTGACACGTGGTATTATCCATCACTTCTTGCCAAGGACACATGGAGTCTTCTGCTATATCATGTTGAAACCCTCTACCATCGACACTTGGTGCTTTCTGCTATCAGGCTTTTATAGGATCATAGAAATGCTTGGGGCTCACTCAGGTTCTTTTAGATGATGACACTTATTAGCCTCCATCGATCTCTACATGGGGTACGTGGCATCATCTACCAATTCTCAGAAATAAAGTGTAATGGGGCTTAGCTAATAATACATGGCAGCATCTACCTGACTCTTTCTTTTGCACAAGCTTCTTTTCTTAATGGAGGCAGCCTTTGAACCTTTGAACCCGTGAACTCGATGAACTTATGAAGTGATTCAAGGTTTAATAGTTCAGTCAGTTCATTCCTTTGAGTCACTTTGGCATCTTTGAACTAAGCATGTTGAACTAGTTAGGGCTTGAACTCGTTAAACTATTAAACCACCAAAATGGTTCAAGGTTCAATAGTTCAGTCCTTTGAAACTTGTTAGATGCTTGGAGCTGTAGAACTTTGAAATGGTTGAACTTTGAACCTCTATCAAAGCGCTTAGCTCTCATTGATGATGTTGAACCTTTGAACCCATTGAACCCATTTAATTTAAATGTTTCAAGGTTCAATGGTTCAGTGCTTGCCAATGGACTCTTTTTTCAATTGAAATAAGGCAATGACCCAAACCTGAAGATGACCAAGTATTGGAAACTGGTTCTTTTGATTGAACTCACCTGTAGAAGCCTTTGAACCTATTGAACCTGTTATTCCCTTTACTGAAAAGCTTAAAAAATGAGGAATTTGAAAGCTCAAAACAAATTTTGAAAAGGGAATAGACAATTTTGGTCTTGCAGGGCCCAAAATAGTTCATATGTTGTCCCAAAAATGAGTGATATTTTTTGGGGACAACAAATTCAACACATTCCATCCAATCATATTTTATGATTAAATGCAAACCATTAATCATGATCCAAATATATGGTTGTGTTTGGTCCTTGTAATCATAAAGCAAATCAAGTGAGCTTGGGGCCATATAACATAAGTCATAAGCCTAAGTCCTTAAAACATAATAAAATTAGGACCCTTTAAATAATTAAAATCATAACATAATATTTTATCCTAAGGTCACTTTTTTATTTGAGCTTGAACATGGGCATTCCACTTGGCAGCTCTGTGGGGCTCTTGGTCCTTTGACTTTGTTGACACTAAGAAGGGCCCGTAGACCGTAGATCTCTATCTAGCTACCCATGATGGTGACACTTGTCACCCTCATGGGAATTTTATAGGTCTTTGACATTTAAAAATTATGTTTGCTCTATTGGATCAATCTTGTATGAATAGTCATGGATCATTGATCATGATCTATGTGATCGAGAGAGATTGACTCCATGGGTTAAAGTCTTTGATTCATTAGGTCCAACTCACTTCGTTCAATCAATGTTGTCCAGTTAAACATGGGCCATCCATCCTAAAAATAATCATATAATTTAAGTTAGGCCTTAGGGGCATATAAGTCTTAGGATAAAGTCTTAAGACTAAGGCCTCATCTATTTTAATAAGCATGAATGGGGCCTTAGGAATAAGACATTGTCTAAATTATGATAAGAGGGACCATGGTAATAATAGAGTTTAGAATAAGATAGGAACATAATAAAAGGACCTTACAAACATAAAGTTAGACCATGAAAAAATAAAATGTAATAAAGAGAGAAATATACAAAGGGGACTAAGCATATAATTTTTAGGTCATGGTTTGGTCATGTTGAAAAACATGACTAAGCCATGGTATAAAAATTAAGCTTGAGTCCATAGCATTTTTAAAGTGCTCCTGCTAGTTTTATGCCCACGAATTTTGAATTTGGTCCAAAAATTTATGCCAGGGTTTCTAAAGGAGGGATTCATTAAACATAAAACTTAAAACATGAAGATCCACTATTAGTAACATTAGGCATTATTAAAGTAGAAACATGAACAAAATAAACCAACCCAAATGAGGTGTGGATGATTTTCAAATATAAATAATATGAAAACATGTCAAAGAAATTTAGATCAAGAGAATTTTTAATTTTACACCACAAATTTGCACAATTTTATCACAAGGGTCCCCTTTTTTCAAGAATGGGCGTATGTTGTTCTCAAAAAATGGTGAATTCTGGGGGAAGCATAGTAATATGTTAGAATCTAAAGACTCTTGTTCAGATAAATAACTAGATTACCTATTCCACTTGATCAATGACATCATCAAAATTGGTTCATGGTTTAAATAATTTTTACACCAACAAAAATAAGATGAAACATCAAAACATAACCATGTTATGTGTGTGTTTTGATTCCACTTATTGTTTGCCATGGGATTTAGGGAATAACTTATAAATTTAATGTCTTTAACCATTACCATTAACTTTTAGTAGATTAGATATTTTTTAAGAATAATACTTTTAGCTCAGGGAAGGCTTGGATATTGCTCTATTTCTAGCTAGGCATCCATATCCCTGATAGAGATACCTTTGGCTCCACTCTAGGCCTTACTCCATTGAAAACTAGGCATCCATAACCCCAATGGAGATTACCAGAATCACCTTTATTTGGAAGGTTTTTTATTTTGTAATAAGCTCTTATTTTTGTATTTTAGACTTTTTTGGCTTTCTAGCAAAGGTTGGGAACCAGGTTAGCCAGGTTTAGGGATTTGGTTAAATATTTGATCTTCAGGCAATCATCTATGGTCACAACCTTTGTCTTAGGAAATTATGTTTATTAAGTGTGAACATGATTGTGCTCCAATATTTTAAGCTTTCATCTTATATGTGCAATTCTTCTTAAAACCAAATGTAGACTAGAACAATGATTAAGATTTTATGAAATAGTAAATTTATTTATTAGTCTTTACTAGTTCCTCTAAACTATATCATTGAGATTATATTTCAAATCCATGATTGACATTTGCTTAAGATACATACATGCATTCCTAAATGTGGAGTTTTAGGAGCTATTTTAATAAACTCTAAGCTGAGGACTATTCAAAAGGACTTATTAGAAGTAAAGAACCAAAACAAGGAAAAAAACACAAAGAAAAGAAAGCAAAGAAGACAAAAATCAAAGGTAAATCAAACAAATATATACACATATATGTACAAATAAGGGACAGGAAGGAAAGAACAAAATGGAACTAATTTATCTTACCTACACTAATTCTAACTAGTCTTACAAATCACTCCATGAAGACCCCAGGTGGAGAAGCAAAAAAGTAATGATTGAGATATTTCCCATTGGTGGGAAATGTGAATTTTGCTCCTTATAGGTCTTTTATCTTGAAGGTGTTATCCCCAAGTATCTCAGTAATATGGTAGGGACCTATATATAGAGGTGTGGATTTTCCATGTTTTCCTTTAGGTTCAGATGCCTTCTCCCAAATAAGAACTAAATCTCCTTATCTAAACACCTTTATCTTTGATCATTTATCAAACCATCTCTTCACTATGGTTTGGTGCCTACTAAAATTATCAAAATCTTCTTCTTTGGCATCTTTTATCTGAATAATGTCTAGTAGTCTTAAACTTGAAAACTCTTGATCTTATTCCATATATTCCTACATGATCTTGTACATAGGTAACTTGAGAGTGATAGGGAAGATAGGTTCTTTTCCATACACTATCAATAATGGTGATGCCTTGAGATCCTACTTAATTCTTATTTGGTTGGCCCATAGGGCATATTTGAGAAGCTTATCCCATGTTCTAGGATTGTCTATAGTAGACTTATTTATTGCCTTCATCAAGTTCTTATTAGTAAATTTAGATACTCCATTACCTTGAGGGTAATGGTTGGATGAGAACTTTAAAATGATGTTGATATCATATTCCCATTCTATCATTTCAATTGATATTAACGCAGATCCATTATCACATACTAAAGACATTGGTGTCCCAAATTTGGTGCATATGTTTTCCTCAATAAACTTAATCACTTCTTATGTTATACACTACTTAGTGGCTACTGCTTCAGTCCATCTGCTATAATAATCAGTATTAGTTAAAACATAGTTGTGACCTTTTGATGAGTTGGGGTTGATTACCCCCACAAAGTCTAACCCCACTATGTAAAAGGTTTATCAACCATTACTAGTTGTAATGGCATTACCACCTTTGGCTCTTTAGTGCTAAATATTTGGCATGGATGGCACTCTTTCATATGTTTTTGATCATATTTAAAGATAGTGGGCCAATAGTAACCAGCCCTCACAATTTTATGAGATATGGTTATTCTAGATGGATGCCCACTTCCTAGTTTCTCATGAAAAGTGCTCATTATCTCAACAACTTCTTACTTTGAAATGCATCTTAGGCAGACACCTTCAAATTTATTTTGATACAACACTCCATTATTGATCAAGTAATGGGTTGACATAAGTCTTAATCTCAATGTCAAATTCTTATAGGATAGACATCCACTTACCTTTCCTTTCTCCCAATTCATTTTGACTCAGCATAAGCTTTATGGTAGGGTCAAGTAGAATTGCATGCACCTTATTCCTAAGAATTTAGTGCCCAAATTTTTTCACTACCTTAAATAATTCACATGCTTGCTTATCAATTAAAGATTAATTTAACTCAACATTTTTAAAGTGTATACTCATGAAAGCAATTGGATGGTCACATCCATCATTTTTATAAGTTAAAACTATAGTAATAGTGTTATCAAAAGTAAAAGAATAGAGGTAAAAGTCCTTTAAGAAGTTAGGACTTATTAAAATTGAAGCCTGATTGATTGGATCCTTGATGTTATTAAAATCACTCTTGGATTATTCATTCTAGGTGATTTTGGCATCTTTCTTTAGCATATCATTTAGTTTCTTGATAATTTTATAAAGATAGAAATAAACTTTCTCATAAAATTGATCTTTCCAAAGAATGATTCTAGTTCTTTTCTACTATTGGGAGGCTCTATCTTTGATATAGTATCTATTCTATCTAGATCTATAGAGATTCCCTCCTTAGTGATAAAATTATCTAATAATTATCCCTTAGTTACACAAAAAATACTCTTTTGGGGGTTGAGATAAATCCCATACCTTCTACATTATTTAAACACCTATTGTAGGTGCATGGTGTGGTCCTCCTTATTCTTATAAAAAAAAAATCAAGTCATCCATGTATATAATTATGAACTTACCTATCAAGCCTTGGAAGGCATGATCCATTGCTCTTTATAATGTGTCTCCTACATTGATTAACCCAAATGGCATCCTCTTGTAAGCAAAGATGCCCCAGTTGGTTGTAAATGTTGTCTTCATCATGTCCTCTTTATTCACCAGCACCTAGTTATATCTTGACAAACCATCAAGAAAGGACATCATGGCATAGCCAAAAACAATTTAGATCACTTGATCAAAAGAGGGCAAGGGATAGTTGTCCTTTTCAGATGACTCATTTAGATTCCTAAAATCAATGCACAACATTATTTCACAATTATTCTTCTTGATTATGACCAGATTGGCAACCCAAGTGGAGTGCCTAATTGGGAATACAATTATAGCATTTAACAACTTCTTAACTTCCTTGAAAATCATGGGTTCCAAAATAGGGTTCACAGGTCTTTGCTTTTGCCTAAAAGACTTGTAGTTTTCTTTGAAGGGTATGGTATGAGTTATGACCTTTAGATCAAAGATATTTAGGTCATCATAGACCATGTTATGATATATTTATACTTGGTTAATATATCTTTATCCCTTTCATTTTCAAAGCTCATACATGATATCCCAATATTAACTAATTGAGGTTGATTTTGAGGTCCAAGATCAAATGCTTTATAGTCCTTCTCACTCACTTTGGTGATCTTAGCATTCTCATCTAGTTTATCCTGATCAAGCAACCTTTCCAAGGTAATTATGCCTTATAAATTTTTTTTGTTACTCAAATGAATGACTTTATTACTAAACTTGTCATTTTCTTCAAGAGTATTTTCATTGGCCTCATCTATGACATGGGCCTCAAAAGATCCTGAGTTAGTCATGAAATCTAAGATTTGTTGGTCATCATTAAATACCTAAAAATGGTTCACATTATCTGGGACCTAAGGGCATGAAAATAGCTCAATGTTAAGGTTTTGAGAGTCATGGTCTAGAATAATATTGGCCACAACTGAGGCAAGCTCATCAGTGGTCTTGTTTTCTTCTCTAGGGATGAAAATAATGTTGAAAGCATCAAAAGATTGCAATAAATCCTAGACTCTAAACTTGAACCTTTTTAGATATGAAAATTTACATTGATATTTGATCCTCACTTGATTAACCATAAGTTCTGAATCACCATGAACTACGAGCTATTTAACCTTATGCTTAATAGTAAATTTCAATCCTAGAGTCAAAGCATCATACTCTACTAGATTATTTATGAATGGAAACTGAAGTCTATAAGCAATTTTTAGTTCCTTCCCAATAGGATTGGTGAGAACAATTCCTACTCTAGACCTTGAATTACACCTAGTAGCAAAAAAAAGTAATTTCCACATTCTAGGAAAAGCATGAGAAGTCTTAGCATTGCATACCTTAGCAGTCTCAAGAGTTAAAACTCCTAAATTAGAGTAAATTATGCTTACCTTTTCATTCACATCATTGTATTCTGTGATCATATGTTTCATCCTTGGTTCTCTTTCCACTCTGATTTGATTTGGTACTCCTTTCTAAGGTAGACATAAATGCAAATAGTTAGTGGACATGTATCTATTTAGGACCTTTTATCCATTCCCTACTTAAAAATATTCCATAAACATCAAGAATATCAACTATTTGGATATCAATAAACTATTAGACTCTAGGATCATAAGCAAGTTACATATGAACATTTAATAACTCCTTAATTACTTTGACCCTAGATTTATCTAATTGAGTAACAACTCTATCAGAATTAATAAGTTTCAAGCCAAGTTGTTTGTGAATACTTACTAGCATGATGTTGGTAGATGCACCATAATATAATAAATAGTTATCTAAATTCTTACCAAACATTTTGATAGTGGCAAAGAAAGGTGGGGATTCTATCTTAGCTTTATACATTACCACATTAGTATTGTCCATCTTGGGTGGCTTGCCAAGATTCTTTAATAAAGACTCCAATAATAGGTCCCTTTGTTTAGTGATCTACGTCAATTCATGTAATGTGATGTTAGCCTTTATTTTCTTCATGTCCTCCATGATGTTGTACCTAGTTCTATTTGAATAATTAGAAGCATCAATACCAAGTTTAGAAGTACTTCCCTTTGGATGCTATAGGTTATTATTTGAAGTAGTATCTAGAGGAGTGCTAAAGTTGTTTGGAGGGGTTGAAGTAGTCAAATTCTACTTCTAATCCTTATCCTTCAAAGGGTAGGTCCTCTTCAAAAACTACTAGAAAACATGTACTTCTTCAAGGATGTCATCAGGGTTGTTATCTTCTTGGAAGGGGAAGTTAAATGTCTCCACCATGAGAGCCTAGTCAAATGATTTGGATCTTGATGTACCTGCATCATCATATTTTTTAGGAATCACTTTAAAAGTGTCTAGTTCTTCTTGAAATATTTCAAAAGCCTTGCAGAATTTAATGCAATCAATTTCACCATGCTTAGTTGTGTAATAAACCCTACAGTAATCAGTTAAGGCAACATCAATAAGATTTATATCCATTGTTTTCTTATCAGTAGATGATTCATTATTCTTATTGTTATGAAAACTATCATTTTAAAACCTATTATTAGGCCTATTGAATTGTTGAAAAGAAAATTTTCTACTAGAACTCTCTCTAGTGTGGCTAACTTGCTTTTGTAATTGAATGAAATTAGTGCGTAGCTTTTGTACCATCTTCAATATAGAATCATTCTCACTCTTAGGAGTTTTTGAATTATGAACCTAGTCTTTATTAGTACCATTAGTTGGTACTAAATCCTTTTGATCATTTGGATTAAATCTAGTTGTAGCATGGTTCAAGAATCCTAAGTTATGGTTAGGAGCAACATGGCTTAAGGGTCATTGGTTCAAAGATGGGATCTAATTCAAAGTAGGTACATTCTAATTGTTATTAGGAAAGATATTCAAGGTAGGCATATGTGGATTGACATTTGGGATAGAGTAATCGATTTGTCCTTGAGGTTGCATTGTATCATTGATGATCACCACTTTAGAATAGGCTTAGGCTAAGGAGGTGATGACTGGAAGAGATATTTTCATGAATATAAAGGTCATAAGATCTACTACATCCTTATAGATTTCTAAAGCCAAAACATCATTAGGTTTATATGGGTCTCTGGTTTAGCTATACATCTTTTGAAACCTATAATTAAATTATCTTATGGATTCACTTACATCCCTCCTAATTATGGTGAATTATTGGTACAAGACATAAGGACTAATGATCTTACTAAATTGGTCAATGAAAACATTGTTAAAACCATCCCATCTGGTGATGTAGTTGTTAGGGAAATTAAAGAACCATTCACATGCAGCATATTTGAAAGTGAAAGGAAATAGCCTACATGCAACATCTTCATGAGTGACATTTAACAATCTTAATGCAGCTTTGAATGATTTAATGTGTTCCTCTATAGTTACAACACCATTAGGACTAAATGTTGGCAAATATTTTTCAAGATTATGGGGAAGTTCATGTACTACACTTGATACATTGATGGAAGAATCCCCTATCCAAGCTATACCTCGATGAATGTAAAATGCAAGAGTACCTTGAAGTGGTGAGGTTGGAAAATACATATAAATTCTACACTTGCCTTTGTCTCACCTAGTTATCCTATGAACTTTTAATTCAAGAAGAGGTTCCCTGGTCTCTGAACATGACCTTGTTTTGATTCTTGGCAATATTAGCTTGATAAATTTGGATCCTATTTGAAATATGATGTGTAAAATCAATATTCAAAAAGAACAAAGATTAGTATTTCACATTAAGCAAATTCTACAAATATTTATATAAATAATAATAAAGGATAGAAATATTTAGCCAAATTAGCTCAAAGATGTATCCAATCACATGAATAAGAATGATATTTACAACTATAAGCTCAAAGGAACGCAAATCTACAAAGTATTTATCAATATTTGATCAAAATAGCTATCACTAACCTCAAACCTCTTGAATCGACAAAGTTAAAGCCATATTTACCATAATCAAATGTATACTCTTAAAGAACTTTGATCTTTGTCTAAAGGCAGCACAAAGATGGATCTAGGACTATGAAGATTACCAACCTTTACATAATTACGCTAAAAGAAACACAATTATGCAAAGAATATATCAATCTTAGATCAAAATACACCAAAACCAACAAAGATCCTACAAATTTAGAAATATTTATTGATCCCTCATCACACTAGCAGAGCTCCACATGTTGATGCCTCAATGTGTATCACAGGTGCTCTTAGTGTTTAAAGAACATTTCTCATTTTAGAATTCAAGTAATTCAGAGCATGAGTATCATGTGGTAATCTAGTTACCTATGATGAAATAGTGGTAGAGTAATTAGATTATCCACAATATTTATAAACTTTGGTGGTTGGGAGCCACCATGGCCATACTCAAACTATCTTTGCAAAAGTAAAGTAATATGTACTAATATTAGTGAATTGTGATCAAACCTTAATCTAAATACTAATCTAAAATGAATATTTACAATGAATCTAAACTAAATTGATCTAGTTAAAAAAGGGGGGAAAGGGAAAGGTAGGGTAGGGAAAAAATATGTTGCTAATCTTTACCTCAAACATCATGACAAGGTTCAAATTCCAACTAAATGTGCATTTAACTAGTATATAATATAAAATAGCATGCACCCAACTCTTACTACACACCAAGAAAGTATCTAAGGATAATATGAATAAATACAAGTAATAACTAGCTTTACTTTAAATATTTACTATTGAAATCAAATAGTGTATACACATCTTTATGTAGAGCAAATAAAATGAAGTAAACCCAATAACATTCAACTAATCTAGCATTTTCACAAATTAGCAACCCTGTATTAAAGACGAATATCCAAAATTATAAAAAAACCATTCAAATTTGAGATTTAGAATATAAAATTGAGAGAGAATCCATAATGACAATTCACACAAATAATTGAGACAAACTTTTTAGTATTCCCTATTTGCATTAAATTGCTCTAAAAGTTACAAATGGTTTTGGATCTGAAAACTCCCTCTCTTTTATAAATGAAAATGCTCCTTTTATAGACTTCAAGGAAGCATGTTAGTTAGTTGTATCAAATTACAAGTGTATAAATGTAAGGATAGTTGTCCTTTCTACAATGTTCTAGAATACACTAGACTTTTCTAAATAAACTGACCTATAGGCAATGTGCATACAAATTGCACATGATTTTATAAAAGGATATTCCATTTTCAAAATTTACAACACTTCCACAAAATAAAATAATCCTAGATAACTAGTAGACCATGTGATGATTAAGTCCCTTGGTTTTACTAAAGTAGCCTTACTACCCTTTGATGTTGCTCATCAATAAGTCTCAAATTAACTATAGGTTCCAATAACAACTCATTATCTTGATCAGCCAAATCTCTAAGGTCCCTATCATTTCTCCCCAAGGCTTCTTTAATGCTTCTTACCTCATATTTGTTAACTTTATGGAGTAAAACATGTCATAAAATGATCCCTCAAACATTTCAATCATTGCATCAGGAACTGATAAAACTACCCACCTCTCCAAATTCTCTTTTTGTTTTTACAGGTTATCTATTTGTTGTTTCATACCCTTGATGCTAGTTGTAGTTAGGAATTTTGAGTCTGGGCTACTTCAAGTATATCTTCATCAAATATGGGGTGTTCACCTAGTTTTTGAACTTCTACTTGAGTTAATCCAATACATGGTTCCACTTTTCGAAAAGTGAACTCTTCTCCTACAACCATGGCTCTCTTTTCAATAACTCTCTACAAGTTATCTATAGTTGGGTCAAATTTGACACCAAATAAAGAGTGTGTTATCTTTGGAGGATTTGGGACTTCTATTTGTGTGTTACCTGAATATCCAAGAGTAGTAAATTATCTTTCCCTCTCTTCCTTTTGCATTACAATTATCTAGGGCTTGATCTCATCATGAACTGTTATGTTCACTAACTTGGTCATGTCCCAAGAGTGTTTCATAGTGGGGATATTTTGTAAATTGCCATATATGAACCATTCAGGAATGGTTGGTCCCTGTAGCACGTTTTATTCACTAAAGACATTAACCTCACTTAATGGATGAGTGAAGGTTAGTTTATGCTTCTCTGGTCCTACTAGAATTAATGCAAGTTTAGCCTTCCTCTTAGGTGGAGTAATAATGGGAATTAGTTCCAATGCTACCTCTTTTCCTTTCTATTTCACTGCCTCCTCAACTTGGGGTTGAGGTTATTCTATCTATGTCTCTTCCTCATTAGATCAATAAGTAATAGAGAACATTTATAGTACATCTTCCATAGTTTCACTTGGGTCTAATGCCACCACACGAATGTACTCAATTGGAGATCCTGGTTCATTAGGTTGGGTTGAAGATGATGTCTCCTCACTAGGCCTCCTTTCTTTAGGTCTCTATTTATTTTTCACCTTAGGTGTTGTGACTTCTAATTTTGATTGTGACTACATGGGAGGAGGTCTAAAGTATTGACCTCCTAGCAAGTGGTATTAAATTGGACCAAGTTTTCAAATGTCATCACTCCCTTTTTGGTCCCTCATCAATCTGGCATTTGGACTGATGCCACATTTTTTCAACCTTGTCAATACTTATATGAAGGATTCATCCTTGGTGTATATTGAGTCATAGACTCCTAGCCAATGTTTGTAGGTCAAATTTATCTGCTTGGCCTTCAAATGTTTCCCAATTATTTCATTGGGGTCGCACTATCTTAAATCATCATGTTGTAACTTTAAGGATGCTCTATTTTTAGAAGCATCTTCAATGTTATCCCAATGCTAAAAGATGGTCCTGCTAATAGCCAAGGGTGGAGTATGCAATATTCCTTTCATTTTGTTTTTACATAAGCCATCTATACCATTATATATTTGGAATGCAACTTCCTACTTAGCCAACTTGTTTGGAACATGGACTAGTAGTCTAAGTAGAGTGCATTATGTTCCCTCAATCCTAATGATTATGCAATCTAAATAAAAGTAGATGTCCCCAATGGATTAAATGGATTTCTTTTCCAATGTGCTCACTCTTTCGATTAGGTTTCCTATTATGGCCTTAGTCAAGGTAGGATAGATTCAATCACATATCAAATGAATATAGTTTCTATACTTGAAGATATGTATCTTTGAATAGAACTAGGACATTGTCTATGTCTTTTCAAGTGACCATCCTTTAAAGTTAGGGATCTCAATTATGGAAATAAGGGTATCCAAAAAGTAGGACATCATATTTAATTCTCTCCTAGTCCTCTTTTTGATTATGGAGATCTACCTACATAAACATGTGCTAATAACTTCACCAATGGGAGGGGTCAACTCTTTCTCAATCATAAAATACACTAGGGGCACCCATATGCTATCAAAATAAGTGGTTTTGGGGTTTCTACATAGTTTGTTCATCAATCTCATTAGCATCCTAATTCCAAGTTACAATTGGTTGATGGTAATGTTTCCACTAAGGTCAGAAATCACATGGTTTCTAGAATATAACCATGGGGCAAGGATGGTTTTGAGATTATTTTTATTAGCCCATTCATTGAGTGTGGGCACATCTACTTAGGGCTTGGGTAACTTATAATATCTCTAAAAATTAATGGGAGACACATAAGAAATACATTTGCATGTACATTTATTGATCAACATGCCCTTTTAAATTTTACAGTCTTTAAAAATAGGTAGGAGGACATCTATACAGTGAAGTACCTCTAGTTTTGCCACTGTGTAGTGAAGGCTTGTCATCTATGCTATAACTAGGTCATAATATCTCCTCTTAAAGGATGAAATTTTATCACCCTCCTTTGTTATGAGTTGTGTCTCTTTAGTTTCCCAAAATATTTTTGATTAATTATTGTCTCCAATGTTTAATACCATAGCATCAAATATTTGTCCTTAAAGACCCTTCCTTTTGAATCTATGGTTAAGTAGAGATTTTTTTCCTCTCTATGTTATTTTCATAACATCATGACTATGATATTTATAAATTTATCACTAGTGTCTACAAATTACCTATGGATCAATTTGTACTTGCTCAGATGATAATTGCACTCTTTTTAGTTTGACTATGGTCAATTGATTTAAATTAGGGCTTTATGAATGTTAGGGCTTATTTTTAAGTCTTTTATGGGTTTTAATGGTGATGGTTTCTAGACTTAAGTGAACTTGGTGCCTTGGATTTGATTTGGACCTTTTCCTTTATACCTTTGCTTTTTTTTACCCATAAAATCTTTGGTTTTGTCATTTTCTACTTAAGTGGCCTCGATGTGGCACCCAGTTGGCACTTTTATGGCACTTTGTTCATTAATGTTAAAAAACTAACCATTTACCTTTGAAAATCCTACTTGGTTTTGCTTTCTTGGATCATGGTACATGAATCAATGTGGATCATTGATCTCAATCCCAATATTTGCCTACCATTAGCCATTGTTTGCACTAGGCTCCATGGTTATGCCACTTGGCAGGCCCATGGGGATTCTTAAGATTTGTACCTTTTTATCTCTATAAGTTGGCATGAATTCACCACATGTAAATACTATGGGCCCTTGGAGGTTTCATTGAATAGTTCAATTAGAGATCTTGATCCATTTGATCATGTTCTTCTGGTCACACATGAGTCATAATTCCTGCAAAGATGCATGATGTTTAAATTAGCACCGAGACATATAATAACTTAGGTTAAAGACTTTAGACTATGGTTTATTTTGTGTTAATAAACATGATGTAAAATTTTGGCTAAAGTATTTAAGCTAATCCTAGATCATAATAAAAGGATCGAGTATAATTCTTGTTTTATTTAAACATAAGGTTTTACCCTATCAATATATATGATAAAAATTTTAGGGTAAAAATATCTAAGCTAACTTTTAATAATGAGACCTTTCATTTATTAGGTTAAGTCGATAAAATAGACCCAAAAATATCATGGGACATATGGGGACCAAGCATGATATTTTTGACTAAGGTTTAGTCAAATGTTTATAAACATGGCCACACTTTAGGATATAATTTGATCTAGGTTTGTGGTGTTTATAATCAATCCCATGAAAATTTGAACTTGGTCTATGATGGGCTAAAGGCTAAACAAAATACTAATTTATCTTTGAGGTATGAAATCCTAAGCATGTTCATCCTACAAGGCATCAAATGATGGCCTCATAGACATCAATGATGGCCTCATAGGCATCAAATGACGAACATGAAAATGTCAAATTTAAGTCTAAAAGTATAGTAGGCCCTATATAATTCATTTATCAACACAAGAAACAAGCTTTATCAATGAGGCCATCTAATTCATTATGAGGCCATCTAATTCATTATGATGGCCTCATATTCCTACAACACAAGCAACAAGCTTTAGCAATATTTGAAACATGTTCATTTATCTAAGTGAGATGTGTCCTTGAACTTGATTTTGACTATCTCATGGACATCAATAATATTCACATGGCCATCAAAATTAAACTCTCGTAATTAACCATAAGGGGATCGAATTTGATGGCCTCATAGACATAAATGATGGCCTCATAGGCATCAAATGATGAACATGAAAATGTCAAATTTAAGTCCCAAAGTATAGTAGGCCCTATATAATCTTGATTCAACACATTCTATTTGATCATATTTCATGAGTAAACATAAACTATCAATCATGATTTAACTAGATGTTCGTGGTTGGCCCCTACAATCATAAAGCAAATCAAGTGAGCTCAAAGTCATATAACATAAGTCCTAATCCTAATTCCTTAAAACATAATAAAATTAGGATCCTTTGAATAATTAAAATCATAATGTAAGATTTTATCCTAAGGTCCCTTTTTTATTTGAGCTTGAATATGGGTGTGCCACTTGGTAACTCTATGGGGATCTTGGTCCTTTAACTTTATTGATACTAGGAAGGGCCAATAAACCATAAATCTCTATCTGACTACCCATGATGGTGACACTTGTCACCCTCATAAGACTTATATAGGTCTTTAAATTTTCAAAATTGTGTTCTTTCTATTGGATCAATCTTGTATGGATAGTCGTGGATCATTGATTATGATCCATGTGATTTAGCGAGGTTGGCTACATGGGTCAAAGTCTTCAATTCATTGGGTCCACCTCACTCCATTAGATCAATGTCACTCAATTAAATATGGGTTATCAATACTATAAATAAGCATACAGTTTAAGATAGGGCTCGAGTACATATAAGGCTTAGGATAAAGTCTCTAGACTAAGGTCTCATTTATGTTAATAAACATGAACAGGGCCTTAGGAGTAAGACATTAGTCTAAGTTGTGACAAGAGGGACCATGGTAATAATAAAGGTCAAACTAATCTAGGAACATAATAAAAGGACCCCATAAAAATAAAGTTGGACCATGTACAAATAAAGGGAACAAAGGGAGAAATATGCAAAGGGGACCAAGCATATAATTTATAGGTCATGGTTTGGTCATGTTGAAAAACATGACTAAGCCATGGTATAAAAATTAAGCTTGAGTCCACAGCATTTTTAAAGTGCTCTCACCAATTTTATTCCCACCAATTTTGAATTTGGTCCATAAACTTATGCTAGGGTTTCTAAAGGAGGGCTTAATTAAATCTACTACATAAAACATGAAGATCCACTATTAGCAACATTAGGCAGGATTAAAGCAAAAACATGAATAAAATAAACCAACCCAGATAAGATGTGGATGATCTTGAAATACAAATAATGTGCAAACATGTCAAAGACATTCAAATCAAGTGAATTTCCAATTTTACACCACAAATTTACACAATTTTAACACAAGGGTCCCCATTATTAAATAATGGGGGTATGTTATTCTCAATAGTGCTAAGCATATCTCATAAACATTACAAGTTCAATCATTTAAGACTTTTTACGAAGTCTTTTCCATGGCTCATAAATTATAAATTTGAGCCTTAGAGGAAGGAAAGGTAAAGTTAGTTAATAATAACTTCAAACCCAATCCCTCCAAAGGGACTAACAATACCAAAACTAAAGGCACTATAAATGTTGTTTTCTTAAAATTGACACCTCCACAGATAAAGAGCCAATCCAAACCCTCTACCTCCTGAATGCAACCACAAAAATCTTTAACATTGTTTCCTCCTTAGAAATACAAACCCTTAGGGGATTCATATGCTTCTATTTTAGACAAGATCTTAAAGACTTATACTATCAAACTTCCTCTGATCAGAGCCCTTAAGGATTCTTTCCCCAAGCCTAGTTGGTTCAAAGAAAATGACTTCTAAATTACCATCATGTATTTGGTCATGATATTAATAGGTGTTGATACTTTAAAGGATTAGTTTAGAACCTTATCAACCCCATAGTTAGATAATCCTAATGCTCTTCATAATAAATCCATAGATATCTTTAGCTAACCATTCCCCAACCATCCTTCTATGTCTAATTTTTTACATGCAAACTTAGGATGCACCTCAAATCATGAGACCCATGTGATAAGTATGATCCATGATCAAATTTTGCCTCTATAAATTTGTAGTTCTATGAATTTCCTTATGAAACAACTAGAATCCTAGATCTCCTTACAAGAGATAGTTTCAAACCATCTGGACTAGATAGATCTCTTCCTAATATTCACTTATATTTTTTGTATCTCATTATTTGGGATCCTCTAGAGGAAATGTTACCTAAACTTATTCAAGGTAATCAACCAAAAAAAGAATTAGAAATCTATCAAGGAGGATACTTGTTTGGATATCATATAAGATATGTAATTTATTTATTTAGTCACTTCTTCACCTTCACATAGTATACACATTCCCTCTAGCTTACTCCCGCTTGAGATGTCAACCACATTACATCGACCAACTCCAAAACTAGCTTCCCTTATAGCCTAGGCTGACCTAAATATTTTAAAAAGATAAACTAAGGGAAATGTTTTAAGAAGTAGAAACAAATGCCTTGATGTGTCATGTGGTAAATCCTTAAAACATCCATCAATAATAATTGAGCTCCCTAAAAAGGATATCCCTACTACTTTTGACTAGATTCAAAAAGGTAAAATGGTTTTTCCACAAATTTGAACTAGAACATTCGTATTAAGACCTCATCCTTCCATGAGACCAAAATACACCATTATGGAATCCTCTTATAAGAAGCATACACCAATACAAAGGGATCTTCCCACAATAATAATGCCAATACATAATCCCTTAAATCCCTGTTACCCTCAGAGTCTCAGTGTATGGTCCTATTCCATGCATAAAATACCTTCGATTAGAAATATTTGAACAATCAATGCAAGGAATTAAGACACTAAAGTAAGTGTAGCTCCCATGCCAATGTATCAAAAGGTTGAAAAACTTAACCAAGATCCATTATGGGGGTATTATTCTAGGATTCTTGATCAACTCCTTCAGACCTACCTTATCATGCTTCCACATATAAATCTTGTTAATCCCCATACTTGAAAACTATCATAGTATACAAAAAATAATAAATGTGCTTACCATCAAATAACAGGACATGATACCAAAAGTTGTAACATGCTAAAAGTTTTAGTCCAAAAATTATTAGAAGAGGATGATCTTTTATTGGAATAATTTGGTCATGTTATCCTCATAGTCAAACTACTAGAGTCATGACCACCCTAGGAACTATTACATTACTAAGAAGGTTAGAATGAGCTTCAAAGGAAGATAGAACCTCTAATGAAACATAGCAAACCATTTATACTTGAATGATTTTGGAAACATAGCAAACCCACCATTATTTCAAATAGACACAATATACATAGCCAGTCGATCCCAGACTCAGGGTCATAAAACCTAGAATCCCAACAAAACCAAGGTGACTATCACAAAAGCTCTTCATTATACCATATATAATCTTACAATTCCTATCCCAAAACCTAAAATTTATATTCTATAGAAATCACAATAATAATTACTCAAAGTTGATATAGATATCGATCCTAACCACCAACTTCCTATTAATATATATTTATACAAACTTATCCAAAATTATCCACAACATCACAAAGCTATGATTAAGGCCTTACAGGCCACCTAGGTACAATCAAATGAACCTCAGCCTCTATCAACCTTCATTGCATCTTTTCAAAAGTCATCATCTATCACGTTTCATGATTCTAAAATATCCCCATTATAACTTGATAATCAAGAGCCACTATTATTTATCTTTGCCCAAGTTAATAAAACATGAATCAAAAGAGTTATGATTGATAATGGATATATTATAAATATTATCTCCTCGCATACTTTTAGGTAAATCTAGTTACCTAAGGCTATTGTATCTCAATCTCCAGCCACCCTATGAGCATTTAATGATATTATTGCCTGCACACTAGGTATAGTCTTCATCCCCATAAAATTAGGTATATGTACCCTCCTAGAGTTATTTTACATGATAGAGGGAGAATTTAAATATAACATCCTCTAGGACATCCTTAGATACATGTTATGCATTACATTCCCTCCACTTTACACTGATGTCTTAGATTTGAGAATGAAGGTAAGATCCATGTTGTCCCAATAGATCCACATCCATTCAAGATGTACAACTTCACTTATCATCCTAATGATTTATTTATCCACCTAATTAACTCAAGTCCATTATTTTTGGGTGAAACATATTCTATACATTCATTCCATGTCCTTGATGTAAATTATTTTGACTTAGCATTCCAACAGCTCTTTTTAGGGGAGTATCAGTTGTTAAATCTTAGAACTTAATTAAACCCTTAAGAATATGGATGTCCTAACAAATAGTGTAATTACCAACCCAACCTAAGAGACATTATTCCATTTTGACCTCCTCACCTTAAACACACTTAACCTATGGAGGAATCAACCAATCCTCTTTATATAGAGAAAGTCAAATGCATACTAAACCATTCATGTCTAACTTCTCCTTTATTCAAAAACCTATCTACAATGATGTTATTATAAAGGCTTTGGCCTAATATTTTATGAACAAGTAAATCATGAGGTTATGATAAATGACCTTAGAAAACTACATGAGAAACATAGACTCAATTTCAAGAAAGTTCTTGAAGCTGACAATGATAACACTTTGATGTCCCATATCCCTATGGATGTGGATGACAAAACTCCCTCATAACCTCTTAGTTCCCCTATGGTAACCGATGACACCATTTCCAATCCCACCTAACTTTTTTTTATTATTACCATCTGCTTGGAACTGCTAACTTATCAAATTAATGAGAAAACCTTACACCTTCCTTTAGTTTTTCTAACCTAAGAGATGAAGATTATTCCTTGGTCCATGTAATGAAGTGTCAGGATGATGAATCTATTTTAACTTATTTATGATTAAGATATTCATATTTTATGAATATCATACCATATGAGTCTCATAATATCTTTAAATGAGGTAACAACTGATCTTAACATAGGGACATTTGAGGTCTTATGAAATATCAAAGTTAGCCAATCCTTATATTCTCAATAACATTAATATTTTGTGGTATTCCTTGCTAATAATATCCAATTATTTTCTTGGTATTATAGTGATATGGTAGGAATTGACCCTGCTATTATCATCCATAACATCATTACCATTTTTTAGGCTAAACTAGTAAAGCAAAAGCTTCTTAAAATGCATCCTTACATAGCACTTCTTGTAAAGGAAGAATTAAATAGGTTGTTATCCATTAACATTATCTAACCTATTGATTATCCTTAATGGATATGTAACATAGTACCTATCATAAAACCCATGGGGGGACTGTGCCTTTGTACTGACTTTCATAACCTTAACATTGCTTGTCCAAAAAATGATTTTCCCCTTCCTATTATTTACCAGATCATGTATCTCATTGTAGTAAATGAGATGTTATCACTCATGGGTGGATTTTATAATTATAATTAGATCCTTATCACCCTAGAAGATCAGCATAAAATCTCTTTTATAACTCCATGGGGGACTTTTTTCTAGAGATTCATGACTTTTGGTTTAAGGAACACAAGAGCAATTTACTAGTTGGTCATGACCTATATTTTCAATGATTTAATTTAAAAAATCATTAAAGATTATGTGTATGATCTCCTTGGTAAATCCATGTATTGTAAATATCACCTATCAATCCTTCAAAAACTCTTTTCTCATTTGATCAAATATTATGTATGTTTTAACCACAAAAAGTGTGTCTTTGGAGTTTTACTAGGTAAGTTTTTGGATTTTATCATTTCCCTTTAGGGAATTGAGATTGATCCTATTAATATTAGATACATTATAAATATTTCACCTCCTTCCAACCTCAATCAACTTCATAGTTTACAGGTGAAACTATAGTCTATTCACCACTTTATTTTGAAAGTGTTAAACCAATGTCAACCATTCCATCACCTTCTTAATAAAGACACTCAATTTGTATGGGATTTAAATTTTCAAGTATAATTTGATACTCTTAAGAATTATATATTATCTCCCCTTATCCTTATTCCACCAAGAGAGGATAAATATTTTTACTTGTATATCTTAGCTACAGATCATGCTTTAGGTTCCATGCTTACCCATCAAGATGAGCAGCATAGAGAGAAAGTAATTTATTATACTTTGGTTGAGTATGAGACTCATTGCACACATATTGAAAGACTTTTTTTGACTTAGTATTTTTATCTTCCAAGCTTCACCATTATTTTCTTAATCACAAGACCTATGTGATTACCGATATCGATCCTCTTAAGTTTATGCATTCAAAACCCTATCAGAATAAATGAATGGTAATATGGCTTATGCTTCTCACTAAGTTTGATCTTGAGTTCCTTAACTAGGATTTAATTAAGGTTTAGATCATTATTTATTAGTTACTAGAGGCACCCCTTTTTGATAATCTCCCATCTAGCTATGAATTCCCTGATGAAGCTATAGCCTCCATTTCATACGGAGATCTAAAATATCAGATGACATTGTTCTTTTATAGATCTAAATGTGAATATAGAGGGAGAGTGAGGATTATTCTAATACCACCTAAAGGAATTCATATCCCCCTATATTTTAATATTAATTTTAACTATACTAGTAATATGGTAGAATATGAATCCCTAATTATAGGTCTCCAAATAGTGTTGGCTTTAGGTGTTAACTCACTTCATATTTTTGGGGACTCCCAGATGGTAGTAAATATAGTAACTAGATTATATAAATACAATAATAGTATCCTCTAGAGGTATAATACATTATAAAAGTAGTTGTTATCCACCCTTAACTACTATACCATCTAGACCACTCCTCAGTCAACCAACAAGTTTGTTGATACCATGGCTTCGTTAACTTCCTTTATCCTATCTTCTTCCCAAGAGTATAAATTATTTGTCCTTATTCACAAGGTCAATAAACCTTATTATACCAAAATTAATCTTTCTTCTATCCACACTATATATGAAAACCATTTGGATATATGATATACAAAAATATTTAATTATTTGTCTAAAGGTACCATTCCTTCAGATTTATCCAAAAATGCTAACTGTGCTTTTTAGAAATGAGGTTCCTAAAATGTAATACTAGGGGATATGATTTATAATTATATGTTTAATAGTAGTCTCCTTCATTATCTCCAAAGTTCTTAAGCAAATATCATAATCAAATAAACTCACAAAGGAATATGTGGTGATCATTTTAGTGATTTAACTATCACCAAAAATATTGTGCGACTAGGTTATTATTGGCCCACTATGAATTAGGATTGTTTTGAATATGTTAAGAAATGTGTGAAGTGTCAACAACATGCTAACTTATCCCATATCCCTAGTCATGTGTTACAATTATCCAAGGACTTTTGGCCTTTGTCCCAATGGGTTTTATATCTTATAGGGTAGATTAATCCTAAACATTCATAGCAACATATCTTTATCATTACTACTATTGAATATTTCACTAAATGGGTGGAGGTTGTTCCATTTATTTAGACCAAGGTAGATAATATTGTTGATTCATTAATCATCACATCATATGTCATTTTAGTGTCCTACATAAAATCATTACAGATAATGGGAAATCTTTTAAAAATAAGCAAGTCCAAAAGTTGTCTGATTTCTTTGGCATTAAGCTGAGATTTTCATCACCTTATTATCTTCAAGCCAATGGACAAGCTGAAGCATTGAATAAAACCCTTATCAATATGTTAACCAAAATTAGTTAATGAGGCTGGAAAGGATTGGCATCTTCACATACCTTTTGCTTTGTGGGCTTATCAAACTAGTATTCAAACACCCACAGGGGCCATGCCTTTTTCTTTAGTCTATGGTACCGAGGCATTTCTCCCCTTAAAAGTCTAAATTCATTCCCTTTTAGTCTCTCTTAAGGATATCATTTCTAAAGAGGATTATATTCAAGAATGATTAACATAGTTGTAAATTTTAGATGAGCATCAAGCCATGTCTATTGATCATCTTCATGCATATCAAGAATGAATAAAATGTGCATATAATCAACATTTAAAGGAATAATAATTTAATGTCAGTGACCTTGTCCTTAAATAAAATGAAAATGTCACAAATATGGAAAGAATTAAACTAGGAAAGTTTACTTTAAATTATCTTGGACCCTATATTATCACTCATAAATATGGATTTGGGGCATATCATTTATCCTCCCTTGATGAAAAAACAAAATGTGAACCTTTTAATGCTCTAAATCTATGTCCTTTCTAATATTAATGATCTTATTGCAAAAACTAGTTAGCATAAGTTCTCTCAGAATCTTATCCCTTATCTCTAAACATACCTAATAATGATAGATAATCATGTGAATTTTTTGTGGTATACCCATTTTATCCTTAAATATGGAGACCCCAGCTCACTTCATGACATGTTCTCATGGATTAGCTCCACTTAAAATATAAAGTGGAGTTCCAAATAATTATTTCTTAAATTCCTTCAACTTAAAATCTTATTAAAAAAGAACAACACATGGCCTTGTTTTGTTGATTATGAAAAACACCCTAGGTTGCCTTAAGTCTAATACATGGAAAAAAGGTTATTTTGGGATACAAAATCAAGAAAAGATCAAGATGGTAGACTGATCCCTCAAAGGATAGCTATTATTAGAATCAATAAAAAATCAAAGTTGTAGATTTCTCCCTTGATGGATAGATACTAAGATACATATATCTAAACATGTAGACCACCCCCTTGAAGGATGGATATGTGCCTATGATTTAGGAAACTTCTTACATTGATTAGTTTCCTATTAAAACAAAATTAGGTAAATATCTATAAAATCAAAATTATATCCCATGAAAGCTTACTGCATTAATTAGCTTTCATTAAATTTGTAGACTTCCTGCATTAATCAGTATACATATATCCAAGGATTAGCGTAAGGTTAAAAAACTTAGAAACATAAAATAACATATG
The DNA here is from genome assembly GCA_037957365.1 of Torreya grandis. Classification (NCBI taxonomy): domain Eukaryota; kingdom Viridiplantae; phylum Streptophyta; class Pinopsida; order Cupressales; family Taxaceae; genus Torreya; species Torreya grandis. The sequence goes on along the minus strand of JARHVA010000080.1, from coordinate 377,056 downwards.
TATTCCTAGAGAATTAAGTTTTTCCCCCATCCTTGAAAAAATAAAAACCCCCTTTTTAAACCAAATATTTGTGAATTTATTTGACATGAGATTGTTAAGTATTTTCATTAACATTGGATAAAATGGTGTATATGCAAAAGTAATAAAAGGCCTAGCTTTGGTTCGGTTCCAAGCCAATAAAAAGTCATGCATCCTTGATTGGTTAATACATAAGCCATTTTTTTATATAAACATAAAAAATCATAATGTAATTTATAATAAACCATGATATAAAATCTCATCCGCATAATCTAATTAGTATAATCAAAATAAAAAAGCCATATAAACACCATCCATGTAATATAAAATCTATATCCATATACATCATAAATTATTGCATAATTAAAATACATAACTCCATCATAAATACATTAAAACACATACACATAAATCCATAATCAAGATAAAAATTAAGAGCTACATCACATAATCTAAAAACCATAATCCATGTAAACATTGTATAATCCATAAAATCTATGATATAAATAACTCAAATTCCCTCTAAACATAATTTACATAATCTAAATCCATAATCACATAACATAAGATCATGTAATAAATGTGTGTAATAAATACTCATGAATCTATATGTCTACAAAATTAAATGTACATCATAAAAATGTCATAATATATATTATGTAAAAATCCAATCCATATAGTCAGCCATAGATATGACTACTTGATGAACTAGATCTAGCTATGGATATCCACTCTACCTCCTCCACTATCACATCCATACCTCCCATCTTTACCTTAAGGTATGCTCCCCACACCAATTTTGGTCATCTGTGTTCACCATAGAGTCTAAACTTACATGGTTATGTGGATGGCATATCTAGGAACATCTAGTAGCCACTATAACAATATGCTCATAATATCACATCTCTACCACCACATCCTAATACTAATCCTTGCTCATAATACCTAAAGGACCCATCCTCCTATTATATCATCCTCTTCCAATAGTAGATCCTAATACTTATCTCCCTACATTCCCTAATAGTACTTAGAGCCTATCATGTTGATCATGATATATATCTTGCACTTAGTATTCCTCATTATAGCTCTACTATAATACATCGTGACACTCCTATAGCTCTATCAAGATCACCTATAGTTGGTCCCACTCAAATACAACTTTAAAAAATTATGCCCTACCCACATCCCTCTCTATTATCACCACATGTAAGTCTACTTACCCCTCCCCATTTATTCTTATGGCCTCCACATCCACCATATCTACATCAACCATCTCTTGTCTCTATCATACCACCCTTTCCTATCCCCCTCCATGCTAGTCTACCCACCATAATAAATATTCTTTTATCACTCTAGTATCATCCACATCTACTCCCTCAGTCTCCTCCTCCACCAATAGTTTTATCTCTATAACCCTTGGCTTGAGTAGCTCCCCTCTGAGTCATCCCTCAGTTATATCCTAATATATCTCAAACTATCATCACACATACCTAAATTAAAATAGATCCACATACTCTTCACATCACCCTCAAAACCACCTTACTTGTTACCCTACCATTAACTCCATCTCCATCCTTGGCCATGTTGGAAACTTGATGTTGGCCTTTATATCACCTCATCCTCTTCCATTTCCTCCAACACTTGTCTATAGTAGTCTAAGTCCCAAACTCTCCCATCTCCATGTAGATAATCAAATTCATCCCTCCATCATAAAAAATAAACACGAAATACAAATCGATGCAATCCCATCCATGATAGCCTTGGTGGATGCACTACTCAGATGTGCTCATATGCCCATCACTGTAAAACATAGGTGATGTCCAACCCATAGTGCCTCTATTTCCTCCATCTCAAAAACTCTTTGTATATATATTAAAGTAACATGGCATCCCATGCAAATATTGTCTAATGTTCCCACATATATGATAAGACACCTATCAAGCTCCATGAGAATCTCCCTCTTCTAAAGTTAGGCAATGCATAAATAGAAATGGTCAACATCATCATCATCATGATCACTCATCTCCCATCCCTTTCTTGATCATATAAAACCTCAAAACTAAAACCTATCACTATGAATATAATATCTATAACATCATCCCCATATAACTAAGTCAATGTTGTTGCCCATCCTCTCTTATCCACCAGAGTAATCTTTACTCCTTATATCAATAATTTTAGTATCCTATAAATTTCCTTTAGAGTCATGGTCATATCTCTAATTAGTAGATAAAAGGTCCATATGTCTAGATCCCATCACTTTAATAATTCCACAAGTAGACTCCAATCTCGATGCACTTAGTGATAGTGATGTAGTCTTACTAAACCAATCACCTCAAGATGCTCCCAATCTGCATCTCCAATTACCTCTCGTAGTCACTCTAGTATGGGTGGAACTTGATCCCACATGGTTATTAGTATGTGTGCCTATAATCTCATTAATCCCCCAAATTTATTTAATTTCCTATACACTAATCATATCCACTAAATTTTCTTTACCCCTAAGAATTGGCATAAACCCTTAAAGGATCAACACTGATTGGTTCCCAATCATCATTAATTATTCGATTAGCATCGATCTATTATCGATCAATGGTTAATCACCAGGGAATTGATACTGATCCATTTTGGATTGATGTTTACCCTTACTAAAACCTTATCAATGCTAAACCTTACTAAACCTAGCTAAAAATACACAAAAAACCAAAAATCTAAAACCTCAAAAATTATTGCACCCCTACCTCATCATGAGATCAATGTCACCATTAACCACTCTTGTTAGGCTCCATCATATATATATATATATATATATATATATATATATATATATATATATATATATATATATATATATATATAATTCAAATGAGAAGTCAAGCATCAATTTTTTGGCTATCTCACATGTTCTCAATTGAAAAATGAGCATCGAAGCCATGTAGTTGCCTATTTATAGCCCTTTTGTATTGATGTTGATTCATTTGTGATCGATGTTGATTCTCTCTTAATTGATATCGATCCATTATATCAATGTTGATTTGGTCCATTTTGGCTCCCTTGCACTACTTAAAAATTAATTACATCCTTATATCCCTATTCCAAGGCCACTTAAGTTATCTTTTATTAAAACTATCTTATCCTTTGTTACCTAGAATTACTAGTTTGTGGATATTGACCCCATGATGGTCATACAATCTTTAAGAGGTATACATTCATTTTAGTGTCTATCCTCTATGGATCCTAAACATGTACCTCATCTTGAGTGCAAGTGCCCCTAGGTAGTGCACAAGTACCAAGCATATTGGATGGTTTGGTTAGCTAATTTTAACCTTTACTCTTTTGAATACCTTCGATAGAGCCTACATGTTCATAGTTATGGAAATCCATTACTTATTTGTCTTGGGGCATTCTTGTTTGAACATCCTTCATCTTGTTAGTGAAACATTATACTTCATACTTATCCTTACATCTATGACTCTCATTTTCCATCTACCTTATCCATTACCACCTCATTTTCAAACCATATCTAGGTTGTAATCCTTTATTGGCTTCTAATTTGAGGGGTAAAACATCCTCACATAAACCTAGGGCATTAGACCCATCATAGTTTTTTTCTCATGGTAGGTTATCATAAACTACTCAATAAAAGAGGGAAAATTTAGAAACTATAAATTTACACAATTGTGTAATGAATAAATGTGTCTTACCCCTTCTCATTATTTTTATGCTAGTTAATGTATTTTTACCATTTACCATCTCATATTATGTAATTAACCTTATTAATTACCTTTTTACCTAATTAACTAGTTAACCATCCATAAATCTAGTGAAATATCCCTAATTTTATTTAGAGGTAAGTTTTTTTAACTCCTTAACAACTTCTCCCTAACCAAGCCTCATTAAAAATAACCCTAGACTAAGTTTAATCTCATGATTTTGAGTTGTTGGAACAAACAGGTTAAACTTGGACTAGATCTATATTGATCCTCACAATCATCATTGATCCTATTAGGATTGACATTGATTTATACTCAATCCATCCTCAGGCTAAGGGATCAAAAATTTGCACACTATAGCACTAAAAAAATTGCTCTAGAGTATTGCAAAAGAATTCCACCCCTATTTCAGCCCATCCACACTCAGTCCAAGGTCAAACACATCCCTGTCAATGAGATATTTTTCTATAACATAGAAAGCATTTTGAGAGGTAAGAATTTTGTCTATTTGAGTACATTTTGATACATGTATTGTCTATTTAATTTTTGTTTATCATCCTTAATCTATTTAGATAAATTAGTAACTAGTCCTCAAACCATTTAGAATTTATTAGAGCCCTCTTTTAAACCCGCATTATAAACTTTTTATATCCATTATTAGGATCGATAATGATTTATCATATGATCAATATCAATTTCATAATTAATACTAATTCTAAGATAATTGGCATCGATCTATGTGTTCTTATTTCTGTCTACAATACAAGACTAGTTAACTAGTCCTAAGTGTTTCCAATTTGTTGTTTCTAAGTCTTGAAATCATGCCATACTATTTGTAGATGACCTTGTTATACATGATCTGGTTTCAATACATGACTTACCCATATTTCCTCACCATTATTTGTCAATCAAAATGACATCTACTTTGAGTTAAGACTTTGTGCAATCATCTTTGCCCCAACTCTAGAAGCCATCATTGAGCAACTAGAAGTAATTAAAGAACAAGAAAACTTAACCATAGCATATTTGAATGAAGATTTTGATAATATCTATGTAGTAGATTGATTTTTTTCATTTCAGTATTGTATCTTATCGCATGATGTATTGAAATTTATATCATTATATTATCCATTTGATTACGTAAAAAAGTGGACTGGCATCCCTCTAAGGAAGTGTACCACTTCCTAAAACTAATCTTGTATCAGATAGTCCACTCATTTTTTTTATTAATCCAATCTTGTCCAAGTTATCTCTTATGTGCAATTAGCCCTTCCTATCCCAAAAAGTAGTTCCTAATATTCTTGATCAATGGTGTGCATACCCTATCACAAGTATTCCTTTTTAAATCTTGTATCATTTATATTTTTAGTAAGTTAATTTTATTAATAAAATGAATCAAAAAATATTAAAATAATAATAAGTGGCATATGAATAGAAGTAAACTTAACAACAATTATAAATACATTTTAAGTCTTGATTTTTAATTTTTTATAAAATATTTTGATGTTTTTGAATTTTTGGAAAATTTGCATGTTTTTTGAAATTTTCCATATTTTAATTTCATTTTATTTTTTAAATGAAATATTTGAATTGATAAGTTTCTTAAAGAGTAAGGTTTCATAGATAAAATAGGGGAAAGGGATACAAACAATCCTCAACAAGGTGAAAAAGTATATTATGATAAGAATAAAGGGTAAGACATGTGACCCCAATATATGTGCAAAAATAAAATAGAAAGTGCATGTTTTTCATGGATAGGAGTTAAATGTGATCATGTAAGTATGAATCATGTTGTATCATGTGTAATTATGCAAAGTTGATAAAAGTAGACAAGATAATTATTTTGGATTTACTGGAATTAGCTTGAAAATTAAGAGATCAAGTGCCCAAAATGGAAAATAAAAGCCAAGGACTTTAGAAGAATGCTTGGATAAGGGATAGAAGAATTAGAGAAAAAATGTATAAATGGAAAAAATTACTAATCAAGAGATGCAACCCAACTAATTAGTTGGGAGAGAATGAGAAGCTCTGTCCAACCAAGAATTTCATGAATGGTATGTGTATGTGTGTACCCAACTATCTAATATGAATGAATAACTTCTTATGAAGATGAATATCCAACTACCAATGTCTCTAAATTTGAATAATAATGATGTGTTGTAATGTATCCCTCTAAATCACTAATCATATATCTTTGTAAACTTGTATCCTTATGTTTAGGAAAATTTGTAATAATATGTATCTATGATGGATCTCTCTAAATAAATTGTTGTGTTTTAAGATATGAGGACCTACTCTTGTGTTCCATTTTATATTTATGATAAGATATCATTCTCTTTGAAACTAATTAAATATGCTCTATATACATGTACAATACTCATAAGTAGATGGATATTTTGAATCTATCATATGACAATGTTCAGTAGTAGATGAAGAAATTATAATGTGATATAGAATTGTTAGTGCAGTGCTTTTTCCCATTGGGTTTTGCCTACATAGCCTTATGGCCATTCTATATTAATTAAGCTTCCTTAATTTTTTTATAAAAGGGTCACATAGGCTAATTTCATTTTAATGTAATTATCTAATTATAAAAATTAGAGTCTTCCTTATGTTGCCCTAATTTTACCTATATGTACCCCACTTTTCCACTTTGGAAGGTTAGATAGGTTAATGCAATTTTATGCAAGCAAGTCATATTTTGAAATATTATTGTGTGAAGACAAGCTTCTTCCTCTTTTAGAATCTATCTATGATTTCATTGCTTCATCATATATTTTCTCAATATTTTGTGCAAGGATCCAAGATCATGGCCAATATGATATGGTATCATAGCCATTTTTACCAGTATTGTAGCAATCTTTGTGGTGAAATCTTACATACATTCACTATTATAGCATAAAGAAGGGATTGGTGGGATTCCTTGGAGAATTTGTGAAAAACTTTCTACTGGAGCTTCAAATCTCAAAAATGACTGTGACATTGTTTTAGAATGTGCCAAAACCTATGGATCAAATGTAAACATGACCTAGTTTTGGAAAATTTAATTTTTTCCATTCTTTTTGGCATCCCAAGGCCCTATTTTTTATTTTCTACAAAAATCCATACTTCCTTAGATGTTGTGAAAAAACACCTTCTGTTTTTTCTTCTTCAAGTTAAAATATCAAATGGGTCTCTTGCAGAATTTCCATTTCTTAAGTATTTTGGTCATTTTTTAGCTTGCCTCAATTTGCATGTTGTCATACTTTTGCATTACTTGAATCTATAGGTGGTCATTACTTTAGTTCTATAGTTGATCTACCTTGATTTGCATGCATTGGAAAGTTTTCTAACCAATTTGAAATTTTAGAGGGTTGTTACTTAGCCAGGAAACTAAATTGGACTTTCAATGGTGAGTAACTTCACTTTTCTAAGTTGAGTTATTTGATAAGTTTACTTACCCATAGAATAAATCAGACTTGTGGAATTATTTTACTTGAAAATCTATGATGTTAAGTAATTAGGGTACCAAAATAAGGTTTATATTACTGTAGACCAACTCAGACTTACAGGGGGTCATTACTTACAACTTTGCCTACCTTAAGCAAAGTAGGTCCAAAACTATGATGTACATTACAAGAGACCAACTCAAACTTTTAGGGGTCTATTTCTTACTTGGGTTTTTGAAGGGTGATTACTTCTGGAAGTCAATCAGAGTGGGTCCAAAATTCCAACATACACTATGAAAGACCAACTCAAAATTATAGGGGTCTATTGCTTACTCAGGTTTTCAAAGGCTGATTACTTGTAGAAGTCAAGCAGTCTAGGAATTTTGATTACTCTTTTGAGACCAACCCAAACTTTTGAAGGGTCATTATTGATCGAAGTTGTGGGGTATCACTACTACATTCTTCCATTCAATAAAGTAGTCTAAGAAGTTTGATTACTCTTTCAAGACTAACCCAGACTTTCTAAGGGTCATTACTGCTCAAAGTTGCCGGGTACCTATAAAAAAAAATCCATTTTTGGAAAGGGTCCAGGAATGTGAAGAAGTAAGAACTTATAAGTGTCATAACTTTCAATCCATATCTCCATTTTGGGTGCTATTTTTTGTTAAAGTGCATATTTTTTCAAGATCTACACATTGGTGGTATTTTTTAGGCCCTTTATAACATCCATTTTATTCATGTTGTAATGGATTAAAACTCACTTCAAATCTTTTTTACATTTTTTGTATGTATTATCAACTATGTTTGATGTCCCTCTTGTACTCTCTCATACTAATTACTCATTGATGCATTATTGATGGTGCACAACACCCAATATTAAGTGTGTGTTGCATTATAATTTAAGGGGGTTCTTATTAATATTTTAAGGGGATAATTGTACTATGTGAAATCTATTCTTTGCTTTCATCTCAATTCTATAATCTCAAATCTAATCTAAACTAATAGATCTAACCTCAATTGAACCACTCACATTATTTAACTATCTCGACTAGAAGTCTAAAATACAACTTGCCTTGAGAGGTAAAGGACTCTATTAGATCACTATGGGTGAGGAAACTAATCCATCTATAGATGCAAAAAAATTTAAGTGGTACAAAAAATATGATGAGGCCTATGGGTTCTTATGCTTTTCAATATCTCCTGACCTCCTATTTCATGTTAAACTACAAAAACTCCTAATGATGTTTGGACTATCCTAGACAAGATTTTTGGAGTGTAAGACATCCTGAGAGGTTATGACCTAGAGAATGATATCATCACATTGAGTCCAAGTGACTATGACACCCTAAAAAACTTCTTTACAAAGTTTAAATAACTAATATTATAGTTGAATTAATGTGGCATTGAGAAACTAGATGACTAGTTGATTTTATCCATGCTTACAAAACTAGGTCAGAACTATTCAATTTTCATCTCTACATTTCATTCTACCAAATGTGTACATGGATCCACTTATAAAATGCCATCATTCAATTATTTTTATGTCGATCTAACTCAAGAATAAGATAATTTGGTTAAAATGGGTACACTGAAGTCTTCAAAATCACATTCCTTGATTGTTAATTAGGATAAGAAGAAGCCTTCTAACAGTGGAAAATAGGAGAAGAAATAGTCTAATCCAGATCATGAGCACAAGAAGAATTAGAAATCAGATGCCAAGACTAAGGCATCATCAAATGAGTCCTCCTCAAGTGGGAAACCTAAGAAGGAGAAAGTCAAATGCAACTTTTGATAAAAACTTGTGCATGATAAATCTCAGTGCATGAAAAATATGATTGACACCTTGACTAAGATGCTTGAGAAGAATAACATTAGTGTTATTAAATCCTCAACACATAACACATTCGTACAAGATTTTTCAAAGGGTAAAGACAATGAAAAGGGTAAAAATAAGGGAAAATCCGTTATTGGAGTAGCTTTTTAACCGTTGACTTGGGTTATTAACTCAGGTGATTCCTATCACATGGCTTCTTTAGAGGATATATTTTCAAAAATAGAGCCATGTTTCATGCCTTTAATTCTCATGAGTGATGACACTTCGATAGAAGTCAATGGTAAAGGATCGGTTGAAGTGGCAGGACCTTCAATGATGTTATGTGTTTTCCTTCACTATCTACCAATCTTCTATCAATGTACCAAATTACTCACATAGGTGTAGGGAAGTAAGTTGAGTCCATATTTGATTCAATGGTTATCAAGGAGCTACATAGTGACACCATAGTGGGTTATGGTAAGCCAATCATCAATCTAGGTTGTATATTTTCTCATAATTTTCCCCAATTTAGCCCTTAACTACACTACTTACTCATGCAGATGGAGTGAGTAAACTATGGCATAATGGTTTGGCCATTTAAACTATTATTACCTAGATCAACTCAATCATTAGGACATGGTTTCATGGTTTCCTAAAGTTAGATTCTCTAATGGACTATGTAATGGTTGCATTTTTAGCAAGCATCTAGAACATAAATATGATAAGGGCAAAGTAAGGAGAGCTAAACAGAAGCTAGAAATTGTCCACAATGACATAGTAGGTCTATCTCCTAAACCTTCATTCAATATGACTAGATACATGCTCACATTCATCGATGACTTTTTGAGGTACACCTAGGTGTTTTTTCTCAAAAATAAGTCTAAGGTCTTTGATCACTTCAAGGACTTCAAGGCACTTATGGAGAAGCAGTTAGATTGTTTCATCAAAATATTAAGGATTGACAATGGTGGGGAGTATGTCAACAATAGGTTTGACCAATTTTTCACATCAGAGGGGATTCAAATGCAACACATAATTCCATATAGTCCTTAGTAGAATGGTGCGGCCGAATGTAAGAATTGCTCTTTGTAAGAAATGGTCAACTATATGCTTCAATAAAAGTCTTTTGTTCCTTAGTTTTGGGCTGAAGTAATAAATTGTGTGTGCTACATTTAGAACTATGTTCGACATAAAGCTTTGAAAGAAATCACTCCTTTTTAAGCTTGGGATGGTCACAATCCCATAGTGGATTATTTTCAAGTGTTTAGATCACTAGCAATGGCCCATGTTCCTAAGAAGAAATGCAAGGCAATGGAGCTTCAAAATCAATCTTGTATATTTGTGGGGTATGTAGAGGGTACTAAGGGATACAAGCTCCTACATCATAAAATTCATGATTTGTTTATATAAAATAGTGTCAAGTTTTGTGAGGGCCCACTTCAACTCACTACTAACACTCCAGACTCTTCAAAAGTCTCACTGGACATTGATTTCACCTCAGACAGTGACTTGGATCCACCTCGAAAACCTCCTAATGGTAGGATGACTCTTCTTCTTCTTTAAGTTGAAGTGATGAGATTAGTGATGAGGATTCTCCTCTTCCATCTCACACTCACACTTCGAATGATGATGACTTACCTCTTGATTCTCTAATCTCATATAATTCCAATCTTAATTGGGCCAAATAGACACTTCAAAGTGTTAGGAAATGGATGATAAATCCATCATATACAAGCAGATACATTCATAGTTTTAGGGGACTTCACATGCCTATCTAGCCATTGCCTTAGATATGCAAACCGTTCATGAGGCATCTAGCCTTTTAGAATGGGATTCTACTATGTAAGAGGAGTATAGTTCTTTAATTAGGAACAAAACATGGGACTTGGTCCCTCTTCCTAAAAGAAGGAAATAAGTCTATTTTAAATGGTTTTATCAAACTAAGTATGGTATAGATGGGTCTATTGATAAGTATAAATCTCATCTAGTTATAAAGGGGTTTTCTCAGGTACTTGGCATAGACTACATCGAGACATTTGCTCTTATATCCAAGATGACATCTATTAGACTCACTCTAACCATCATAGCTACACATCAGTGGGATGTTCACTGGATGGATGTCAAGAGTGATTTTCTACATCGTGACCTCAAAGAATAGATCTACATGGAGCAATCACAAGGTTTTGTGTAAGATTCCTCTTTAGTCTACAACTTCAAGAAATTTATCTATGAACTCAAATAGGCCCCTTAAGCATGATATGCCAAGATGAAATCCTTTATCCTCATAGTTGGGTTTACTAGATGCCACTCAAATCCAAATGTCTACATCTTGTGGAAGTATGATTCTCTATTGATCCTAGTTCTATATGTGGATGACTTTTTGATTACATGGAGCTCATGATCATCCATATCAGTAGTGAAAACTACACTTTTAGATAGATTTTCAATGATAGACATGGGATTGTTGTATTACTTTCTTAGGATTGAAATCATTCAGTCATATTTAGGATAACTTTATCACAATCCAAGTATTCTCTTGATTTTCTTATGAGGTTTAACATGGTTGATTGTAAGCTATCTCCTACTCCCTTATTATCTAGTGTGAAGCTTGAGGTTGATTATCCTACACCATTGGTTGATACAACTCCATATTGGTAACTTGTGGGTAGTCTTATCTATCTCACACACACTAGAACATGCATATCCTATGTAGGTGGCATGCTCTTCTATTTTATGTAGGATCTACATGAATTGCATTGTAAAGTAGCTAAGTAAATTATACACTACATTCAAGGTTCACACAACTATGGGATACACTATGAAGCAGGAACAGAGGTTGATTTGATTGGTTACATAGATTTAGATTGGCCTAGAGATATTTAGAGTCAAAATTCCACTTTAGGCTATAGTTTCTCACTTGGTTCAGGTCTAATAAGTTGGTCAAGCAAGAAGCATCATGCAATTGCTTTATCATCTACAAAGGAAAAATATAGATGGGTTATCAATTTCACCACTGAGATAATCTAGATTCAAAGGATTATCACCAAGTTTGATATCCAGTTTTATAATTCAATAGTCATCTACTATGACAACCAAAGCACTATCTAGATTTTTAGTAATCTAGTTCTCCATCAAAGGACCAAACACATAGATATTCACATGTATTTCATCAAGGATCTTATCAAAAATCAAGTCATTTATCTTTGGTATTGTCTAACATTATATTAGATTAAGATATTCTAACCAAGCCCTTCATAGAGAGTAAATTTGTTCATCTACGATCTCTCATTAGGGTTAGGACTACTCCACCTTCTTCTTCATCCTATGGAGGTTCTTCACTATGTACTTGGGTACCTCATCAAGATTTTAATGTCAGGACCCAATTCTCATCTCACTTAAGCTATAATTAAAGGGGATTTTAGTGTAGTTCTTTTTCCCATTGGTTTTTGCCTACATGGCCTTATGGCCATTCTATGTTAATTAAGCTTCTTTAGGTTAAGTATAAAAGGGTCACATAGGCTAAATTTATTTTAATGTAATTATCTAATTAAAAAAATTAGAAGCTTCCTCATGTTGCCTTAATTTTCCCTATATGTACCCCACTTTTCCAATTTGGAAGGTTAGATAGGTTAGTGTGATTTTATGCAAGCAGATCATATTTTACAATATTGTTGTGTGAAGATAATCTCCTTCCTCTACAATTTATCTATGATTTCATTTCTCCATACATATATTTTCTCAATATTCTATACATGGATCCAATATCATGGCCAATTTGATAGGAATATGTAAATCATGCTCTTAAATACTTATATAGACTATTTAATTACCATTTTACTCAATGATTGTGCTAGAAAGTTGGTCTAGAGAATAAGTGAACATCTATTTTTCCATGGGATATTCATATTTGATTCCTATAATTTTGACTACTTGATTATGATGAATATATTTGAGATAGCTATGGATTGTTTAAGGTACTACTCCTATCTTTTGTATCCAAGGTTGTCTTAATAGCATATCAAAGACCCGTGTGCTTAGTATAACTAGGAATGGGTTGGATACAATTATAAACCCCACTTGTAAATATAACACTATATGTCCAAGGTTATCTTGCATATGACCATAAAAGTCTTTGATAGATCTAGAAGAATCTTTTAGTTCTTGTTATGTATAACTAATATATTGAAGGAGTGTTATGGTGCACACTTTTTCACTTGATCTGTTATATATTATAACACTATATATGGATTTTTTATCAATATATTATCAAATGAAGAGTGAATATCTATTTGAATTATCATCAAAAATTTCATTGTCATCAAATGTGATCATAGGGCATGGTGTTTGTTTACTTGTAACTATACCAATAATACTATTAAGTGGATGTCCATATGAAGAATGAGGAGGATGAGCATTATATGCATGATATACTTTAGAATGTTCCTTTTTATTTACTTCATATTTTGTAAAAGTATCATTTTACATTTTGAGCTTTGCATTACCATTTGTTTTTGGCTTAGCTTATTTAGGAGGTGTTCTAATACCAATAATTTTATCATCAAAAATATATTGAATCCTATGCCTAAGCTTGAAGCATATATTTATATAGTGCCCAATACATCTATGGTAGTCATAGTATGCATTGACATGAAACAAATTAGATTATGGTATGGACATGTCTACCTCCATTGGTGGAGTAAGAGTGAGCAAATTTCATTCTAATAACTTTTTTAATAGTAAATGAAGAGGTGAAGGTAACTTGGAAAACTACCTCCTTGGTGGAGCTTGTAGTTGAAACTTTTGTGTTGGTTATGATATATAATTAATTGTAACATTAGTTTCATTCTTTATTTAATTTGGTTTGATCTTATAATTTATCTTGTTTTGAAATTTAACATTAGAAGTAGAAGGATCATTTGAATATTACTTGAATATGTTTAAACTAATCAATTGACCTCGTGATCTTTGACTATATGTCATAGTTCATCAAAGGATTTGAATTTATCAAACATTATTGAATCTTGAAGTGGAGTTATCAAAATTTGAGTAAAGATGTCTTGAAACTCATTATCAAACATTTTATTGGTTATTTTTACAATCATAATCTGATATTTTATCACATATTCACTTATTATTTCATTATATCCTTGTTTGAGTTTGGAAATTTAATCATATGATAAATTTTCACCAATGTTGATAGAAAAGTGTGCAAAGAAATGATTTTACAAAGGGTTAAAATCCTTTACTTATTGAAGAGTAATATCATATAACCATCAAAAATCATATTCTTTTACACTTCTTGTAAATATATTTGTCAACAATTTATCGTTATCTACATAATATAGACAAGCTACAAGGATAGCATATAAATGTAATTCAAGATTACCTTTTCCTTTATAGATAAAGAGCTCAAGAGCCACAAAGCTAATTTATAGTGGATAAAATGCAATTTTAGGTGCCAAGGAGTTGTGCAACAAAAAAAAGAATCATAGATGACATATTATTTTATCAAATTATGTTAAACTAGGGAAATAGTTACCCAATATGACAAAATGTTGTGCAAAATTAGAGTGCTAAAAATATTTAATAAATGACAAAAACTAATTTATAACTTTCCACATCTAAAAATGTACTAATTATGGAAAGTACAAAGAGAAACATAAACTTATCTAGAAAATTGAGATGCAAATTGTATCTAGATATGGGATTGATATAAAGACTGTATTGATTATGTGCAGGCCTAAAATAGGAGTTATTAGGGTTTATAGATAATAGTGCTCCAATTGAATAGTAGTGTCGTGAATTTTTTTATAAATAGGTTATCCTTATCCTAAATATATAATGGATATAATATTTATGGGTAATCTTCACATTTGCATGTTTATTCTATGGACTATGTAGGAGATTTTGATCTAATGTGGGGACCATTATGTAACTCTTTTTCACTTGAAAACACTAGCTTAATGACATGGGAAGATGAATTCAATCACAAAATGAAAATGGGTTAGCATTTGAAGTTGTGATTAACCTTAACACTTCTTATGTTGGGTGTTATATATATACTCTAAAGAGGGATCAAACTCCATTTAGTTCTCCAATGTTATGGTGGTGTGTTTAAAATATTGGTGGAAAATGCTAAATATTAATGCAATCCTTGTTTGGTTAAGTTATTTAAATATTAATTGTGACCTTGTATGTGTATTCAAACTTTATTTTGAGGTTACTAGGGCTATGTAATCATAATTGGAATAAATAGGGAATTTTCTCTCAATGTACAATTAGAATTCTAGTTTTTTTAGTGTGAAAGCCTCTTATGTGAATAATGGTTTGAAATATCAATTTATAGTAATGTTTTTGGAATTCCTTAAGATGGGTATTGATAAACTTATGGGACAAACCTTTGGTGACTTTTGAATTTTGTAAAATAGTTGTTAGTTGATGGGAGGACATTGCTAGTAAGGTGGACAATAGTAGGGTGTGTTATCATCCTAAATGGTAAAACCACTAAGTTTAAGGTATGGTTCAATATAAAAATTAGATTAGGTTTTTGAGTGGTTTGGATATGGATATTAGAATGTGATTTTGGTTTCTTGAAGGAATGAGTCATCCATGCAAAATGTGAAGTGGTAAAAAATGCCCTAAATAGGTCATGAGCTAAGTATGTCAAAAGAGTTATCACAAGTACTTTGTTTCATCTTAAACGTTAATTTATGTGTATAAATTTCCCCCCATTTTATTCTAGTAGTGTATCAAATATAAATTAAAATAATAAAAGTAAAAGTGTATACCTAAACTTACTTGTCAAGTGCATTCTTGAATGTAGGACACAATGTTGAACTATGTTTCATATAAAACTGCAAGGGAAATTGTATGAAATCAATATTTAATTTAAGAATAATATAAATTATTATATAATAAAATTTATATATAATAACAAGGAATGAATATACCTAATTAGGTAAGTTAACCATTGTGTTTTCGTAGTGAAAACATTAGTTCAAAATCTAATAACTAAAGAGGGTAGGATATTTTGAGATTTCATTTTCATTGAAAAGCATGGAATGGATTGTGTATGTCCCAATCCTCATAAATAAGTGAGTGTGCCTAATAACTCAATGTTTGATTAAATCCATCATGCATATATAAAGTAGTGAAGTAGTTTGGAATCCCTATGTGAGTCCCAATAGATTGTTTTAGTGCAAAAAGTTAGTATAATATGGTTCTTGTGTATACAACATGGATAATGATATAGATTTTATTTCCATCTATGAAACTAGTGTAAAAATAATCAAGGAATAAGTCATATTCCACACACATTCCAATCAGGTATTTAGTTTATATAGATTCTAAGACTAAGTAATAACTACAATTCTGAGTAAAAACCTATGTGCTAACTTGAAACACATGTCGTGCATGATTCCTCCAAACTTATAAAATCTATGAAAAAATATAAGTACTTTTCAAAAACTAAGAATATAAAACTATTCATTACAATTATGAACTTCTTGAGACTTTGATCATTATTAAATGTGATTATTTTCTATGTTCTAGGACAATAACACCATGTCTGGACAATAGTGGGGAACATTATGTCTAAATTCAATGCTATTATCCAAACTAATTTTTTGATTATTTTTAAAGTATTTTATATTATCCACTATGTAATGACTATAAAATTATTTCATTGCATTTTAATATTAGGGGTTAGTCTCTAATACAAACCATTGTGTATGCCCCCTCTTTTGAGGTGAGTTATTGAACCTGCATAATAATTTAAATCAAAATAAAAAGCTATGCAATAAATGTTATGTAAAAGAGGTATATCTAAGTATTAGTGATAACATGTAAAATAATGGCATCATCATATATAATAGGCATAATAGTAATATGATATCCATATTGGAAAAAGCATACATAGTGAGAATTCCAACATAAATGTTTGTAATTAGGTACATAGATAAGTGATAAAAATTGAATATTTAAATCTAAATATAACTTGGGGATGGATGCATGATATCCATCATGGCATCAAAAAATAATCAAATAAGAATGAAATTATCATGGCCATGATGCACACAAATAAAGAGTACACACAAGGCACATAAATTACAAAATATGAGGTCATGGAACCACATATAAGGGACACCACATACAAGGTACATGTTTAAATATCACTCACATGCATATAAACATATAAAAAAGTATTAGATCCATACACACCTTGGAAATTTTAAAATGTCCTCACACATAGAGAAACACACACAAAGATATATTCAAATGTCTACACACACATAGAAACATAGAATGAAGGCTTAGAGACACCCATGAGGACATGTTCAAATTACCTAAAGACAAATAGAGAATACACGCAAGACATTAAGTAGGAATGGAAACATTAAATCATGAATGGATACATATAGTTGATCAACATAAGTAATTGGTACCACTAGTAAATTCAATAACTTATGCAACTAGTAAGATATCAATGTCTTAGTATGTGAGAAATATCGATAGATGTAATGCCATATAAATAATTGAGTTGTGAGCAATAAGGGATAACCAAATAAGGATAATAATTAATTTTAATATTCCCCCAATGAGATTTTTGATGTATATACAATCTATAAAAGGCCTATGTGTGGTTTGGATCTGAAAAAAGATAGCATGTGCTCACTAGGTATTATCAAGGTGATTGGAACCTTGCAGGGTATGGTACTATATAGAAATGGTGATACTATAAGACTATAATATCTATGTTTGTGATAGTGACATAACCTATAATTAGATCTAGGAATGGCAACCTATATGACCTGCACTCATTCATTTATACTTGTGAAGCATATGTGATATGAAACTAAATAAAAATAAGTAGTCAATGACTTGTGCACAAATTAATGGATGTAAATGAACTAAACATAAGCATTCATAGGTCCTGATTTGGAATTTTTCTATGATATATAATTATTTTTTTGTATATATCATTATTTTTCTATATTTTTGCATATATATGTATATATATATACACATATATATACACATATATATGTATGTATATGTGTGTGTGTGTGTGTGTATATATATATATATATATATATATATATATATATATATATTTATTTATTTATTTACGTATGTATATGTGTATATATATATATATATATGTATATGTGTATATATGTATATGTATGTGTGTGTGTGTATATATATATATATATATATATATATATGTATGTATGTATGTATGTATATGTATATGTATATACATATATATATATATACATATATATATGTGTGTGTGTGTGTGTGTGTATATGTATGTGTGTGTGTGTGTGTGTGTGTATATATATATATATGTATATATATATATATACCAATGAGTCCTACATATATATATATATATATACATACATATATATATATATATGTATATATATATATATATATATATATGTATGTATATATATATATGTAGGACTCATTGGTTATTAGTTTTTTTTCCATCATATCTTTTTAAAATTGTGTGTGTGTGTGTGTGTGTGTGTGTGTGTGTGTGTGTGTGTGTGTGTGTGTGTGTAATTTTAAAAATACATGATGGAAATAAAACTAATAATCGATGAGTCCTACAAGGAACTCACAATTGATAGGCCTTGTGTATACTAGAGGAATGGTAACTTTCATGTATGTAAATTACTATGTTACTAGGATTGAGATAAACTAAATGGATAATCTAAATGTTTATTACCCTTTTTACCATAATTTCCATTGTCATATTGATAATATGTAACATATTATTCTTATTTTTTATTATTATAGACTCTAGGGATTTTTGAAAACCATCATGGAGTGTATGAATCTTGTGTTGGTGCCTTATTTGGGGCACACTTAGTTATATATAATATCAATCTAGGGTGTGAAGGAGTAAAAAGAGGCTCTCTAATATCTATGATAAATTTATGTTGAAGTGGCCTTTCAAGGATAGGCCTCATAGAAGGGCAGAAGCTTGTTGTGGAAATCTATGAGTAAGTTTTACCTTTGTAGGTGGATAAATTAAAATCTTCTATGTGGTAACCAAATATTTTAATGATAGGGAGTACCCATATGGGATACCCTGAACTACGACGACCTAATTATCATAGATATCCTTTAAACACTTATTAACTATAGAAGTAACTACTTGAATATACCAAATCCAAGGGCACCCTAATAACATATCAAAGACCCTTACACTAGGTACTACTATGAATCTGGTTGCCACATGTGGGACCAAATTGTAATGGTAATGTAATCTCATTGATGGAGCTTTTAATGTGACCACTAAATAATTTTATGACCATGGTGATAGGAATTAAATCATGATATTTGTATCCAAGATGATAAATAAGTGTGATTTTACATATATTCACACTTGAACCATTTTCAACCATGACACTTTGAATAGGTTGGTGATCAATTTGAGCTCTAATGAACAAATATTTATATCTAATTCATCATCTACTATTTCATTCTATAAAAAATTTATGAGTTTCCTAGATAGCACTAAATATTGTAGGTATTTATGATGCCTTAAAAGGATGTAGTACCTCTATGTGATAATGTAGGAAACTAACAGAGGGTTTGCATTGTATGCATAATGGATGACAAATATATATACTATATCATTAGCTTCATGCTTAGGTAAGGGATCACTAAATATTTTCATTTATTTACTTTCTCTTTCTTGTGATTTTGAAATAGTCATTACTATGTCCACATCAATGATGTTTACATCTATCGAATTCTGAATCTTGTGCCTCAAATTGAAACATATGTTAGTAGTGTGTCCTAGTACCCTATGATAATTTTTAAAAAAAACATTGTAATATTTTTTTTTAAAATGGGTAGATTCACATCAACCTATTTAATGTGAGGGAGAGATATGGCATTAAATTCCAATAATGTTTTAATAACCTTATATAGAGCTTCTAGTAGATTGGTAAATTGTATCCTTGGAGGAGATAATAAAATAATGTGTGTAGTAGGCTCAAAAACTACATGTGATATTTCATTTTTATAATTATTAATATAAGTTGGTCTTACCTTGTAAGGTGGCTTTGTTGAATTATTTGTATTGGTATTTGAATAAGTTGTATACTTAATCTTGTTCATTGCCAATAATTTAACTTCCCTTTCTTTTACTATGTGGCACAAATATTTGAATGATGTAAAGCTTTTAAACATAATGGACTCATGTAAGGGTGGAAGAAAACTTTTCTTGAAGATATCCTATAATTCTTTGTCTACTATAGGATTTGTCATTTTAGGTAACATTTTATTGTACCTTAAGACATATTATGTGATAGTCTCATTTAATTTATGTTTGATTTGATAAATATAAGCATAAGAAACCTTACCACTAATATTGATTGAAAAATTTGCTAGGAACACATCAGCCAATGGATTGAGTGCATGCATTGATTGATGAGGTAAATCATAAAACTATTTTAAATCAAATTTTTTTAAACTCCTTGGGAATAACTTAGTCAATAACCTATCATTGAAATGTAGTCCAAAAATGTTGCATGGAATGCTCTAAAATGTTATTTAGGGTCACCCTTTCCATCATATAGTATGAGCTTGGGTGCCAAAAAGCTAGTAGGTAGAGGATATACTAATATATGATGTACCAATGGAATGTGCAACAAAATGTAAGAATCTAGTGTTTGATTTTATTTCGAAGCACTTTTCTCCAAATTTAACACCTTAATTTTTAGATATTGAATCTCATAGATAAGGGATTGTATATTGGGATAAGAAGAATGTGTGTTAACCAAAGGTGGTGTTCCTATTGAATAAGTAAGAAATGATATATTGATCTAATAGATCTTTTAGGTTTACCCCATAGTAAATGATGTACAAAAGTTGTATCTAATGGGTCCATATCATTAGAAGTCTTAGGGGATTGTCCTTTAGATGATTTTTTAATTTCCTTTCTAACAATTTTGATAAATTCATCTTGAATATCTTTATTCTTTGAAATAAATACTTGTATTTATATTTTATTTGTATCATCAAATATACTAACTTGTTCTACCATTATTGATTTAGGAATGTAAATTGTAAAATATTCAACTTGGGAATAACTTAGTGTGTCATTGGGTTTAAAGTAGAGAAAAATAATATTCTTAACTAGATGAAAGAATAAATAAACTATGTAATATTGTAACTATTAAATAATTTATCAGATCTAAAAATCTTACAATAGTAATTGGAAACAACAAAAATAAAGATACCAACTTAGAAACATATATGGTTAGGGTTTGGAAACATTTGAAATAGGTGGGTTCATCAATATGTTTTATTAAATTTTGGCAAACTAGGGAAATAGATTACCTAATATGACAAACTAATATGTAAAATTAGAGTGCTACAGATATGTAATAAATAACATAAATTTATTTTTAACTTAATGAATATGTAAATATACTAAACATATAAAGTGCAAAGATAAATATAAACTCAACTAGGAAACTAAGATGCAATTTTTTTTTGGATCCAAGACTAAGAGAGAGATTGTATTAACTATGTGCAACCCTAAAATAGGAGCTAGCAAGGTTCCCAAATAATAGTGCTACAAGTGGATAGTATTGGAGTGAATTTTTAACTAAATGGGGATACCTTATCTGATAGATAATAGGGATCTAAGATTTTTGGGTTATGTTCACCTTCACCTATTTATTCTACAAACTATACAAGATTTTTAGTTTGATGTAATGACCACTTTATATCTCTTTTAACTTTAAAACCCTAGATAAACTATATAGGAAGATGAATGAAATCACAAAATTAAAAGGAGATAGCATTTGAAGTTGTGTTTGACATCAATAGCCCATGCGTTGATCATTTCCTACATACCAACAATTTGAAGAGGGATCAAAATCCTTGTATTTCTTCCATGTTATTGTGGTATGTGTATAATACTAGTGAAAATTATAAATTTTTGTGTAATCTTGGTGTGATTAAGTGATAGGGATGTGTGTAAAAGTAATTAGGAGAAATACAGAATTTTCTCTCAATGTGCAATTAGAATTTTGGTGTTTTTTAGTATGGAAGCCTCATGTGTGCAAAATGGATATGGATTTATATTGGTATTTTTGGAATTCATTTGGATGGATATTGATAAACTTATAGGACAAACCTTTAGTGACATTTGAATTTTTTAAAATATTCATTAGTTAGTGGTAGGATTCTACTGAAAAGGTGGGCAATAGTGGAGTGTGTTATTGTCCAATTAGGGTGCTATTTTACTAAGTGGTAAAATTTCTAAGTTGAAAGTGTGGTTTAGTCTAGAAATGAGCTTAGGTTTTTGAGTGGTCTATATAGGGATATTTTGAGGTGATTTGGGTCTATTGAAGGAATGATTCATCTACACAAAAGGTGAAGTAAAGTGGTAATAAAGGCCTTAAATAGGTAATGATCTAAGTGTGTCAAAAGAGTGGCCATAAGTACACTATTTTAGCTTAAATTTTAATTTATATGTCTATAGATAACGTCAGAAATAATTATCCTATTATGGGATAAATTACCTTGTAGTGTAAGGATTGTATGCTCAATAATGAAATTTTTGGATGTAATATGAGGAGTGTAGGTAGCATGAGTAGGTATAGGCATAAATATAATTGAGATACCAAGTGATGATCCCAAACTATGATATGGTGCTATTGAAGTAACTAAAGGTGTAGAGATGGAAATGGATGAAATGGTAGAATTAAAAATATTTTAATTATTAGATTTGAAAACATGAAAATATAATTGTTGTGATGATGTGGACAGGTTAGCTTGGTACTTAGCTTTTGATTCTATAATTAAACTAATGATTTTATTCACCTCATGGGGATTAGCTTGAAAACTTTAACAAAATTTTGATAATTCTTGCACTTGA
Source organism: Torreya grandis (assembly GCA_037957365.1). Classification (NCBI taxonomy): domain Eukaryota; kingdom Viridiplantae; phylum Streptophyta; class Pinopsida; order Cupressales; family Taxaceae; genus Torreya; species Torreya grandis. The sequence goes on along the minus strand of JARHVA010000080.1, from coordinate 354,166 downwards.
TTTTGATATATGCCATTAAGCTCATGTGAATCAATATAAGTTCTTTGTTTATTATCATATTACTCTTTATTAATTTCATTATTAGTTTCAATCTGAACTTCCCTTGTATGAGTCTAAGGGATTTGAACAATAGTAATATTACATTGATAACAAACATCATGAATTTCCATTGTAGAAGAAAACAAAGGAAGTTGAGTGTGTGAAATATAAAGACCACTTAATATAATCCTACACCGTAGATGAATACAATACCATATAAATAAAATAATGTTTATGAATAATAATATAATGCTATAAAAAATCAAGGTATAAAAGTTATCTATGAAAGGATGTGAATTATTTTTAGGCTCTCAAAAATACTTTCCCATTCATAAATTAGTGTTGGCCCAATGTTCTAGAACACTAACTATAGAAGTAGAACCATTTTTGTAGCCTACTAACCGCATTTTTTAAGGTATTGTCAATGTAAATTCCTTGGGTGATACACTCCTCTAAAGTGCACCACAAATCAAAAGGTTAAAAGAGGCTTCCTATGGTATAAACACTGGGATCCTAGGCATTTTCAATATACCATGTATCACATGAAAACTAAATTCCATGTTTAGTGTTCTATAATGGCTATGAGTATTGGGGTAAACCACTCATACCATAATTTTTGTAAATAGATACCTTGTAGCCCTTCATGATAGTCACTAAGTAGTTTTAAAATTTATAGAAAATAGCTTATACAACAAGAAAAAGTAAAGGAAACATAAAACTAAAAAAATCTAAAGATTTTATTGTATAGGTGATAATAAATTTAAACTTGAGGTTGAAATAAATAACTTTAGTGTTAAATTATATCCAAGTTGACAAGAAAAAAATCTTCAATGTCAGATTATACCAAGGTTGAATAAGTTGAATCATTGTGTTTCAAATTTATATCTAAGGTCAAAGGTTGTTTTCTTTCAGCATCAATAATTTACAAACAATTTAACAAAATCTTAGGATAAAAATCAAACAAACAATGTTATAAAAAATAAGGGGTTCACTAGAATGTTTAAATGGCTTTTAATTAGATAAATATAATTAAGTGATTTAAACCATTGAAACTATAATGATGGAATATACAGATCTAGTAATTAAATATAGTATGATACATTAAAATACAAAAAGTAGAAACTTGCTAAAAATAGTAAAAGAGCCTAATAATGTGCAAACATGTATGTTAATTGTGCAAGCTAATAGAGTCATGTATGAAAATAGAATTGAAACATGTATTGGGACACAATCATAGGAGGAAGATAGGGGAGAAGTGTGGTCATGTCTGCTGACCATGGCCACATATTGGTTGACTGTGCACCTAATTTCTTGATTTATATTTATGCAACAATTTATATAAGTTTATTCATTCTTTGCATGAACTGAATAAATGTGTCAAAGACTTATAAATATAAAACCCTAGTCCTACACATGCACTAGATAGCAATTATATAGTGAAGAGAGAGATGAATGGGTTACTATGAATGTCTAATCTAGCCTTATAAACCCCTTGTAATGAAGTATTTCCTACATATCCCAAATGAGCCTTGGGCTAATGTATTTCTCCCTCTTAGGGTGATTGTGTGATCCATGATTATGTAGCTAAAATTAACTATAGCTACAAGACATGATGAATGCTTTAAAAATAGATGCCCTTGATGTGAAATAAAAAATATTCAGACTTGTTGTGTGACTATTAGAATGCAACAGAATTAAATTTGGAATAAATAGTGCTCTTTTTCTTAGTGTATAGTTATTTTTAAATCAGCTTACTAGGTCATTTCAAGTGAATGCCTTGATGTTATTTTATAGGGGAATATTTATAATATTTTAAATAACCAACCTTCTAAAAAGTGTGGGAGAACCATTATGTAATATCTCAAATTTAAAAAATAATCATTAGATTAAGGGGATAAGGTTGCACTAGTGGACAAGGTCACAATGCAACCCTTTTTGATCTCGCGTAGTCATGTCCCAGAAGGATCAAGAATATTGGAAAAGGTATCACATGTGCTTGTAGTTTTAATATGGATAAACATAGTTGAAATGAGGATATTTGTATAATATTTTAGTTTTAAAATGGATAAACATAGTTGAAATGAGGATATTTGTATGATATTTTTTGTGTCCAAAAAATAATAGATGCTCTCTTATATATTTCAAGTTAGTGAAATGTCTAATAGACTAAGTAGAGGAAAGATGTCAAGTATAACCACTATCTAGAATTTAATGATTAAATTTATGTGTCTATCGAGAGATAAAGGTTTTTATAATTGAAGGTCAAATTTTAGATATATTTACTAAATCATTTTCTATAGTTAAATATGTCAAATTTTGAGAACTATTACATGTTGTGGATGTTTCTATTAAATAAGTGCATATAAAACATTAGGTTATATAATTTTTTCTATAAATGGGTACCTAATCGATCCAAGTTACTAGGATCCATATTATAATCTTGTGATAATATTATCCAAATAAACATTATGGGGGGTGGGTGTTGTAATAATGTTTATTTAATTCCTATTCTAGACATTTCCATGAGTCAGTTGTCAATAGAGCTAGATATTTCTAAACTATTTCTACTAGGATGGTGGTTCCAATATAGAACACTCTTCTCTAGAATCTTCCCTATATTATCTAAAATTATCTAAATCCTCTATAAATATAACTTTCACACCTCTCTCATACAATCAAGTATTTTTAGATATGATCCCCTTCATCTTATAATATTTTTAGTGTTAATATATTTATGCATTTACATATACTAGATCATTTATTTGATAAAAAAGTTTAATGAAGGGAATTAATGATTCATCCTCTAATAATAAAAAATATAAGGCTTATTTCCAATCATTAATAGCATACCCACCATTCCTTGATGTAATATCAAGTAGGAAGAATGATGGGTCCATCAATTACATAGGAAACCATGCCTATAGATTGAAATTTTCATGTTGAATCACATCACTCATTCTTCACAAATATTAAGCACTCTCATTACTCTTTCCATGAGATCTATAAGACTATCAGATGATGACCATATTGAGCAAGATAAAGATTACCTAACCAGGGTATAAATGAATGGCTACATAAAAAATATAATATCAAAAAAGCATTTTGAAAATCTAATAAGAGTCAGCTTCATAAAAGAGAGATAATAAGGAGAACAAAATATAAATATATTCCTTACATCATGAGAACTATGGAAAAAATAATAATTTTAGAAGAAGAAACTTGGAATTCTTTCTTCTACTAGACACATTAAAGAAGAAACTTAAGTCCAAAAATATCTTGATGGAACCAAGGAAAAATTAAATTAAATCTACAAAGATCCCAATGGACTTAAGGAAAAACACTTGTGTTTATTTGGTTCCCTATTCCCTTAGGTTCCCATCCATTGACTAAACAACTTAATCTATTTCAAAGATAATTAGTGATCATTGTGTTGATCTAAAATACAACAAGAATAAAAAATATGATTTAAGAGGGATTCACATGTGCCTTGAGGAGGTGAAAATCATATCCAAATTATATCACTAAACCAAACAACACTTAAGGGAATTAGTGTCAAATTATAAATAGCTTAATAAAAAAAAGGATGATGGAATGACATCCCACAAATATCTCATGTGCACATAGGAGGCAAAATTCATAACCAAAGTAGATCAATACACCAATGATGATCAAGGGAAGCAATGGAGATTGATAAATATTCAAATATCTTAAAAAGTTATGATGGAGTGACCTTAAGACAAACTTGGAATCCCACCATTCATAGACTAAGAAATGAGGTCTCCCAAACATAAAATAAAATAATTTTTTTAAATGTTACACCAACAAAACATCATAGTTTTCACAAAGACATCTGTGTGTTATTGGTTTCACTTTTCTACAATTGAATCATCACACATCCTAATAAAGGGTCATTAACTTAGACTCAAAACATTGATAGTAAAGAAACAACTATGTTCTTATTCAAATAATCTATTATAAAAAACTAAGAACTATCACCTTCCCATTTTAATATATGCCTTGAGATTATTTTATAGGATATTTTCAAACTCCTTTGGTGGGGAAAAACAATAAAAACACTTAATTTTATAAATTTTAATTTCTCATTACATTTCTATATAGTTACTAAGTAGGGTTATCTTTGAGTTAATTAGCTTTACTCTCATTAATATTATTGATTGCTATTGACTATTGACTATTGTTAGTTTTTAGCTATTATTAACTATGATAAATGCCTTATTGGTGTCATATTTAACTATATTTAAGATATTTCACTAAAAAGGAATGGTCTTCAGTCTTATTTAATATTATTACTATCATTAAGTGGTGTAATTTTCTACATTTAACCGATCATATTAGTCCTCTTATTGGGATGACCTATTTGTCAGCCATATTTAGTTTGATAATATAACTAAGCTTTATATCAAGCCATATCCAATACTATTATTGGGACAATATTTATATCAATCCATATTGAGTCCTATGATTTGACTAATCTCTATATTGATTTGTTTATTGATAAACCTTGATATTATGATATATTCTATATTGAGCTTTATTGTTTGGATAAGCCATGTTATTGGGGATATTAATAAATATTATCTTATCAATCCTATTATCAAGATATGATATATATGGAGATTTATTAATTTATTAAATTGGAATAAATTTTTGGAAGATATTCAAAAAAAGGAGTTTGTTGGAGTCTCAAATTAGGTATTATTTTTGGAAAAGAATGCTAAGGAATGCCTATATGTAATTGTGGTTAATGTTGATTTTGTTTTCCACAAGACCATTATCATAATTTTTAGAGTATTTTACCAATACTTTGAAATTTGTTTTTTCATGTTGTTGTGTGTAATATCCATCACAAGTACCATGCTACTTAGGATGTGAATTAAATTTAAACATATGAAATTTTTAGACAACATGCAATATCTCATTTGTCATATAACCATTGGAAACACTCTTTATGAATATAAAGATCATGTTACTTATATATAACTCTCTCATATCTTTTTATATCTATCATGAGTTGAGTATTGTGGAATAAATTAGGCTAAATGTCTATTCAGCACAACCAACTTTAAAACCTTATTGAATTGTCAAAATTTGTCATTCTATAAGTTACATGGAAACCACCATTTTTTTGTTTGGGTTTATACCTTCATTAATGGTCTTTACTATGTATACTAGGTTTGAAATAATGTACACATATAGGAAAAAGGAACTAGAATTGACACTATATTTGATCACAAGAAACATATTTAACTTGAGAAACCATAGTTTGACACTAAAGGATAAAAAATCAACTAGATGGTATGAATATACACTCACACTAAATCAACATTGACACAAATCAATTAGTAAAAATGGATTCAAAGGATTTAAAATTTTATATGAGGGTGTTAAGTTACTCTTAGTGTCCTTATTTTGATAGGTCTTTCACAACAACTCATGAAATATAATTAACCACACATGAGGATAATTTTTTATAAGTAGGGGATGTTGGTCTCCCACAATTGAGGTTACTTGGGTATTCCTTTCTAAATTTTACTTGGTTTGGTTATATTTGGAATCATGAAGGATATTAAACTTGATTTTCTATTTTTTAAGTATGTGTCATTCATATAATCACATTGCATAGGTGATTCATTTCTTTGCATAGATGATTTATAGGTGTAAAGGAGATTTTTAAGATTCATGAAGTTAGTAGGATCTTTGGTCATATTGTTATAACCTAAAGTACTTAAAATGAATTAGGATTTTGAGTGAATTAAATTTAAATGGATGAAATAATTATGAATGAATATTTTAATCTTATATTTCCATGTAGATCTCAAGGAGGAGAATTATTTGAATGCATTTAATACATCTACTACACTTTTCCATAAGCTAGCATGTGATTTGACATTTTTATTAATATAGGAATATATAATAGAATAGAATATATTTTATTGGTATTATTTTTATTATTGTATCTCAATCCATATCTCCAATCTTTGAAAAAAAAATGAAGTGGTAAATAATAGTTAAAGGTTTTTTGTCATTATCATTGCATGTAATACCAAAAATAAGGCTTGGGAACAATATATATTGGATAGATGAATGTCATTAATTATTTAAATTATAATTAACTTTGATTATCTTCTATATAATATGTTAATTAATATAAAAGTATAATATTTAGATCTACTAACCATACTAGTTTGTAATGTATGATCTCAAATGGAGGATACTATTAAAGTTTAGTGTGTCACAGGGGCTAGGAATGGGAAATGGTCCATGCATCATTGGAGGTCTGATTGGTCATATAATAAGGCCATAGCATAAAATTTCACCAATTTAAAATGTGATTGAATATTAACATATCATAAGTCCCTAACTATATCCACACTTTTGTACCCTAGATGAATGATCAACATTTACACAACAACAATAATGTTCACTTTAATGTCACTAGTTACAATCATAGATTTAAGAATTGTCACATACCTATTTAGGATTGGTATTATTAATGCATAAGTTATTTTCACTATCCATGATGCTTGAACCTTTGTAATAAATGCTTTGGGATAAGCATGAAAGATTAGTTTTATTATTTTACGTTATTAAATCTAGAGAATAATTTTTTTACTAGCTATATCTTCTATATGTTATAATTTTAAAGATAGAGCATAAAGTTCAGGTTATTATTAACATATCAAGTATATATGTTTTGTATGACAAGGAATACCATGTTTTTTTTGTGAATGTTTGTACTACATGATGTAATGGTGCATGAAACCAAAGAGGTGGTGTCAAAATTTTATTACAAGGTCAACATGTTTGCTACAATGGAAAGATTAAGAGTATGCCCAATTTTTTTATTAATCCCTTATTCCCCATCCTCAAGATAAAAATTAACTCCTAGATAAATGTCCAAAATTTTGAAATTATATCTTAATAATCACCTATGGATTTACCATAATGTGATGTATAAATAAGAGAAGACCAAAAAATTTAAGGTTTATATTTTAAAATATGATTAACACACGCATTTGAAATTTTTTTGACCAAGTGGCTACCATGTTTCTCAATGTTTATATTTTCAAAATAGAATCATGTTATATGAAATTCAATTGATTGGTGCATGTATTGTGTATGAAATCTATATTGGTAGGGTAACATAGATGATTTGTAAACTCATAATTTTGATTATTTAATTTAATTTTAAAAATAAAAATATTTTTTCCTACTAAGATTAAACTCCAAATCGGTAGTTTTGAATGCTTTATAGACTTAGAATAAGTGTAGTGTGCCACTAAAAATATATACAAAACTTGCATTACTATAAATATGAATGTAAATAATCATGTACATAAAGAATAGTAATCATAACATTGTTTAACCCTTTTTGGAAATGATGATTATATAAGATAGTAGCCTAATCAACTAACGAGTAAGCTACTCTAAAAATTAGGCTAATTAAATAATTCAGATTCATACTATATTTTTATATAGTGATAAATTATGCAAATTTGATAAATATAGAAAGTAAAATAACAAATAGTAATTTGAATGCTTAAACAAAAAGAAGAGATATTACTTATCTTGTTTATTAATGCATATAAATATCTGAGAAGTTCAGGTGTAGAAATTTTCAGGATGATGCTCAAATATGATTTGTCAGATTCTTTAAATTAAATCTCTATCATCTTGGACTCTACTATTGAAATAAAGACACTAGTATCAATTTTTATGTCCTAAAACTAAATATTTTATATGTATTTAAGTAAAATTCCTTTTATAATAATTCCACCTACATATGTTAGGGTTATCTATCACCTTATAAATTATCAAATTGGATCGTGTGCACAATTTTTGGATATCAATTTTTTTATCAAAACCCTAGATCCTCTAATTAGTGCATGACACCTTATAAACAGGAGTGAGTGGGATCAAGTGAAGTTGATATGAATTCAAATACCCTATGTCAATGAGTGATACTTACATATCTATATACTTTGAATAGGTCCTTAGATTAGTGTAGCTCTCCCCCTTATATGGGCTTGTATGTGAACAATAGTGTGAAATGCTATATTTGAGTGCATGCAGTGTTCTAGCTTGCAACTTGAAAAATATTATTCATGGGATACTATTTGAATTATTTAGACCTATAAGAAGATTAATCCTATGATTGATTATTAAATAATAATAGGGAAGTAATGGTCTTGATAGGTGCTTGCTTGGTAATTTTCTAGATAAATAATGAGTGGGAGTCATTTTCAATTTAAACCACACATTTTGAAATAAAATATCATGGAAGGTTAATTAATACAATAATTCCAATGCGTACATATCAAAATATTTTTAAATTTGAGCCTTTATAGGGTAAAAACACTAGTGTCAAATCTAGGACACTAACGTCAATACTAGTGTCTTGGTATGGATGGTAGTGTCCTAAAGATTATATATTTTTTAAAGCTCTATAACTGATAGTAAAGGATTTATATTAGGTTTTAATCATATTGTGGGCTATAGGTGATCTAGGTAATCATAATATTAGGTTCACACCATAAGATAATCATTTAGGCATAATAAGATGGTTACCATGAGCCTTCCAATAGCGATAAAGTCATAAACTAAAGGGTTTAGCCTTGAGTGATATTTGTCAAGTGTCAAAGACTGGTTTATCATGTAAAATAAAAATTTGATTATTTAAGTCCATCCTTTAATCTAGTAATGTGTAAGGATGAAATTATTAAGTTAAAGGAAAGAAATGCATATTGTGGTGTATACAACACACCTTATTTTGACTTGATCCCTATTTAAATTTGTCGTATATGTATTACCTACAACTAATAGCATGTTACAAGTGTAATTAGTACATATAATTTGAAAATTAATAATTTAAATTGCTTGAAATAAAAGAGATCATGTAAGGAGCACACCTATATTTTGATGTAACCATTTTTCCCTTGATATTTTTTTTTGTAATGATGTTTCCTAACTAAATCATTACAGATAGGTTCATAATTTAACCTTATATATGTGAAGAGGTGAATTTGAGGGTGATCATGCCCACAATTTGGTGTAAGGATGAGTTATGTCGAAGCATCAAGATCATTGAATCGTAATTGCATAATCCAAATGTAAACATGATCTAGCCAATATATAAAGTCTCACTTGAGTTCAATGGTGTAACCATATCAACCCAAAAAATATTAGTGCCTATGGGCATCAAGGGCACTGAATCTTGCTCACACTACTCAAAGGAGCCAATTGTTGTAGTAGATAAAATCTCAATCGGTGCATATTGGTAAGGTCGGTGTAAGAATATTGGAATAATTTGAATATGTATCTATAATTTTGGTTAATTTCCTTTCCATATGTAAATCGAATGTATTTAATTCTAAAGTATTTATCAAAATGTAAGATCTGATATATAAATTATGTACAATATGTGTCACAAATCTGAAGAAATTTATCCCAAATATGTGAAAATTAGTGTTAAATGTATAATATATTGTCACAAGTGTATATCTAAATCATTTAAATTGTATCAAATTATTCCAATTTTTTTGACTTTGTATGTGGACTCATGTCTCTATGACATACCCCCATTGATATGCTCCCAACCTTAGAGGTGAGGGGGATGTAATTTGATATTCAAACTATCTCAAAAGGATAAGAGAACCGTGTTATATTTGTATCAACCATGTATTAAAAAAGTATATAATAACATCATGTAAGTATATGTATCAATTAAACTCACATTATCCAAACATAACAAGCCCTAAGATGAACTATATAGATCATGACAATGTCTAGAATTAACAATCTTAGTATATCATCAAACACACATATAAGAGAACTCAATGTTACTCAAATAGAGGTATAAGGAGATTGGAAAAAAAAGTCATGCTAAAATTACTCACACTTAAGAGGAGGACATTTTAAAATGTCTAAACACCAAAGAAACAATGAACACTCAAGGCACTAGGGACAAAAAACAAAGATCATGTTAAAATGTTCCAAAATCAACACATGGTAGTAAACAAGTACACTCAAGTAATCCATGTGATAAGATGAATAATTTAAATATAAGAAAATAGCATAATAATGTCATATGATTCCCTGCATATGTGTTATCAACATCTAATGTAGCATAACATATCAAATACATTGTATAAGATATATGAAAGAGTGCAAACATTTTTAAGTGTTAATATATAATCTCAACATTATAATTTAAAATAATCATAAAATAATATAAATTGTATCAATCATGATAAATATAACTAAGATGCCCCCAACATCGTAGGTTATGCAAGTAGAAGAAAGGTCCAACATCTACACGCTCATGCATCATGGATCTAGTGTATGCCTATATCACACTCAAGTACCTATGAAAAATATGTGTTTAAAGAAATGATATGTTATATACTAACATAAATTATATAACATATGAAAAATATAGTAAACATGTAAAATGTTAAATATTTTTTGTATTTTTTCTTTATTTACTTTTTTTTTATTTTCCTGATTATTTGAATTTTTTGAATTTTGAATTTTAAATGTTTGAAAATTCACAAGATATCCAATGAGCTCAAGATAAGTATTAAAATCTATGAGGAGTTGTAAATGAATAACATTTCCTAAATGAAATGTGTCATCTGTGTGCATAATACAATTAGAAAGTGTATGTTCTTTTATTAAAATTGTACTTGGTATCTTTGTTTGAGAGATATTTTCCTTTATTTGGTCTTGTTATAAAGATGTTATTTCTTTGGAAAATGATGTAACATTTCCTTCATGATAAAATGATATGCAACCTTTGTTTCTATTAGCCATTTATCCTATTGAGTGTAACCATGATTTTCCAAATAGAACAATGTATGCACATGGTTTTGAAATAACATGAAGAGTAAGACAATAATTTTTTGAAAAAAATAAAATTTAAACTTGATTTATCCCATACATGTTTTAGATATACTAGTTTGATCCAAGTTTTGATACTTATTTTCAATAGAGCTAAAAAGGACATATAATGATTATTTGTATCTTGATAATCCAGAACCTTGATATCTGTAAATTGATTGACATCTATGTGAGTAATTATAGTGAAAGGATCTAGATACTTAAAAATGTCTGTATTTCCCCCTTTGGAATAACATTTGAAACTTTATATTTTTCAAGTATGTCTTGCTTTTTGACCTTTTTTTGTTATAAACCTTACTTTAAGCATGCTTGTTTGTTTGCCTTGAAATTTATATACCATTTTTTATTCTTCTAACATTACCTTTGCAACACATTGATTTTGTAATTGTGGCTTTTGTAACTATTTACTTTCATCTTATGCCTTTTTAATTTTTATTTTTCATCTTGACCTTTTTGTAACATTATTTTCTCTAGCTTTGCCTTTTAAAAATTAATATTCTCTAATTTTTGCATTTACAACTATTTTTATCTAAATTATCCTTTTATACCCATATTTGCTCTTTTTGCACTTGCATATAGAAAATGCACTCATAATTTGAGTGGTTTTATTGATTGATGTATTAATGATAAGATCACCACTATCACTTGTACTTTATATTTTAGTCTTTAAATCCAAATGACAATATGTATTATGTTCTTGCCTTATATGATATGCACAATAGTATTTTTATCTTCTATGAGGGTGTATAAGAGGCAATTTGATCACTTTGTTTTGAATATGTTCTTTTAGGATTTCACTTAGACTCTTATTAGCCTTTTGTTCATTTTTTGAATCACTATTTGTATATGTATTATATTTTGACTTCCAGTATTAATGTGAAGTATTATTAGGCATAAAATTTATAGGTGAAGATGAAAAAACATGATTAATACTAGAATATTATAAATTATTTGTATGTGTGATATTATTTTCCCATTATGTGATCTTTGAAACCAAATACTAATTTTTATTTTTTAGCTCTTATATTGACCTTTTCATAATGGTTATTTTATACTTAAGGGATTCACAAGCACAAACCCTAGGTACTTAAAATTGAATATGCATACATATACCATATAGAGGAGATGTGGGAGGTCTATGGGTTTGAGGAAAGGTATGTTGTTTACCTTCAGTTGACATTATAGAATGGGTGACCTTACCCCTTAAAGTAGTTATAGTAAGGACCTCATTAGAGGGAAAGTAGATATCACCCTCTTAGGGATTAGGAGGGGAATTTATAGAATCTTGAAGATATGATTACTCGTATTCTCATGTCCTATTCAGTTTGACAAAATGTTTCATTAATGAAGCTTATGTAAAAATATGGATAGTTACTGCATCATAGTCATCAAAAATATTTATATCATTAATGATAATAAAACCAAGATAAAGTGTTAGTGAAATGTTATAAACAAAAGTATGAAAAGGATCCAAAATAAAGAGCATAAAGGCTAGGGAAATAAGTAAAATAAGCATTGCCTATAATATGCCAAAATAATTAGATATAGAAAATGCAACTATTTGAAACTCTAGAAATCTGAGAGCCCTAGGGCAAGCTAGGATTTGCATAAAAAGACTCAAAGGTCAGGTTCACCAAATGTTTAACCTTTTTTTCAAATAATGAGTAAATAAGAGAGTATCCTAATCAACTAAGTAGTAAGCTACTCTAAAAATCAATCCAATTAAATTATTCAAATTCACATTATATTATGATATAGTTTTGAATTATGTAAATTTTCTAAATATAGAAAGTACAATGCTACACAAAAATTTGCATGCATAAATAAATAGAAGAGATACTACTTAACTCATTTATTGATGTATAGTATGATATAAGAGGTGAAAGTAGATATAAGTATAGGTATAGAAATAGTCAAGATGATGCTTAGCTATGATTCGTTAGATTTTATAAATTATCTCTCTAGCAACCTAGACACTACCATCAAAATATAGGCACTAGTGTCAACACTTATGTCCTGAAATTCATGCTTATGTATGTGGTGAATTAAAATTCCTTTTCTATAAATTCCACCTACACCTATTATGTTTCTCTATTTCATTACAAATTTTTAACTAGGATCATGCACAGATTCTAGATATCATCTTTTTTATCAAAACCCTAAATCTTCCAATTAGGTCATCCCAATTTGTGAAATGGGGGTTAGTGGGATCAAGTAAAGTTGATATGGCTTAAAAGACCCTTTTTATCAATGAGCACTACCTACATAGCCATATAGTCTGAAGAGGGCCTTAAACCAATGTAATTCTCCCCTTTATATGGGTTTGTGTGTGAACAATAGTGTAATATAATATATGTGAGTGCACGTAGTGATCTATCTTGCAACTTGACAAATATTTCTCATGGGATACTCTTTTATTGATTTGTAAATAGGAAATAATATGGTAGTATAACTTAGTTTTTCAAATGATTTAGTGAGCTTGATAGGTGTTTGATTGGTAATTTTATAGATGAATAATGAGTGTGCTTCATTTTGTATTTAACTATACCTTTTTAAATAAAACCTCATGGAGCATTAATTAATGCAAATATATTGAATCATACATATTGAAATATTTTCAAATTTGAGCCTTTGAAGGGTACAGACACTAGCATCAGATCTGAGACACTAGCATCAACACTAATGTTATGGTATGGACATTAGTGTCCTAGGTAAAATAAAATTGATGAAGTTATGTAACTGACAATGAAGGATTTATATTAGGTTTTAATCATACTATGGGATATAGATGATTTGGATAATCAAAATATCAAGGTCAAATAATAATATAAGAATTTATTCATAGTGAGATGGAAAATGTGATCCTTTTGGCAATGGGAAATTCATGAACTAAAATATAATCCTTAAGTGATATTTTTCAAGTGTGAAAGACTAGCTTATCATGTAAATTCCATATTTGAGTATCTAAAAACACATGAAAACAAGAATTTTGATTTGGAAAACCTTGAGGTGGGAAAAATCTAGTTTGAGTTGGAAATTGCACACATTGATGATTCTTCATATGGCCAAACATTATTATATAAATATATTATAGAATATTTACAACCGTAAGTCTATTATTTTCTCACTAAGTTAATCTTTGTAACCTTTCTTCCTCCTACCAAAAACCAAGTACTTACTCTAACAATCAAACATTCATGTTATCAAGTAGATTTGTGCCCCTTATTTATCATGCTCTAGGAGTGTCCTTTCATGCACTTAAGAATCAAAAAAATATCAAAACTAAAGATACACCATCATTCTACCATTACTCTACTTGTATAGTCAATGCAAGAGAAATTACCACTTTTGAAACTATCACTTCTATAACTGGTAGTTATAAAACTATTTCTTTGAAGATACAAGCGGTTACACAACCACCACTTTTATTTAAGTGGTGATTTATCCACCATACAAAAAATAATGTATTAGAGCCTTGTTGTTGACTAAAACTAGGTTTTCTCAACTTGTATGATGAAGTAAAATGATTTCAATGATACCTATGGATCATACCTCCCTTCTAAGAGGATTTTGGTCTCACAAAAGCTTAGTGATGGAGTAGATGTAGGAATAATTATCCCACTTTCTCCTCAAGGTACCATATTTTTTTCTTGGTGTATTTTATGTTATTCCCACCTCCTAAGACTCTTGGGGTCCTCTTATAGTCTCAATAATTTTTTGATACAACACAACATTCTCCTCCAACTCTCCTTGTGAAGCCAAAATGAAGTATTTTATAGAGGATAGTAATTCCCTTCTTCATCAACCAACGTGGATGTCTATTAAAGGTGAAAGTTCTCAAAATTCACTACTAAGTGCATCCTCATGAATGGGGTAATATAAATCTTTAAATTATTTTCTCCAATCTTCTCTAAGATGATGAATGATTGATATTTTAAAGTTTTTATCTTCCTAGCTTATCCTTGAAGCATATTTTTTTCAAATACAACCATAACTTGTTTCATGATGGAAACCTATACTTATTTGAATTTTAGTATTCATATTGTTCCAAAAGGTAGCCCAAAAATTCTAAAAAAAACTATAATCTCTATCCTAAATAATGGACTAAGGTATACCAAAATGCACCAAAACATTAGAAACAAAAAAATATCTATCTTTATGCCCTTTTACTATATTATTACATGGAATTTAAACACATATTTTTTTGAATATATATATAGTAATTTCCATGCTTAGACATTGGTAAACCTCCCAAAAATACATATAAAATTGTTCTCATGGTCTACTATGCACATGTATAGGCATGTACAATCCTTCTTTCCAAACCTTAGGCTTTCTTATACAACATAATTTACATCCTCTAACAAATATAGATACATTTTATTATATATTGGGCCAATACACATACCTATGTAAATGATCCATGGTATGACCAACACTAAAGTGTCCAAAAAGTTTGTAATTATGTGCTTACCTCATTAATAGAAGATTATATACCTTTGGTACACACAATTTATCCCACTCGTATAGTATCCCATCTTTGAGGTAACATCCATTCTTGATTATTTTATTATAATTAATCACCAAATGAAAACTTTGAATAAAACTCATCAATTTTTAGTGTCTTGTTTATTATAATTTACTTTGTGCTTGAAAATATTGAAGAGGTTTGTGGTCATTATGCACAACAGTTTATTTACCCAAAAAATAATGTTTCCCTTTCTTAATTGCTTAAACTAGTGCATACATGTTTTTATCATATAAGTGATAATCACTTTTAAATAAAATATATATGAATAATAACAATCTATAATACCTCTTTGTAACAAAATTTCACCCATCTCATACTCACTTACATCCATTTCAGATTAAAATATATTCAATAAATTAAAAAGAGCAAGCATTGGTGAATTGATTATTTTATATTTCAAAGAAACAAAAGAACTATCATGTTCATCACCCCAATGAAAACCCTTACCACTTGTTGCAATAGTATTTATATGTATTTTAATGTACATAAATTAGGAATAAACTTCCTCATGTATTGTATTAATCTCAAAAAACTTCTAGGCTATGTGGCACTCTTGATTATGGACTAATTAGTGATAGCCTCAACCTTTATTGGATATACTCTTATTTATCCTCCTCCAACCACATGGTCCAAGTATATTAGTGATTTTTTTTCAAACTCATATTTATTCATATTACATAACAATTGTTTTTCTTTCAATACTTTCAATCATTTTCTTAGAAAATTTAGATGTTCTTCCCATGTAGCATCAAAAACTAAAATATCATATAGATACACTATGACACATGTATCTATGAAAATTCTCAATACATCATTCATAAATCTCATCAATTTATTATGTGCATTGCATAAACCAAATAAAATTACCAACCATTGATACAAATGTTGTTATGTGTTGAAGGTTGTATTCCAAACATCATGCTTTATACAAACTTGATTATCCCTATATTTGACATCCAAATTTGTAAAATATTTGCCATTTTATAGTTGGTCTAACAAGTCATTAATTTTTGGAAGTGGATATATATTCTTTATGGTGATATTGTTCAAGGCTCTATAATCTATGCACATTCTTTGATATTTGTTGTTTTTTACCATCGCAATGGGTGACCCACGTGGTGAAGTAATTGGGTGTATGAACCCTTACTTTAATAACTCTTAAAGTTATTTCTTCATTTAATTACTCTCTAAAATTGATTTCTTATACAATCCAATGTTAGGTAAAAGAGATCCTACCAACAATTAAATGGCATGCTCTACTTCCCATTTTTAGAGGATTTTTTTTAGAATTTTAGAACACTTATTGAAAATATTATAAAAATTCATCCAATACTTTTGATCCATTGTTAGCACAATCAGTTTCATATATTTCTAAACCATCCTCTTTCTTATCCTTAAAAAGATGTAAATAAAATTGCTTGTTTTCTTGAATGAGTCTCTTTTCTTAATTGTCACTTACCATGGAAATATTGGGCTTATTTTGATTTTCCTTAATGATATAGTTGATACCAACGTTGACCCATATATATCCTTTATCCCTCATCACAAAGTTACCATCTTTAAGTTACAAGTAATGACTCCCAAACACCACATAAAATTCTTTATGATAAATCATGTTTGCTTATATCTCATCAACATATTATGGGTTAATATTGAATTTGAGTTTACATTTCTTAGTCACTTGAATATCTTAAAAAAATTCACCTACCCCAAAGGATATGGATGAGAATGATCTTTTGTTTTCAAATAAATCTTCTTAACAACTTCATGGCAAATCAAACTATACAAATAATCATTATCAACAAGTGCATTCACCTAGGTCTTCTTGATTTGGAATAGATTGCTAATTTATTCACTCTGATGTTTCTTGCTTGCCACATTACTAGTGATGCAACCTAATTTCTCATCTAATTTGGATTTTTTTCTATCTCAACCTTTGATTGATCTTTTGAAGATGCAATGGAATTCCTAGAGCCCTCATTGAAATGATTCTTGTGATGTAATTTTGCATGTAACTTCCAATATATTGCATCAATATGCCCATCTATAATACAATGACTGCAATGATTTTTTAGATCCTTACAAACATGTAAAGTGGTCACATTTCTATTACATTTTCATTTACCCCTTTTTATATCTCTCATTTTTGGACTGGTTTGTAAACTACCTTTTATTTGATGGGTTCCCCTCTCTTTTTCACTTTTATTCCTCAATGTAGTATGGTTGTACACATGGCTCATCAACGTCCTTTGGTTTACTTGATATTACTAATATCCTTAGGTGTGTATGGAGACCTTGCATATACTTGGACAAGTTGTCTTCATCTTCCAAGTCTAACCCGATCAACATAGATTATCTAAAAAAATTTAAAGGTATAGTTCTACACAATTTGACCACTTATTTACCTAAAATATGACCACTTAATTTTTTGATCAATTTTATACCCAATAGGGTAGAAAATTTTACACAATGTTTTATTGATTTCATCTTAAGTATTTATAATTGGCTTCTTCTTTTTCAAAAGAGACTAAATAGCTTTCCCATAAAATTAGAGCATGTCATTCCATTTTGAGACATAAAAAATAATTTATTTATGCCTCAGTAACGTTATGCACACTAAAATATACCTCCATTTATTTTAATCATTTTTATATAAATTCAACATCGACTTATCCTTCAAAAGATATGATCCCAACTTTGTTTTCATTTGTTAAGAACTAGACAACACCATAAGATGTATAAATGGTTTGTAACCTAAATATTTTATTGTTGTCAAAATGAGTTACATATTTATAAATAATATATAAGAGAATGTTACATATAAAATCTCATTTTCATATGATATTCAATAACCCAAGACTACCCACATAACTTATCCCATTAAAAACCCTTAATAATTTTAAAATTGCTAAATGGGGTGTCTCATTAGGATATACATACCCCATACATAAATAAAAAAAATCTAGATCATTGTACCCAACAAACCATCCTTAATCTAAAGGGGACCAAAAATTGATCTAGAGAAAATGACTATGAATCTATGTAAGAATACCTATCATAGCTTACCAATTGGCCCTTTGTATATCTGGTATTGATCAACTTGTGTTGACATGTCTATTATAACCTTAGCTTAACATCCATGTTTCATTTTCCCTATGACAATACCTAACATAAATATGAGAATCTTCATGGGAATACTCATCCCTTATAATAATATGTGCATATATTGTAGTATGAGTATCATTATGGGAGAACTCAACCACATCAATCACTATTTCAATGATAATTTTATACATGTATGGTTCATCTTGTTTAATGCCAAAAAACTCTAACCACTTTGAAAAAACTAATGGTGATGACAAACCCTATAATATTTATAATCACTAAAAATGGCTTTAAAAATAAAACCACCAAATAACTAGTTTGATCCTTATCATAAAATCTCCAAAACAACTAAGGGAACTACTAACATGTATAAAACTCAAATAAAATTGGTAAAACCAAAATTATAACTACATCACTTTATTTATCTTTGAGTTAGTATTTAACTCAATATGGATGAATATCTATCTCTAATAATATATTATCATGTTTCTCTTGACCATAGGCTTTAGCAAATCAAGATGCTTCTTGATCAGAATGTAATTTCTTTGAATTAGAAGAATCTCCTCTAGGGTCAAAAACATAATACACTTTTTTCATATTTTTATGTTTGGAGGTCTTCTTTATAGATGGGAATTCATTACCATAGTATCTCAAAAAACCACATTCATAAAATATTATCATTTTTATGTATTATGAGATGATTATGATTACCAATATTGGCAGATGATGAAGTATCACTTATCCAATTGCAATACCAAATTGTTTTTCTTATGTGTATGTTTAGAAGATTGTGAGAAATGCTTTTTTTTATGTATTTCTAATCCACTCTCTATTCTCCTACCTTCATGAAATAAACATCCTCTGTAGGCTAAAAACATTTCTTTTTTGTGAATTTATGCTCATGTTGAGTGTGAAAATTCATAGATTGAATCAAATGTTGTATTTTTAAGTTTATCACTGAGATAAAAAATTTATAATAATTTTGTATAATTTGAATTGATCCCATTCAAAAAAATAGAGATTAAAATATCATCGTCAATTTTTGAAACATATAGTATAGTATTCTTGTTTTACTATTTTCATCCTAGAGATGTATGCAAAACCATATTCATCATCATTAATTTTAGTATTCAATAATTATATTAGTAAATCAATTTTATTATATGTTGTTTTGTTTATCATATAAGTATTTAAGTGTTTTAAAAGATTTTTAATATTCAAACCTAATGGACTCTATGTGAATGATTACTTATGAATAAAATTATGAATTTAATAGAGAAATTTCTCTCGTATCTTGTTTTTGAAACTTATGCAGCTTAGCAATATCAGTAGGGCATGTAGGTTGGCTTTCAACTAAATCCTAAAGATCACTGAAAGAAAATGTGTTTTCCATGTTCATACTGAAATATTTGTAGTTTTTAGGTGTCATTTTTCCTACTTTTGAGATGAGATTAACATAAATTAACATTTAAGCTAAAAAAGTGAACTTGTGATTATCCTTTTTAGACACTTAGCTCATGCCTTATTCCACAAACTTTTGACCACTTTATTTCATTTTCCACATAGATGACTCATTATTATAAGAAAACTAATGATCATATAATGTCCATATTCCTATAGAAAACCAAATCAAGCTTATCCAAAAATTATTCCATACTCTAAAATCATTTATTTGTCCTCCTAAAACAATAATGCATTGTTTGAACAAGAATGTTAACCGAGAGTGTCTAGTTACACTACTCTTGTCCTCCACCAAATAATAGATAATTACTTGATTTAAAATTCATTAAATGGATCTCACAAGTTTATAAATCCCCATATAAAGGAATTCCCAAAAATGTCACTATAAATCCACATTTCAAACCATTTTTCACACAAGAGGCATCCACATTGAAAAACAATAGAATTCTAATTTCATATTGAGATAAAATTAATTATTTCTCCTAATTATGAATAAATTTAACCCTATTTGCCCTCATCTAAAGTATTAATACATTTATAAATTCACAAATCATAATTGAATCACTCAATCACACCAAGATTACACTAGCATTTTTCATTTTGCACCAGTATTTCACACACCCCACTATAGGATGGGATAACTACATGGAGTTTGATCCCTCTTCAAATTATTGTTAGGTAAGCAACACTCAAAATAGGGGGTGTTAAGGTCAAACACAACTTCAAATGCTAACCCCTTTTTACCATGTGATTGCATTTTTCCTCTTGGTCTATTAGGCTAAGGTTAAAAGTTAAGGAGATGATATATAGTGGTTTTGACCATGGATCAAATGCTCCCACATAGTCCACATAACACATAAGTGAAAGTGAACTTATCACATAAAACTTAGAGCTTCATCACCTATAAGACACCAACACTCCCTAAGGATAATAGTGCCATGTTCCCCTATCTAGATATAATGCTCTTGTTTGGAGATTTTATAAAACCATGTTACAGATCCATAGTTTGTTAATATAGCATCTTAGTGAATTTCAATCTCAAATACAATCTTGTATTCCATTTTTCTAGCTAAGTTTTATTTTCCTCAGTAATTTCCTCATTTATTATATTTTTTAATTTAGTAAATTCTAAATCTGTTTGTGTCATTTATTGCATTTTTGTAGCATTCTAATTTTGCATAGTAGTTTGTCGCATTTAGGAAATTAATTCCATAACTTGTAAAAAAATTATAAAACATATTGGTGAACCCACTTGTTATTGAACATTGACAATATACCTAGCTTGACATTAGGGTTTCCTAAAATTTTTAATACTCCCATTAGAGGTTTTAGATTCTTGATTTTCTAATTTTCATATTTATCATGATCATCATGACTGAATATCTCTACTACTTCTTAGTTCAAATTTTATTAGTCATATTTTCATGTTCTTTGCCTATAAATTTTCAAATATTTTGCATGTATGTAAGCCCATGGAGAAATAATTTAAAGACACAGATCACATCTTATAATGGTCAAGAGCTTAATAAAGAGAATTTTTATGGTGATTATTATTGCATGGCTCAATTTGAATTACCACCTATTACTAATTGACATCAAAGGGCTTAGATGGTTTCTTTTATTCCTCCTATGCTTAGACCTCATAACTATCTTATCTCATCTCGTACCTCTATTATTCACCTTAGGATCATAGTAGACCCTATAGTCTGAGTTGTCATTACTAGATGAGGATGTTTACCTCATCAGCTAAGGTAGGAGGAATGAATTTAGATAATTCTTCATCATCCCTAACCTAATACAATGAGACTAGTTAATCATTCTAGAGGATATGATATTGTTGATCAATTAAGGAATACACTAGTGAATATATCCATGCTAGAATTACTTCAAAGGGATAATATTTTCATATATATTTTATATCATGCATTGAATCCTATACTTATGCCTCATGACATAGAGCCTTCATACTTTTTATCTATCTTAAACAATTTGAATAATATTGAGGACATTATCTCTTTTGTTAATGTGGATTTACCCTCATAATCCACTATTGATCAGAATTTCCCTTTGTTCATACAAGTTTAGATCAAAATTATAGCTCTTAAAAGGGTTTTAATTAACAATGGTTTAGGTTTAAACATTTTCAATCTTAAGTTCTCATAGACAATGTGTATTAACATGGCTACTCTCTAAAATTCATATAATAACATCAAAGGATTTTATGATGTGCCTCACCAAACTTGGGTTCTGTAACATTAGATATAAAAATGGACCCAAAACTATATCTACACATTTCCAATTAATGCCTAATAATTTTCATTACAATTTAGTATTGGGTAAGCCATGGATACATTCCATATAATCTATACCATCTAGTTTACATAGATGAGTTAAATTTATATGTGATGGAATATTATATACATGCTCAACCAATAATCAACCTTATGATATTTTAAGGTTACATAATATACTACTAAAATTTCATCAAGTTGTGGGAACCTAAATATACCATAGTGGCACCACCATAGATCATTCCTATATAACACATGCACATACAAGGTTAGTGAGTCTAGTACAAATGATCAAAAGTTACATTTTACTAATAACTCAAAACCACAATTTTCACCTAAGAAAGTGCCCCATGAGGAACACAAAATAATTTCCTTTATTAATCAAATTTGAAGATCCAAATTTCACTTGATAAAGGATGTTGATGATGATTATGAAATTAATTCTAACGATGATAAAAATTCAATACTGATGAACATTGATGACTATTTGTGTGGTTTAAATTTGACACAAGTTAGATCAGGGGAATATAGATATGATTCCATATCCATTATCCATGTGTGTATCAACAAAAGGAATAATATTTTTTATAATGTAAACATTATACAACACACTATTTTAGTAGGTCTACCGTAGACTAATCTATTTTTCAAATCTAGCATTACCAGATATCAAAAGGCACAATACATAAATCAATGCATTACGAGTATTAAAATATCACAATTTATGGATTTAATCAATAATTTTGAGCTCATGGATATAGAGCTAGTCATTATAACATGTGTCAATAGTACATAGGATAGGCCACATGTGATGTTACAAATATTGCTTGATAGAGAATTAATTGTTTTGCCAACATTATGGCATAAATCTATAAGTAGGATGTAAAATCAAGAGGGAAATCCATTTTTTTATTTTCACATATTAATAGGACATGCTGTAGATACTTATTCATCATTACAAGAAAATTTTTATAAATATAAGGCTAGATACTATTTAGATTATATAGCCCATACCAGCTAACTAGGGCTCAATAATAGGGTCACAAATGCCACAATTAACATCACTCTAGAAGTAATCATATCACTACTCAGGTCTTCAATGAGAATGAATATAGACAACATGTGTAAATATATGAGGACATAGAGATAAATATTTACACATTGCATTCCTACAAAATATGGGGCATGATCAATATTAATTATAGAAAGCTATCTACAATTGGATTCAATAGGTCATATTATAGTCATAGTCACATCTGGTCCCAAAGTTGTATACACATTATTCTTTATTATGAAAATATGACATCAAATAATGGCTACATTGGATCAAACATGGATACATGAAATGCAAGCTACAATTGATAGGTTATAACAATGCCTCACATTTAAATTTGAGGATAGAAAAAAGTGTATTCTTCATGATGATATTGATGAAAATTGTATGTTCAAAAATGATAAGAAAAAATGCAAGTTAATTTATCCAAAAACAACCCATGATGCTTCTTGCACAATATAGCAACATGTTATGCACTTACATAGGATTCATAATAACATAAAATATAAAGATATAATTATAGAGCATGAATGGTATATGATCATAATGACGATGATCGATGGGAGTTTGACAAGATTCAATACCCAACCCTTAATGATATTCCTCAAGATCCACAGTTCAATATACATATCCTTTGGATGTGTTACTTGATTTTTATATTACCCATATTATTTATATATACCAAAAAAATCAAATATTCTAGAAAATTCAAAAAATAAAACCTATGCATGCTTATGTTTGATTAATTTACATCAGTTGATTTTTGAATAATTATTCAATACTTATTTCTATCAAGTTCCATATCATATATGCTTTATGAGTGTATATGAGTGAATGTAGATCATACATGTTTCCATTTATAGACACAGTTGTAGGTCATTTCATTATCTTATACTCAAAAGCTACAAATAGAAAAAACACCCCACTTAGATAAGAGCACCCTACATTGTTATCATATTCCATTGATCTTGTCTTAGTGAGGATAGGCTATCATTTCTTATATCTAAATAAGACACAGGCCTCTTATAACTTGTATATACACTATCAAGCTCACTGGGTGCATCTTATACACATGATATATCCTTTTTCGGCTATCCCTTATTATTCATACCTAATATCTCTACATTGCATAAAATTTATCAATATTACTCACTTACACATTGATATCTCACCAATTACCTAAGTTATTGAATATAATAGTTTTAAAATTGCTTATGTTGATCAATTACATGTCTTCATGCATGTTTTTCATGTTTTATTTCCCACTTCATGTCTAGTGTATATTCTCTGTTTAGCTTTGCACATTTGAACATGTCCTTGTGTGTGGATCAAATCCTTCATTTTATGTTTCTATGTGTCTGAGTGACATTTGAACATGTCCATTGTATGTGTCCCCTTGGCCTTCTATTGTGTATTTTTTATGATTTATGTGTACTATTTTTTTATGTGCATCATCACCATGACATCTTATTTGCTCATTTTTCTAAATTTTTGATGTCATGACAAACATCATGTATCTTCCTATCCTTTTGATGCTATGTTTATATCATGCATCCCTCCAAAATTATTTATATTCAACTTTGACTACTTAACTTTGGTCACTTACCTACATTCCTAATTTTTAAAATCAATCTTGACAATATCACCATGTATGCTTGTTTCTACATGTGTTTTACATTATTGTTTTTCTCAGTCTATCTATATTATGATTCCATGACCCTCCATGTTATCATTACTACTCAAATTAACATATTTACATAGCATCTTGTGCATAGATTTTTTATTTTGAGCTAAGTTATTAGGCAAGCTCAATAATTCACCTCAAAACATTAGACATACATAGTGTATTGTCTCAGACACTAATCTCTTATAGTGCAATACAAAGATATAAATTTGTAGGTCATACACATTTGGTCAGGTTTTATACATAGAAAGAACCTAGAAAGTGATTTTGGATAGAAACACTCTATTTAGACAAGGGTGCACCCTAACCCTATTCAAAACAAGGTATTGTTGTCCCATCATGTAAAAAATAATCATTTACAAAAGTTATAAGAACCATAAGTAGTAAAAAATAGTTATCAATATGTATACAAATTTAAATTCTAGAAAAATACTCAGGTGTATCTCAAATTTTCTTAATTTTGGGGGCATCATGCATAACATGTGTTCCAGATTATCACATAAGTTTTTTCTCATAATTTTAGTTGTTCTTAGTATTAGAATCCATATAGACCCAAATATCATATTTGGGGCATGTGTGTGGCACATGACATCTTCCTTGCTTAATTATACACTAGTTTTGAATCAAAAATGAGCCTTATTCCATCCATGGTGGTTGTTTTACCTTTTGAACTAGTTTTTGCACTTGAAAAATCTATTGGAATTCATACATGGATTCCAAACTAATTTACTACTTTGGGTATGCAATGATTTATTCAAGCACACCTTGGTTTCTGAAGCACACTCTCTTAATCAATGATTATTGGGGCATACACAGTCCAATCCAAGATCTTCAACTAAAATGAAATCCTAATGGTCCTACCCTCTTCAATCACCAATTTTGCACTAGAAAACACAATGGTTTGTGTACCCAATTAGGTTTATATATATATATATATATATATATATATATATATATATATATATATATATATATATATATATATATATATATATATATATAAGTTTATTGTCTTTTAATTATTAATTTTCATCTTAAGTAAGGATTGATTTTATACATGTTTCATTGTAGGTACGCATGAAACACAATTCAGCATTGTGGCCTACATTCAAGATGCACCTCATTGGTAAGTTTAGGTACACACTTTTACTTTTACTCTAGTACTTTTTCTTTTTTGCATTACTATAATAAATGGGGGATAAATGTAAACATATAAATTAACATTTAAGCTAAAATAGTGCACTTGTGACCACCATTTTTACACACTTGGTTCATGCCTTATTCCATGGCCTTTGACCATTTTCCTTCATTTTCCACATGGATTAATCATTATTATAAGCAAACTAATGATCCTAGAATGTCCTTATTCCTTAGAAAAAACAATTTAGTCTTATCTATAAATTGTTTCTTATTCCTAATTCACCAATTTTACACAACAAAACATAATGGTTCATGTACCCAATTAGGTATATTCATTCCTTGTTATTATATATATATATATATATATATATATATATATATATATATATATATATATATATAATAACAAGGAATGAATATATATAGGTATATTCATTCCTTGTTATTTTATATATATATATATATATATATATATATATATATAAGTTTATTATCTTTTCCTTCTTGATTTTCATCTTAGGTAAGGACTAATTTTATACATGTTTATTTTTAGTTTCACGTAAAACATAGCTCAATGTTTTAGTCTACATTCAAGACTGGACCTCATAGATAAGTTTATGTATGCACTTTATTTTTACTCTAGTATGCTTTGTTGTATTAATAGAATAAAGGGAGGGAGGAAGGGTTAAGCAATATTTGTACTGGTCCATGTTTTTAAAAATCCATTATACCATATAGTAGTAATAATATTCTTGTAAATATGATCTTGCTATAGTGATAAAGAGCTATAAAATAAATTAATCACGTATTGCTTTCTTTACTCTCAAATATGGATAAGCTTATTGGTTCTTTGGTTCATACAATGGTCACTAGATAATATAAATGGATTTATTACTTAGATATGTGTGTATCCAAAACTAAAACTAGAAACTAAAATGTTACTTTACCATGATTAAGAAATCAAATCCCAACTTTTATTGGATACAAGTAGACCATTACAAATCCATTGTATACTCTTATAAAACTTAATATTGAAGTTAAGACACTCCCTATGTATAATTTTGGAGCATCATATGAACTTTATTACAATGATAAACCTAAGGAGAACCAAAATCCACATTGAACTAAGGAATAAAATCACATTTATTCCTTTATATGTTTATGTGCATACATATTACTTCAAAAATAGAGATGCATATAAGAAAATACGGTCTTAAAATTTACTTTAATGACAACTTAATGAAATGTGTATTCAAAAATTGAAATTGAAATTGAAATCTCTATCATTAAAAAAACTTTTGGGATCTAAAATATATTAATGAACCTATCAACTTATGCCCATTGATGATGATATCAATAACATTAAAACTCACCAAGATCTATAAGAATAAAAAAAGAGGTATCTATGGTATTTCAAATTAAGATGATCTCATAGAGGGTACATTTTTTTTCAACTAGGAAATTGTAGTCTAAAGAGTAGTTTTTAAGAAGGTGTTGACCAATTTTGCCCACAAGGAAAATTTCAGTCACCTTCTTCCCCTATTGTTTAATGCTAGTCATCTTCAGGTTGCACAAGTTTAATGAGTCTGATTCATGGCCTGGTTCAAGTGGTTCAACGGCCTTTGGTTCAAAGGGTCCATCTTCAAGTTCAACATTACCAAGTGTTGAACCATTGAACCATTTTTGGTTCAATGGGAAGGTGATAGAGACAAATGAAAGAATTCCCACGGAAGGCCAAGGAAGATAAGCCGCAGAGGAAGCCATATGGACCTGATAGTGTTGTGACAAAGATGGTGACGTCCCAGAGAATGTCAAAGTTAACAAATTGAAATAGCCATTCATTTTCAAACTGAGATAGCGCTAACCAAGGGCCTAAAATGCAGTGACCCACTAAGAATTCACCCCTGAGGGCCAAAGGAGCCAGAAGAGACAAGATAGGAAAAAGGACAAAATCCTAGGTGACAAAGCAGGAGAATGACAAGGTGTAGAAAGAAATGAAGCAGTCCAAGTGGCAAGGGGAAGGCAATTTATTGCCTGATAATCCCCAAATGGTGAAAATAGCAAATAGCATGGTCCATGCATTTAAAAGGGGACAAATCCCAATCTGTTGGCAGAGGAGAGGTGCAGTCTGTACTTCACATTAATGTTTGAATGCCAAAGTCAAATTTAGTGATTATACAGCATGGTTCCAGTAGGCCTCTTCTAGAAAGATAACATCGGCAACAGTGTTTTCCTCTTCCCAATGAAGGGACACATGGGCCACTTTTAAAAAAGGAGTGCCAAATGGGCCTCCTTATTTCTCCTATATATTGCGAACTTGTCATTTGTAAAAGTATCTTTTCACATTTTTAACAAGGTGCAGCCCTGCTAAAATTTCCACCTGAATCTATAAATGTAGTTTTTACCTCTTCTTGGATAGATATTTTGTGTATTTTTTGAGTGTTAATTTGTGTTTAGTCATTGTCTTTTGATGCTCTCATAGGTTTAACACCAACACACTAGTTATCTACAAGGCACCATTTTGTAGCTGATAGGAGAAGAGCAGTATTTGAGAAGTGTAGAACAGAGGAGATTACTTATAGTGTGCATTTTATAGCACCTTGGTGAAACCTCCATTTTCTATATTTTCATTTAAACCTCCCTGTCAAGTTTTACAGACTAGTTCTTCTACCAAGTGTGAAGCGTATGAATGTATTTGTCTGATTTTGAGAGTGGATGTGAGAAGTTCAACTTATTTTGGTGTATCACCTCTTTAGAGTAGTTTGTTTTCCTGTATCTTTCTCCCTTTTCATCCCCCCTTTATATGTCTATATATATGTATGTGTTAGCACTTGTTGGAACAAACACGATGCATCAAAGGGAGCTAGCCCTTATCTAGAGACTCTCCCCTCTAGCTTTGCCAGTCCCACAGGCGAGAGGGGAGTTTCCATGTTGCGAGGAGAAGGTAGGAGCTTGATTTCCTACCAAAGGGTGTAATTTCCTACGTCAACAATTTTGGCATGCCTAGTGGGACCAACTAAGACAGGTTTTGTCCAAAGAGTTGAAGAATTTTTGGTGTGTTCTTCAACCGACTAGCCTTTGGAGGCTTTGCATCAAACACCAATGGCGACTCTGAGTTGAATCTACTAATTAAGTAGCCTGGTGTCATCAAAATCTTACTTTTATATGTATAATTCTTTTGCACATAATCATGGGTCTTATTTTCCTTCATGTGACTATGATCAAACTCAAAAAATTTAGAGAATCACCTCAAGTAGCTCTCCTAGTTACCATACAATGATAAAGGAGGTGGCGCTAGAGTTTGAGAGGCAGATAATGGAGATTGACAGACTGGAAGAGTAGTACAAATATCAACAAGAGCTAATGTATAAAGAGGAATGTTTGTTTAGGCAAGCATAGGCCTTGCAATCCATAAAAGAGGAGCTAACAAAATGGAAAAATCCATTTTTTCAAGGCAGTCAGCCTTACGCACCCCTTCCTAATCTGAAGAAAGCCCCCTCTTTTGTGCCAAATCCTTTATATTAGATTGCACTTGCTCACTCCAACTCATTAAATACATTCACTCTCAATCTCATGCACCTAGCTTTCCAACACCAGAGGGCATTAGAGCAACCTCCCATGGAGATGAACCTTCTAAACTCCTTAGATTGTGAATCTTCCATTTGGGGGAGTACCACCATCCAACACATCTCTCTCAAAACTGCTCCTATTCAACATGATGATGTTGGTGATCTCCAAGAAAGGCTCCTTCAAGAAAATATAGCTAGGAGAATTACAGAGTTGGAGTCCCAAATGAGATTCCTCAGCCAACATGTGGTGGACCTATCTGAACCCAACCTGTCCACACACCTCCAAGAGAGCTATCAGGCCACACTTGATATTGGTGAAGTGCTGACCAAGTGGAAGGAGGAGAATCATTTGTTTTTAGCTCAAGGACTACCTCCTCTTCCACATGTTTTCTCCACTTCACCCCTTCTCAAGGAGGAACCTGTTATGTAGGAGGCAAGTGAGGAGAAAAAAATCTAAGCTATAGTTCTTCAAGAGGCTATCATGAGTGACAATGAAGGTGGAATCATCATTGATGCTCCTTGTGAAGATCTTATCAGCAGTGGAAAAGATGTAGGCCTTGCATATATGCAGATGTTCTAGCAATACGAGGAGGAACAAATGCATGGTAAGGTCTCTTCCCCTCTATTTGATGAACTTCCTTGTTGTTTTGATGATGAGGATGACTATGTTGAAGAGCCTAATTTGGAGGAGGAAAAGGAGAGTTCTATCTTCCTAGAGGAAGGCCTTGAAGAAGATATTTTTGAAGAAGGAGGTGATGTTCTATGGGATGAACAATCAGTTTGTGATTCCATTTCAGACATCACCATAGTCACCCTTCTTTAAGAAGGCCAAGAGGAAGCAAAGGATGAGTCTAATAGGATTTTCAATGAGGCAGAAGGAAATAAGTCAGACCATGATACATTGCAGAAGGAATGTGTAGATCAAAGGGCTTATGGTGATGAGCCAACAGCCATTGATTTCTTGGTGATAAGCACTAATATGAAGGACCAGCATTCAACAGGCTTTCAAAGACAAATAGTGTACATATATGTTGGAAGCATGTTTGATTTTGATCCACTTAGATTCCAACCAAACTAGGTGACAGGCAGGAGGAGCAAGTCACCAATTCTCCTTTTCATTCAGCTACTTGCCTAGCACCATAAGTCTTCTTGCCAAGAAGGGGACTTAAGAAATTTTCCATTTGATCCAGGAGAGAGGTGATCATTCTTGGTTAGCTGTATATAGTAGTTTGATTTTAGTTTTCTTTCCCTATTTTCCCTAAGTGAAGTTGCACAGGTAGTGTTTTTAGCCTTGTGTGTTTCCCTTTGCATGTGGGGTAGAAGCTTCATGTTTGATTCTTGGATCTTTTGGGGTTATTGCTAACTCTTTCATAGCTACATTTGACTCCATGCCCAATGGATTTTTAAGGCAACTAACTTCTAAGCATAGCAGGCATGCTTCCCCTGTGAGTCACCAATTTGTTGACCAATTTTGCCCACAGGCAAAATTTTAGTCACCTTCTTCCCCTGTTGTTTAATGCCAATCATTTTCAGGTTGCACAAGTTCAATGAGTCTGATTCATGGCCTAGTTCAAGTGGTTCAATATCCTTTGGTTCAAAGGGTCCATCTTCAAGTTCAACATTACCAAGCGTTGAACCGTTAAACCATTTTGGGTTCATTGGCTTGGTTCAATCTTTTGGTTCAACATGGCAGTTCAATCGGCAAAGGAAGTTCATCAGCATGCAATGGTTGAACTAATTGAACCATTGAACCATTTTCAGTTCAATGGGTTTAGTTTAATGGGAAGGTGATAGAGACAAAGGAAAGAATGCCCATGGAAGGCCAAGGAAGATAAGTCGTAGAGGAAGCCATATGGACCCGATAGTGTTGTGATGAAGATGGTGATGTCCTAGAGAATGTCAAAGTTAACAAAGTGAAATAGCCGTTCATTTTCAAATTGAGAGAGCACTAACCAAGGGCCTAGAATGTAGTGACCCACTAAGAATTCACCCCTGAGGGTCAAAGGAGCCAAAAGAGACAAGATAGGAAAAAGGACAAAATACCAGGTGACAAAGTATGAGAATGACAAGGTGTAAAAATAAATGAAGTAGTCTAAGTGGCAAGGGGAAGGTGATTTATTGCCTGATAATCCCTAAATGGTGCAAACAGCAAATAGCATGGCCCATACATTTAAAAGGGGACAAATATCAATCTATTGGCAAAGGAGAGGCACAGTCTATGCTTCACATTAATGCTTGAATGCCAAAGTCAAATTTGGTGATTATACAGCATGGTTCTAGCAGGCCTCTTCTAGAAAGATAACATTGGCAACAGTGTTTTCCTCTTTCTAGTGAAGGGATGCATGGGCCACTTGTAAAAAAGGAGTACCAAATGGGCCTCCTTGTTTCTCTTATATATTGTGAACTTGTCATTTGTAAAAGTATATTTTCACATATTTAACAAGGCACAGCCCTACTAAAATTTCCACCTGAATCTATAAACACAGTTTTTACCTCTTCTTGGATAGATATTCTATGTATGTTTTGAGTGTTAATTTGTGTTTAGTCATTGTCTTTTGATGCTCTCATAGGTTCAACACTAACACACCAGTTATCTACAAGGTGCCATTTTGTAGCCAACAAGAGAAGAGTAGTATTTGAGAAGTGCAAAATAGAGGAGATTACTTATAGTGTGCATTTTACAACACCTTGGTGAAACCTCCATTTTTTGTATTTTCATTTAAACCTCCCTGTCAAGTTTTACATACTGGTTCTTCTACCAAGTGTGAAGTGTATGAATGTATTTATATGATTTTTAGAGTGGATGTGAAAAGGTTGACTTATTTTGGTGTATCACCCCTTTAGAGTAGTTTGTTTTCCTGTATCTTTCTCCCTTTTCATCCCCCCCTTTATATATCTATATATATGTATGTGTTAGCACTTGCTGGAACAAACACGATGCATCAAAGGGAGCTAGCCCTTATCTAGAGACTCTCCCCTCTAGCTTCGCTAGTCCCACAAGTGAGAGGGGAGTTTCCATGTTGTGAGGAGAAGGCAGGAGCTCAACTTCCTGCAAAAGGATGCAATTTCCTACCTCAACAGAAGGATGATGAGAAATTTTAGATTTAAACTATATAAGTATGAAAAAAAAGGCCTATCACTCTCATCAAAGTTATATTTATAGGTAATGTTATGACTTGATAAAATATTTTTTGCAATCCTAAATTGCTTAAGAAAGGGCATTTGATTAGATTAAATAGAAAATGTGTTTACGAAAACTTGTTAAACATTGATGCAACTCTAGAATGATACTAATACATTGGAGAACATCTATTTGTGGGAAATTTTGTATTTTTTTGACCTGATTCCTAACAATGGGGTTTACTAAAAATTGAATGCCATCTGAATCAATTTTATGGCATTTATGCTAGTTCATATTTCCCAATAATGTACCATGACAAAATAAATAATTATTTTTATGAATATGGTTATGAATAATTACCTTCTCAATGAAGAAACCCTTAGGAGTGACCCTTTCATGGTGTCCCTCATGTGATTGAATGAATGAACTTTATCCACATCAATTTAACCAGCATATCTATTAAGACCCCTTTATCCTAACTATTATAGTTTTTAGTATGTATTATTAGTAAAATCCTAGATGCATATGCTTTTTAAGTGATCCCATTTTTTATTTTTAATTATCCCAAATGTATGAGAGGTAGTAGCTATTTTGAGTAGAATAACTTAAATAGAAGGATTGTGTAAGAGGAAATAAAATCTATTGAATATTATCAAGGTTAACTCCAAGTTCTAGATATGTTGAATGCACAAGATGAGTGATTACACAAACTAAGTAAGTGCATACCATAAATTAGCTGAAATCAAAATGAAATAATAATGCAAGAATATTTTACAAGACAAGATAGGATCCAAAAGCCAAACTTCCATTAAATAAAATTCATAAATATGATAAGTACAAATAAGAGAGTACTAACTCCTCCACAAAAGGTGGTCAACAAATCCCTAGAATAAAATAGTAACTCCTCCACAAATGGTGGTCAACATAGCCAAGAATATAGGAGTAACTCCCATACCTAGAATAGCCAGTCAAGGGAGTTACTTCCTAGTCATCTTGTCAACATGTACACTTAAAAAAGCTTTTCTATTAAAGTAGGAAAAGTCCAAGTGAGGAAAAAAATCCCATAATAAATAAAAATGATAAAATAATAAAATACTACTCTAACACCCCCCATGAGCATAGCTTAGGTGGGTAGTGTAAAAAAATGGGTTCCAACAACTAGGCCTGATGAGGTACCCTTTACAAAAAAAACCTCTCATAAATTAAAGAAAAGGAGAAAAATTGTAGGAAAAACTCCCTCTCCCCCATGAAAAGAGAGACATAAAGAAGAGGCTATAAGGCCCTTATAAAAGATGATCTTATAGTGTTTCAAACCTCAAGAAGAGCTTTTAAATGAATATACTTATTCTCCATGAAATATTTGATGAAGATGTCTACAATATACTCTATCTTATAACAATATATCAGATCAATGATGTCCTCATGAATGAGCTCTCTAATGAAGTGAATTTGAATCTCTATGTGTTTGGTTTGTTGATGTTGGACCAAATTCCTATAAGTATGAATAGTAATTTGGTTGTCATAGTAGATGATGGTAGGTCATCTAAACTAGATACCAAACTCTATGAGAATCCCCTAAAGCTATATGGCCTTAGTAAAAACATTGATAGTCCCTTATGCTTTGCCTTAGTAGATGATAAAACAATATCATTTTGATTATTATTTGACCAACTAATCAAACTTGAACTAATGGAGAAACTATAACTTAAAGTGGACTTGTGATTTTGAATATTACCAA
The DNA here is from genome assembly GCA_037957365.1 of Torreya grandis. Taxonomy (NCBI): domain Eukaryota; kingdom Viridiplantae; phylum Streptophyta; class Pinopsida; order Cupressales; family Taxaceae; genus Torreya; species Torreya grandis. The sequence goes on along the minus strand of JARHVA010000080.1, from coordinate 319,513 downwards.
CCCAATCAGATTTAGTATAGCCAATCAACTTTATATTAGTGTTAACACTGTAATGAGTTCCAAATTTGTGTGTGCCCTAAATGTAGTGAAAGATACTCTTATTAGAACAATTAATGGTTAAGTAGTGATATTTATGTACCCTTAATACATTAAATTACATTGGTCAAATAATAATAATAATAATAATAATAATAATAATATTTTATTATTTATCATGAGTTTATCCTCATGTAAATAAATAATAAAATATATTAAATAACCTTTGGAGAGGTTAGACCCATTAATGTGGTGGTTGGAAAAGGTCACATTAAAATGGTTAGATTACCTTACCTATATAATAAAGAGTTTATATTGTAAGATACAATTAAAAAAGGAGAGTTGAGATAAATGAGGAAATGTGGAGAACACATCTCCAAGTTATGTGATGATTGATTGAGAAGAAGTGAAAGGAAGAAAGATCGTATTGGGTACTTGTTAGTTTCTCATAATATGAATAATCTTTGTGAGTTTTTTTACCTCTTGGAGGTTTTCCCATGTATATCTTGTGTTGGTTTCATGTATGCCTTTGCTCTTGATCTCATATCTAGATCTATTGTCATATGCATTATTTTACATGTTTTATTATGGTATCAAAGCTAACTGATGTTTGATCAAGAAGCAAGGTTATAGATCAGGCTTGTTGAGCTATCTTCAAGATCATTTTGCTCAAAAATTCACTTGTAGATCTTGTGGCACATTCATAAGAGTGTTGTTGAGTCTTTCTTTGTCAAGTTCGTGATCTATGCACCGTAAGCATTCATTGGTAGATTTGACGAATCAGAGTCTTTTTTTGGAAATTTTCAACCCTATGGAGGACTTACACAACATATGGTATGATATTTTACCTAAGGATCTGGTAATAAAAATTGATTTCAAGTTTATTTATTATTTTTTGGCATTTAGATATGTCAAAAATATTTCAAATTGTCTTTATATGCTTCCTTAGAGCCTCTAAGGCATTTTTTGAAGAATTTCATGTTTTCTCTCTCCTCTTATCTCCATTTTTTTAGCATGTGAAAGATAAAAATTAGTATATTTTTATTTTTGGGTATAATGTTTCAATTTTGAACCATCCATTGGTTTAGTTTGGCCATTTCCATGTATTTTTTACCTTTACTTTGCTTGATTTGGACACTTGTATCTCATTTATTTTTTTTCCTCTCCTCCAAGCATCCATGTATGGTCTATGAGAGGTAGAAAATTTGAAAAAAAAAATTATTTTAGAGCCTATACATCTGGTTTTCAATGTTTGAAGGTTGGATTTTTAGTTTTTAAATCTTGTCAAAACCTTCCTAGACCCTATAAACTTTTGTTAGAGTCTATTTGAAACTTTATTATGGATTTTTGAAGAGCCCAACCTCAAAATCCACCATTGTAAAGCCATGAAGAAAAAAATCATTCCAAAAAAAGTGTTCTTGAGCTTCTATTGTCCCTTTCAGAAATTTGAATGTTGATTTCTCCATGATTAAGCCTGCCTGAGCCTCCTAGAGAGTCACCTGAAGCATTCTTTCAAAATCTATTTTTTTCTCTACCATGGTCACTATAACAGCTAAAAAATTATAAAACATCATTTTTTTTTAACAAAATTCAATTTTGAGTGTGCAAAATTCTTAGTTTAGCCATTTGGAGGTGATTGTGTGCTTTGTAGACCCTAATTTGGACTCTTGTAGCCTCCTTGAGCTTCCCTCATACCCTGAGATCCTTCTTATACACCATTAATGTTTGTCAAAATTTTAAATGGTTAGTAATAGTTTTGAAATAAATCATTTATTAAATTTTTGTTTTAATAATTAGCTAATTTTTTATGCAAGCATATGGTGGGCCCCTGTGTGTTGACTCATTTTTTTTAGAAAATGAAAAACAATTAATTATTTTTCTTTATATCGTCAGAAAATATTTATTTTACATGTATTTAATATTTTGATTTAAAAAAATTATAATTAATTAAATACATTTTAAATCATGTATCTTGTATATTAAGTTTGTAATGGACAAGAAGAAGTTGACTAGTATTTTTTAGAAAATACTTGTAGCTCCAAGATCTTTAAATCAAATCTCAATCCCAATATTTTTTTGATCAAAATTAGTTAATTTATTTTAAAATAATTATTTTAAAATTTTGGTTATTAACCATGCAAAATATCACATGTGAAGTTTTAAACACTTTTGGCACCCTTGACTTGTCATATTTTTTATTAAAGATGGTCACGTGACCAGTCGATATTTAATTTTTGCATATTTTGGATGCATTAGAATGGTATTTTATTTGATTTTAAGCTTATTTATATGATTTTTAGTGTATAATTTGTCTTTGTGACACTTGTGACTTTCATCCTTGTTACAATTATTTGTGTTTTTTAAAATGTTTTGTAATTAACTAAGTGGATAGTATTGTTTATTCACTAGAATATTTATTTTTATTACAAAATCAAGTATAAAACACATTAAAATTTTTGCTTTCTAAACCTTTTTTTTTAGTTTAATATAAAATTCAAACTTGCAGTGTCGACTTTAAAAGGAAGAAGAAATATTCATGACTCAAATTATAATATGAATTATTCCTAATAAGATATGTAATGTTTAGTTAACTTAGTATCAAATTATTAGTGAATTTATTGTATGTTCATCACATAACCTACTTGTTAAATTTAACATGCTTGATTACAATCTTACATATACTCCTATTGAATTTTGTGTCAAAGCTTGATCCAAAAATAATGTGCGATAAAGATAACCCTTATTTACAAACATATTGTTGGTAATTTGATTTATCTAACCATTACTAGGATAGAGATTTCATAAGATGTGGGTATAACTTCTAGATTCATGTGGGATCCACACTTGGATCATTAGAAATTATCAAAATGAATTATTTGATATATAAAAGGAACTATAAACTTTGGTTTATATTTATTTTATTTTTATTATGCTAATTTATTTGGTTATTGTGATGTTAACCATACTATGATGAATCTACCTCTAGATATGTGTTTATGTTTGGTGTAGGTGCTATCACTTGGAGCACTTCATGTGGAAGTTGATAAAGAAGCCTTATGGCTATAAAGGATGGTAGAAGAATGTCATGTGGAATTTCTTCATTATACAAACCTTTTTGGGGATAGTCAACCTTATATAGCTTTGGGAAAAAATCTAATGTAGCACCAACAAATTAAAACCTATTTAAGTTCATTCAATGTTGGGCCTATCAAAGTTGCCATTGAAGGGGAGTATGCATGACAATGTCACTTTTTAATACTTGTGTGGGTCATGTGTTTTGTTTTATCTCTCTATACTTATTCTTATTGTAAAGCATTGCAATATATCACTTTATGTGATTTTGATAAACTTTATATAAAAGTCTACATTGTACCCAATACATAGTAGAATGGAGCTCCTTATGTTATAAAAGACTCCAATATGCTTGGTTGATTATTCATGAGAAATTATGGGATGTATTCTCACTATGGGATGTAGTCCCATGATCATGCTAGCCTAAACTCACTCTAAGTGGTCTAGGGTAATATAGTGTAATTATTTTAAAGGTGTCGATGGCAGAATGCAAAACCTTTAGGTATCTATGGGTGTATAGTGTAATTACTTTAAATATGTGTATGTGATTGTGGTTACATAGTGTAATACCATTGGGTATATATAGTTGTATAGTGTAATTCCTTTAAATGTGACTATGTGATTGCGATTACATAGTGTAATACCTTTGGGTATCTATAGTTAAATAGTGAAATACCTTTGGGTGACTATGTTTACATATTATAATTCTTTAAAATGTGACTATGGCATGATGAAGGATGCTTCCTCCAAATATTACCTCCTGAAACTCATCATGTGAATGGTTCATGGAGTGTAAGGTTGTTATGTTATTACCTCCTAAAAATCATCATGTGGATGGTTCATGGAGTATAAATTCATTGTTATAAAGGTGATTATGGAATGTATCCCCACTTAACATTAAGGGGGAGCATTGGAACAATTAATGCTTAAGTGGTGTTATTTATGTACCCTTAATAAATTAAATTATATTGGTTAAATAATAATATATTTTAATATTGATCATGAGTTTATCCTCATGTAAATAAATAATAAAATAAATTAAATGACCTTTGGAGAGGTTGGACCCATTAATACGATGGTTGGAAAAGGTCACATTGTAATGTTTAGATTACCTTGCCTATATAATAAAGAGTTTATACTGTAAGATGCAATAAAGAAAGGAGATTTGAGACAAATGAGGAAATGTGGAGAACACATCTCCAAGTTATGTGAAGATTGATTGAAAAGAAGTGAGAGGAAGAAAGATGGTATTGGGTACTTGGTACTTTCTCATATTATGAATAATTTTTATGGGTGTTTTACCTCTTGGAGGTTTTTCCACATATATCTTGTGTTTGTTTCATGTATGCCTTTACTCTTGATCTCATATCTAGATCCATTATTCATATGCATTATTTTTCATGTTTTATTACCTATTATCTGATTTCTAATGTAGCTCATGGGGTTTCTACATGAATATAAAGATTAGGCCCACTACATATGATATGTCAAGTTTGGTATGTGTCAAGTAGATTAGGATACCATCAAGTTGTCGATATAAGGTAGCATCAATTAAAGGTAATATATAGTCTACCTTAGTTTTGAATATAGATAGAGGTGGATTCAGAGTTATCTTATAATTAGCCATGTGAAATTGATAAAATAGATCAAGAGCATACTTAGGCTATGCAAGAGTAATCCCTGAGTCAAACTAAGAAATTTAAATCCCAATAAAATAGTGTAACAAGCCCAAGTTTTGCATGTAAAATATGTCCTAAAGATCCCTTTTCACCACTACAATGGATAAAAAAGAGGTACTAGTGATCAAAAGATCATCAACATAAAGTACCAAAATCAAGAGTAAATCATCCTACCACAAGAGATAGATGTTTGGATCTGAATGGCATCTCATGAATCATTATAAGAAAGAAGGAATCAATCTTGGCATACTAAGCTTAAGGGGCATGTTTGAGGCCATAAATGGACTTCTAGAGTTTTCATATAAGGGAAGAATCCTCAACAAATCCCAAATGTTTATCCATATAAATATCCTCCTCAAGATCACTATGAAGGAAATCTTCATGTCCATCTGATGAACATCCTAGTGATTGGTTGTAACAATACTAAGTATGAGTCAGCAATAGTAAGTGTGATAGAGTTCATTTTGGTGATTGGTGTAAATGTCTTTATGTAGTTGATGTCAATCACCCATAATAAACCCTTGGATACCAACCACACCTTAAACTTGTCAACAAACCCATTTGTTACATACTTGGTCTGATTTATCCATCTATATCAAGCCATATTTCTTACGTTAGAAAGAAGTGTCAAATCTCAAGTAAAATTAATGATTAATGAGTTATACTCCTCATGCATGGTATAATCCCACATAGGAATACTTGATGCCTATTGAAAAGTATGTAGATATGAGGAAAATTCATAGAAAGCATGTGGACCACTCTAAAATTATGAACATGTCTGCCTATCATCTAAAGGATCTCCAACCCATGTGTTTACACTCTCTAGTCTCTACCTAGCATAGAGAGGACCAAAAGTGGATGAGTATGGTAGAGAAACATCATCCTTTGAAGTGTAGCCAAATGTGAATGAATATGAGTCCCCATCACTACTCTCACTATCAAAATTGGAAGAAGTGTCCTCAACCTCTAAAATTTGCTCAAGTTGATCTAAATTATTTGAATTGAATATAAGTGAGTTTAATGAAGTGGGAAAAGTGTTAAGTTTTGAATATATGTGACTCTCTTAAAATTGAACATTTATCTTGATGAACAAATCATGTGTGGTTGGATGAATAAGGTGGTATCCCTTAACACCATCTAGATAACCTATAAATATGCAAGGCTTACTTTGCATTTCCATAGCCTTATACTTTTTATTAGGTATATAGGCTATAACTAGAGAAATAAAGACTTTAAAGTGATCAATTATGGGTTTCGTACTATACCAAGCTCCAAAGGGAGTTATGTCTTTTAACACTTTATGGGTAAACCTATTATGAATGTAGAAAGCATAGTTAATTTCTTCAGTCCAATACTATGGTGTAAATGACTTAGAGTGAATCATAAAGTTAGCCATCTCTTTCAAGGACCTGTTCTTGTATTGTACAACTTAGTTCTATTGAGGACTATAAAGAACTATCTATTTTAAGTCAATCCCCTCTATTATGCAAAACTATTATTGACATACTCACCTCCATGATTGATTCAAAGAACCTTAATGAATTTCTCAAATTATTTCTCTGTAAGAACCTTGAAGTCTTGAAACTTGTCAAAAACTTCAAATTTATACCTAAGGAAGTGAACCCATCTGTATCTCAAGAAATAATCAATGAAGGTAAGGACATACTTATCCCTTATGAAAGATAGACTAGGAAAAGGCATAGATACATCATTTTTTACTAACTCCAATGCATGTGAAGCCCTCCAAGATTTACCTTTGTTAAATTTCTCTTCAGAATGCTTCCCAAGGGTGCAACCCTCGTAAATACCCTTAGATAAATGGACATAATGTAAGCATATGACCATATCTTTCTTGTTTATTTATTATAGGTAGTGGTAGTTGAGGTGGACATACTACTCATGCCAAAGTTTGATAACTCCATCTGAATGAGTCAGTAATGCAGTCAGATAAGAATCAAGTGCAAATTGTGAGAAGGTATATAACCTAGCTTTATGATCTTCCCTACCCACTACCATTGTAGAATCATTGTGGAACTCTATGATTTTATTGAATCCTGTGAAAAATCTACCCTAATCCCCTTATTGATGTGAGTGATTTGGTATACTGATAGGATATTAAATGAAAGTGATGGAACACTTAAAACATTATTGAATGTTCCTCTATCCATTTCAATAGACCCTGTCCTTGCAACTTCTACTAAAGTGTCATAACCCAAAGTGATTGAAGACATGATACAAGGTTATAAGGAAGAAAACTCAGCTTTTGAAGAGCTCATGTGGTGGGAAGCACTTGAGTCAATAACCCATGAAGATATTAGAGTTTTTCTACTACAATATCCTTGCCTTTTTATTTATCTTTGCCTTTGTCTTTTGCCTTAGAAGAATCTTGAATTGATGAATTCTGCTTCATAGACTCAAAAAAACTTATGTTGTTATTTTCTATAAGATGAGTTAGGTAATCAATTTATTTCTTTATACACTTGTGTTCATCATTTCCATTTTCCTTGGAAAAGGCACACTTAACATTCTCTTTCTTAGGTTTGTCATTGAAAGAGGAGATTTCAGTAGTTGTTTTGGTAGAGGTTGATTTCTTCTTCTTCTTTTGATCTTTATTTTTTTATTCTTCTCTTTATTTGAAGTCTTTTATTTCCCATTCCCATAAATTAGGGATTAAGATTTTGAGGATTTCAATGTGCCCATATGTATTAACTTGTCTTGTTTCTGAGTCAATTTAGCAACAAAGTCATCTAAATAAGGCATATTCTAAGTGGTGCCTAAAGCACTTTTAGTGGCATGGAAAGTAGATACAAAGACTAAGTAATCAGGACCTACCTTAGATATTATAGAAATAATAAGTTGGTCATATTTATTCTCTATTACACATTCTTTCAACTAAAATATCAAAGACTTGAACTTGGTGAATAAATCTTGAAGGGTGTCAAAGTTTATAGGACTTAGGCTAATAAGTTCATTTTCTAGCTCATGACCTCTCATCACATATTTCTTCCCAAAGAGATTTTCCAAAATGGTCCACACTTCATTGGGTGATTTGGTAGGTTCTATATGAAAGAGGAGATCAGAAAACATTTAAAGACACAACAACCCATAAGCTTCAACAATATGATTATACCACTTAAATTTTTATGTATTTGTAGTTGGTTGAGTTTCTAACCCTAATATAATGTGATGCAAACCTTTGATACTTAGAATAATTTGTATTTTAATTTTCCATTCATGATAATTAAATGGTGTTAGAAGGTTAATTAAACTTGTATCCATTTATGCATAAATTAAGTGGAGTGATTGTAGTTGTTGTTGTTGTAGAAATGAAAATGCAAAACATAAGTGACCCAGAAATAGAGTATACCCCCTTAGACTAAGAAAAGGTGAACCCCATGAATGTTGAAAACAATGCACACTCAAATTACATCGGGCACAACCAAGAATGCGTCTAGAGCAACAAGTGTAATTGTTGAAAAGATGAGATTACAAGACAAAACAAAGATGTCAAGATTAGTTGATAATGCATCTAGAAAATGTAAGTACAAAATGTGGGTAGATAAGAGGAATATAAATGATTGTTTTGAATGTGAGATGGTTTGGCCACCTTTCAAACCTCACCCTCTGGTCTTGGACAAGTGAAAATATCAAGAATTCTACAAAAAAATCCTTCAATTTTTATAATAACCCACAATTATATTATTTTGTAAAAAATAAAAAATAAAATTTCCCCCTTTAATACTAATTAACCCAAAATGTATTGATTTTAGAAAAAAATAATAAAATAAATCTCCATTTATAATGACACTTCTTTCAATAAGAAGTCTCCCTCCTTTTTTAAAAAAAACTCTTCTCTTAAAAAGGCTTTTTACAAAAATAAAAATTAATATCAAACATGATATTACATAACTATAAATTAAGCATGTAATAAAAAAAATTAAAATAAGATTTCCCACCAAAAAATTACCACAAATTTCTCATATGTGGTTTATAAAACTACTTGCATAATAAGAATGGGTTTTAGAGAAATAAGGCCCTACCAATTAGATGGTTGGTTGGGGAAGCTCAAATGGTAAGAAGAGGTCAAAGGAAGACCTAAGGAGGCCACAACAATGCATTGTAAGGAAAGATACAGTTAAACAGATCTATTGAATGGATAAAATGAAGCATAGGTTGAGTCTAATCAGTAGGTTGTTTTTAGGTCATGGGATAATAAATGAATAGTTATTGGCACTGATAAATCCATGGGAGTGTAGGAGGAACCATGTAGGTCCAATGAGAACTGCTTAGAAAATTTTCAAAGGCAAATTGAGGGTGGAGATCCTCGTAGGATTGGTTTTTGCTTTGAAAGGCTTGACGCATGTTCAATAGGTGTTGTGTGAGTCTCCAATGGTAGGCAAATAGGGTTTACATGCATGGATTATTGAAACAAGGACAAGCTGTGGAATATAATGAGACCAAAATAAATCTTAAAGGAACCATGTCAAGGGATAGAAACCATAAACTGCATAACTTTGATGACCACCTTCAGCATCATAATGAATAGAAGCAGGTCATTAAGAGGAAAAAAATTATGGGAGATTTAAAGAGTTCTATAAATTTCACTAAGACAATAATATTCTTTAAACTATTCATTAGGAAAAACATGCAAATGTAAATATTAAAGCCATATATCCTTTGTAAACAAACTCATGATTTTAAATAAAGCTTAAAAAAATAAAAAACCAAAAACATGATTACCGAAGTAACTCTAATGCCATATCGAGGTTGATTATAGGTTAAAAATATATTAAATGCACAAACTAAGTGATTACACAAGTAGGTGCATACCAAAAAGTAGTTGAAATCAAAATGAAATAATAATGTGAGAATATTACACAAGACAAGATAGGAGATAAAATCCAAACTTCCATTGATAAAGCTCACAAATGTGAGAAGTAAAAATAGGATAGTACTAAGTAACTCCTCCACAAAATTTGATCAGTAGACCTATAGAATAAAATATTAACTCCTCCAAAAAAGGTGGCCAACATAGCTAAGAATATAGGAGTAACTCGCATACCATAAATAGTCAGTCAAGGGAGTTACTCCCTAGTCATCTGGTCAACCTATACACCTGAACAAGCTTCTTCATGAAAGTACAAAAACTCAAAGTGAGGTAAAAAAATTCCATAATAAATAAATATGAGAAAGTAATAAACCTCTAATCTAAAAAATATTTTATATAGAGCCATCTTCAAAGGAGGTTTCCCACTCAAAAAGGCCTATGACACTCTAGAGTGAGATTATATCATTTTAAATACAATATTATTAATCTCTTTCCATTTGGTGAATATTTGTTATATTATGTTTTATATAAATTTATTTTCAATCAAGTTTATAACATTTGGTATTACAACTCTTTTTAAGTCCATTTTTCCATAATAATTACTAGTGGTTTAGCGTTCTCTACTTTTATCCACCATATGCTCTCACCTCATCCAAATGGGATTTTGGTGATTAGACAGTAGTAATAGGGTGGTGACATTAATTTTATTACATATTTATTTCCATATCTTCTCTCTTCTTTAGGTTATAAACTATGTTATGATAGTTTTGAAACTAACAAAAATATATCATTTCAGACTAAGCAGATTTCAATTAATCCATAGATCCATGAAATGAGGAGTTATTCCCCAATACACAATTCATTAGAAAAAATTTATACATATTTTTGCTTCCACATACCTTAAAGTATATAATAATAACCCCTATTTATTTTCATATCCTAACAATAGGAATCCTTTTGTCATGTGTTTATGTGATGCACTAGTAAGTGGTTAGCTCTAGGAAGTTACTTGTAACATACCTCAGATATGGGATTGTGGGATAAGAAAAGGTTATATGCTAGTTGGTTTTATTAAATATTTGACCAATAATATTTTATGAATGATATTAGTATATTTAGAAGCTTACAAACACAAATACACCATGTAGTATCCTTTCTTATAATCCTAGAATTCCTACAGCCCTAGATTTAATTATGATTTATTAAAACCCATAATAACAAAGAATATAATATTATTATAGTTGATAAAAACATAGTAAATTAAACCATCATAAGAGTTAGAATGTCTTAAAAATTCTACTGAAACTCCTCACAATATCTAAAAGGGTCAGAATATTTAAGACAAGTTACCTTAACTTATTATAGCAGCGAATTTTTATAAAATAAAAAGCAAAAAAATATATACCATTTTTTTGTCCATATATGGGAATATATTGTTGTGATTTTCTCATCAAGAAAATAATTTTAACCAGTATTTCAATTTTTCAAAAAAATATCCCATACATGTTTTAAAATATTTTTTTTAGCTGCAACCCTAAAAATAATTTTTTCACTCTTATGAAAATTATATCATTATGTTCATCTTGTCAATTTGATCATTTTAACATATAATTTTAGTCACAATTTTTAAGCACCTTAGCCACCTCTAGTCAATGGTTTTCACTCATGCAATAAACCAAGCCATGGCACATAACCTTGAGTAACTTTGAATTGAGCTTGACTCCCAACTCATGGAGATGAATGAGTGACTACATGACATTAATGCAAAAAATACCATTCTCTCCAATAGACTTAATGAATGACATTTTCATGATGGATTTATATATTGAAACACCTTTCCTGACCCCAAATTAGACTTTCCAAAATTTTATGGTACAAAACCAACCAACTAGATTTATTGAGTCAAACAGTATTTTATCTTGAAAATACCATTAAGGGAAGACAAGGTAGTTAATGCCTCATTTCACATAGAGAATGAAATTGTCTAATGGTATCAATGGTATCATAAATCTCATACAGAACCCACCTAAAATGTTTTTTTTAAATCTCTTTTTGGTTTGATTTGGTCCCAATTCTTATAATTATTTCATAGGATCATTGACCAAACTACATAAAACTAGAATGATTCATGAGTATCAAGTTGAATTTGAAAAGTTGGCTAGCCAGAATGAAGGGTTAAATGATGTTTTTTTCAACATTTTTTTCATCGATGGTCTCAAATATATAATTCACATAGAGGTCAAGATATATAAACTAGAGAACATAATGGAAGCACTAGGATTGGCCAAGCTTACAAAATATAATATCACCTCCCAACATCAATCTTGAAACTTTGGTTATTTCAAAACATATGCAACACCATGACCAGTCACAAACCCTCATCTATCACCCCCATTAAATTCCTTATAGAGGAAGAAATGTGTTATCATCACAAAAAAGGGCTCTATTACAATTGTGATAATAAATGGGGAATATGACACAAGATAATTGAATAAAATTTCACTTATTAGATATCTAATCACCCCTAAATGTTGAAATTGAATAACCTAAAACACAAAATTTCACCTTAAAATTTAGTGCATACTTTGGATAGTTTAACCACTCCTTAGACTATCAGAGTCAATTGGTATTTTAATAGACATCCCCTCATTATTCTCATTGAGTCTATAAGTACACACAACTTCATTGATCCTAATCTAGCCAAACTAGTTGATTTTTATGTTTATAATTGTTCAAGTTATGAAGTCATGGTCACCAATGTAGGAAACTTACTTTTTAATGGAAAATTACACAATGTCCTAATTTTAGAAAGGGACTATAATTTGAAATTTGACATGTTTTTTTCCTCTAGGAGGATACGACATAGTTTTAGGAGCACAATGGCTTCAAACACTATGCCCTATCATATGGGAATTTTCAAAGTTATGGATATAATTCATTGATAAGGACCATCAATGTATATTAATAGGCCTCACACTAAGATATAAAAGTATAATTATCTCTCACCACATGGAAATTTTGCTTTAAAGGGGGATATCATGGGATTGTTTCTTAGCTTTGTGAAATCCAAGTCAATTAATCCACTTATTCCAACCACCCACCATAATTATAGGAATTCTTGTTGAAGAATGAAATTATTTTTGAGGAACCTAAAGGGTTACAACCATAATTTCCTAAATATTATGTGATTCATTTGGTTCTAATAAGTACACCTCTAAACATTTGTCCTTATAGTACCCATTTCTACAAAATAATGAAATAGAAAAAATGGTGTAGGAATTGTTGTAAGCTAGAGTCATGAAACCCAACATTAATATTGACTCTTCTCTTGTGTTTTTGGTCTATAAAAAATATGGGTATTTATGGATCTATAATTAATTTCATTCACTCAACGAACTCATTGTGAAGGACAAGTTTAGTATTATGGTGATTAATGAGTTATTAGATAGATTGCATGGAATTTGCTTCTTCAAAAAGCTTAATTTATGATCAAGGTAACATCAGATACACATCAATAAATATGATATTCTAAAGATAAGTTTTGAATTCATGATGTCCATTATGATTTTATTGTCATGCCCTTTGACCTCACCAATGCTCCATCAACCTTCCAAGGCTTAATGAACAAGATTATGGAAAAATTAATGCTCCATTAATAACCATGTTAAAAAATATATACTTTTTAGTGGTCTAAGGTATCCTAAAAATCCTTTGACCTAACCAATCATGCAATGTGCACTACTCTTATTCTAGTTATGCCTAAATTCTCCAAATCATTTATCATAGAAAGTGATGCCTCTACAAGAGGCATTGAAACTATTCTAATGCAGGAAGGTCAACCCCATGCATTCACCAGCAAAGAACTTATAGGGAATAAATTTTCTCATTCCATATATGAGAAATAAGTGATTAATATACCTCATGTCATCAATAAGTGTCAGTCATTCCTAGTAGGGAGACACTTATGCATCAAAATTGATCACCATATCCTTAATTACTTCTTGTAATAAAGAGTTTTTTCATCAGAGTAACAAAAGTGGGTAACCAAATTAATGGTCTATAACTATGAGATTACCTATAATAAAGGTAAATACAATGTTTTCATAGATGCATTATCTCACAAGTATGAAGATTAGACAAACTTTTGTGCACTATCTTTTCTCATTCCTAATTAGGTGTATCATGCACAATAAGAATGGTACTGTGACACCCAATTTAGTAACTCATTTAAGAAGTGATCACTAACCCTACATCTTGACCATAATACTCTTGGAATGGTCACCATATAAAACACAAATGACTTTTATTACTATTTCTACAATCAAAATTTTTACAAAAAATTCTACTTGAGATGCATTCTACTCCATCCATTGGACACTTTATTTTTTTAAAACTTATGAAAGGGTCCTTCAAAAAAAATTATGGGAAGGCATTAAATATGACATCAAATAGTTCATAGTAGAATTTAAAATGTGTCAATGAAATAATGGAAAATTTTTCACCACCTTATGCATGTTCCAACCCTTCCCCATTACTACCTAGATATGTTTAGATAGTTTTATAGACATTTTTTAGTGTTTACCCAAGTCAAGAAAGAAATCGATGATTCTCATTGTATTGGATTGTCTCTCAAAGTATGCCTATTTTTGCATCCTCAACCATCATTTTATTACCTCCATTTTTGTTCAAACCTTTCTCTATCATATTGGCCATCTCCATGGGATACATGATTCCATTGTTTGTGAACATGATTCCACTTTTACTAGTCACTTCTAGAATCAAATTTTCCTCCATTGTGGCACCCAAATTAAAATAAGTTATGCCTACCACTTAAAAACTAATGGTTAAACATAAATTGTCAATAAACACTTGGAGACCTATTTATGTTGTTTTGCCTCTAATCAGTAGACTCACTGGGTCAAATGGTTATGACCTTCATAATGGTCATATAACTCTACATACCATACTTCCACCAAGATGATCCCATATGAGATTATTTATGGTCAAGAACATTTTTCCTTTATAAATAGCTTCAAAAAATCTCCAAAGCAAAATTAGTTGATGTCACACTCCATACACATGCCATTATCCTTTGTAATCTTAAAAATAACTTTAATTTGGCATAAAACCACATGAATCAAAATATTGATCAACATCGCTCAAAATGGGATTTTGATGTTAGTGACATGGTTTTTATCTAACTCCAAAATTACAAGTAATCATATTTGAATTTGAAAGGTCATCATAAACTTTCACCAAATTTTAATGGTTTTTATAAAGTGTTTTTCAAGATTTTTCCCATAGCATACAACTTGGATCTTTGCTCCTTCAAGATTCATCCAGTTTTTTATGTGTCCTTTTGAAGAAAGTCATCAATAATCATGTTTGGACCTAAACAACACTTATATATATTGATAATGAAGGCTCTATCCTGATGGAAACTGAATCCATTCTCTATAGGCACTTTCACTAGCTCCACAATCATAGTATCACTAAGATTTTTGTCTAGTAGTGTGGCATGTAACTAGAAGGTGATACATGGGAACCCCTACTCCAATTACAATAGTAGTTTCCTCATCTCAATATTTGAGGAAACATATTTTCTAAGTAATAAGGCATGTAAGGACCTCTTCATTTTAATTATTTTAGGTTTTAATAGGTATCATTGATAAAATATCAGATGCATGTGTTTTGTAATTCATTCCATTTGTTATTTGTGGTTAATCCACATGTATGGGAGTTAGTAATTTTCTTGAGTAGAATAGCTTAAATAAAGGGATTTTGTAAGAGGAAATGACATTTATTGAATATTTTTTATTGAGTCATGTTCAAAGGAGGTTTCACCCTCAAAGGCCAGTGATGATTTATAGTGAGATTCAATCATTTTAAATATAATATTTCTATTATTTTTCCATTCAGTGCATATTGGTTATATTATGTTTTTAAATTAACTTTTTTATAAGTAGGTTCATAAAAATATCCAAATAAGGGTATCTTAGCTGATGATAGTTTCATCATGTGGCCTGCTCTTGGGTTTGTAACAATATCCTTCAAAAATTTCATAATAATAATTAACTCTATATAAAAAAGAGGTGATTTTCTCACACCTTATAGTATGAATACCTTCTCAACTTCATCTATTCCATAGTTTTTCCTTTAGTATCTCCCTTTTTATGTTTAATGTAATTAATTCAAGCATGGTTCACTTCCCTAATGTAATGGGTAGCATGTACAATTCCTAAGATGAATTCATTTCCATATGGTTGAATAAATATTAGTGTAAATTGCCACTATATGTCGATGAGTTATAGCCTACAGTCTAAATTGAGATCATCTTTTGAGGTTAGATTTCCTTGGTAGGGTTACATCTATTTTTCAGGATTTTGTAGTATGTGTGTCACCCAAGGGCATGATAACTTCATATAATCCTAATATTCATATAATTATTATTGATAGTCTATTTAGTGTTCTAAACTTAATGACATGAGCTAAACACAAGGGTGATGCTCAAATGTTGTGGAATATAACTCAACACCTTGCAAGTTTGAGAAAATGATAACTATGTGCCACTTGTGTCCACATTACCTAAGGTGATCATATACTTTAGGTGGATTAATAATATGTCAATACTTAGGAAGGCTATTTAATTTGTATCAAATCAAGCCACATGTTCCACTACTTGTGAAATCTAGTGTAGATTCTTTGAGTTTTATCTTATGTATATACTCTCTAGGAGTGATTATCTACACATTATTTATAGAACCATAAATTCTAATATACATAACCTTTAGTATCCATTGAGTATAACTATGACTAGTTGTAAATAATCCACCCTTTCCCCTATATTTTATCTCTTAGTCTTTAGTCTCTGCCTAAAAAAATGTTTTTTTCATTAGTATACATGGTTATCTTTCATAAACCAACTAGAATGGAGTATATTTGTTTAGTCATTTATATATTTTACTATAATACCATAACATGGATAAAACAAAATCATCCCAATCTTTATTCCCCACATTATATATCTTTGTGAGATTTTTCCCCAAAATGTTGTTAAACACCTTCATTATACCATTAGCTTGTGGATTGCACGATGTTGTCTTATGGTGTGCAATCATTACAACAAAATTTGCACCATATTCAAAATAAAATTAGTTCCTATGGTATTTGTCAAACTTAGACGACACGCATATATTTTTGTAATGTTCTTCCACAAGAATCTTGTTGTTATATTTTTTTTCAATCCTTTGTAGGTACAACCTCCACCTATATTGTTAAATAGTTAGTGGTCATTATTATATAATGTGTACCACTATGTCACTCATTAGGTTAATTAGACCCATAAAATCCACTACCCATTTATCAAATGGTTCATGTTTGAGACTATGGATCAATGAAATCTCATCCTACATGTTGGGTTTTCTACCCTTTGTAAAATGTCACATTTTTGCATGTATTCCTTTGTATCCTTATTCAAATTTGACCACTAATACCCCATCATCAATATATTACACATAGTTGCCTCTCCTATGTAGTGTTCACTAGAAACATTTTCATGACATTCATGTAATACATCTCCACGTTCATGTTATACAACACACCTACACATTACCTCATTTCTTTGCATTTTATATAGTTCACCACCAATAAACTAATATGGTGGAATCCTTATTGCTAGTTCCTTCTTTTATTTGTGTTCTAGACCTTTAAGGCCAACACTAAAGTAAAAAAATATGGTTGATTGTACCATTTCTTCAGGGACTATTCATACATGATATAATTATGCATCTAACATATCATCCTCAATAGGTCATATAGCTTCACTAGTTTTAATGTGTGATAAATGGTTTAGCCCCACATTTAATATTTTAGGTTTTACTAATATTTAAATTGGAATTCCTATAATGACACAATCCATATACACATATAGTCATTCAGAACTATCTTATTCACCAAATATCTCAATGCTTCATGATCTATAAATAATAATAAAAAGGAGTTTTTAGAAAATACTTCTTGATATTTTACAATGTATAAACAATTATTAATGTTTTCCTCTCTATTGTGGTATAATTTTGATCATCCTTGGATAATTTACTACTCACAAAGTATATTGGATGATATATCTTACTCTTTCCTATCTATGTGAGTATTTCCACCACCATTTTTCTAAATACATTCACATGCACATGAAATGGAAATTTCCAATATAGAAAATGTATAATTGACTTGCTTGCCAATTTTTTGTTTACACACTTTAAACACTTCTTGTTGTGTTTTAATCCTTTAAAATGGAATATACAAAGTTAGTAACTCTTCCAAATGTTATAAAATATGTTCATAATTGTAAATAATTTTTTTGCAGCACCAACAATGTCCAAAAAATGTATCCTTAGCTACAATATTATTGTAATTTTGGCAGGATCAACTAACATGCCTTATTTACAGATGACATGTCCTCACAGTGTGCCAAATGATACTAATAATTTGCATTTATCCATATTTATTGATATTTATTTTTTTTGTCTCATTAAAACATCAAAATAAATTTACATATTAATATTTTACCAATCCACATACAGTCTAGTCATTCAAATAGACTTGTAAATTTTTATTTATGAAATCTCTAAACTCTTCTATCATAGTATGTGACAATAAAACCAAATAATTTTTAAAACCAAATGGCATCACTTTATATTAAAATGATCTCCATTCTATCGTAAAGGAGATTTTTGACTTATCCTCATCCACAATTCACATTTTGTGATAACCCAAAAATCCATTTATGAATTTGTATATTTCACATTTAGCTACTCCTCCTAACACTTCCTTTGTGAATGGTATTGGTAATGGATCCTGTACACACATTCCATTTAATATGTTGTATTCAACACATTTTTTAGACACAATGGTGGTTTTTAACTTATCCTCATACATAATTTACACTTAGTGATACCCCAAAATTCCATCTATGAATGTGTATATCTCACATCTATCTACTCCTAACAATTCCATTATGAACAGTGTTGGGAATAGGTCTTGTAAACACACACCATTTAATATGTAGTATTCAACACATACTATAATTTTCCCATAATTATTTATATTGATGAACCTATGACTCACCTAGTTAGAATCTTCCACTAGATATATCACACTGGACTTGAGCATCTTATAAATCAATTCCTTCACCTTTACTTGAAGGTTTGGATTCATCTTATATGACCTATTGTTTAATGTTTTTGCATCTTAATTTATTTTTATGTTCATATTTAAAAATTATTTAATCACTCCTTTCATCACATAGTCATTATTGGGGAACATATCTTTGATCAGTTAGACGATGCACACAAACTCCATATCCATCCAGTAATCCCCAATTATATCCATCATTTTATCTTCCTTATTTCCCACATTTACATAATTTATGTGAAATGGTTGATTTTTAAATGTTTATTCCCTTTTAAATTTACCATCTACTACTATTTCCCTAACAATGGTTTTTACCTTTAGGTGGTTTATTTCATCTTCAGTCTCTTTCTCTTGAATAATGTTCCAAAGGTCCTTTCCTTGACTTTGATTTTTCACCTACATGTCTTTCAAGTCTTGTTCATAACTTACACTATTCTCTTTATTATTGTTTGAAAATTCACCCTCTTTAAACAATTTATCACTTTCATATAATCCTTAGTGGTTCATATGCCTAAACTTCTCCTCCTATGCATTGTTTTTAAACATTGTTGCATACATCACTTTCAATAGTGCATTCAAATTTCCATCATTTGACTAGATTTAGAAATTACTTTTAAATTTGTCATTTACTCTTTATAAATCTATAGTTTCTATCTTTATCTCACTTACCACATACCATGTGCATGCACATGTCTTCAAAGTTACAAAAAATGCATAAACCCCTAAACACATTGGAAGGAGAGCCTCACAAGAGGTTCACTTCTAACATTTGGCCAAGTTTTATACAAGATATATTTCCCCTGAGAACACAAGTAAAAATTTATTTTCATTTTTGCACCTAAATCACATATAACATTGCCTTTTATGATGAAAAACTAGGTAAGGTCTATTCATCATCCACCATTGTGTAAGAACACTATTTAATGTGTGAACAAGTGAAAAAACCAATTCTCCTTCTTTAATTAAATATACTTATTAATTTTGATCATATGCATTTACATAAGTTACCCCATCATATTGAGGAAGTTTCCCCATTAAACTGATACTTAGTCTATAAACCTTCATCAGTGCTTGTGTGTCCTTTTATAGCCACTTCTTAATCATATTCTTGACCATCCCAAGTCTTGAAATTAGGATCCACATATGAACATACCACTTATCATAGAGTTAAAATACCATGTCTTCACATGTGTGCTTTTTATCCTAGTCACTTCATATTATTATTGCACTCATATTTTGTAGGTGTGACTAGTGGTATCTAACATTGATGGACCAGTCCTTCACCTTAGTACCCAATCATCCCTTGGATCTAAATACTCCTTTCCATATGTAGTGATATTGTATATGTGATTTATCTCTTCATATATATCCATGATTTAAACATTTTAGGGGTCATGTTATCCATCTATAATAATTAACACCCTTTATCTACCATTATCAAATCTCATAGAGCATTATTTAAACTAAATGTTTTATTTATTCTCATAGCACCACAACATTCCCAATAAATATGGGTTTTGATCTTATTTTTCTCACTTAATCAATTCAAATTCAGCCTTAAATCATGTTCCCAAAATCATGATTTCAACTCCTTTTAAGACATCTAATGGTCTTAGGTGTGAGTTGATTGTAATGAATAACTCATTTATCAAAGACTAAATCCTAAGACTTCCCATCTACAAAGCTTCTTAGAATAGAATGCTCACTTATGCACCCATATCAATTATAATTTTTTTAAACTTACAATCATTGATGGAATCATTAATTTTTAACTCTTTGTATTATTTCTTATTCTTCATAGAATGAAACTATTTCATCTTTCCTTAGACTCACTTGCACATGTATCTCAGACTATCTATGAGCCAATTCCTCAATAATGAAATCATATCTTGAATATTCAATAGAAACAATATATTTTTAACTTCATCTCCTTTTAGTTGGATACTTTTTTTGTCTCTCCCTTATTTTTGCATTTAGCTCTTTCTTTATTTGCAATTTTCCTTGGAGATTTTGGAATATCACCCTTGCTTTCATTGGTAACTACTTATCAACATGTGTATTTGAGTATTATTTCACTACTAATCCTTACTTGAGAAATATATTTTCCTTGTATAGAGTATGTTCTTTAATTTCCTATGTATCCACTTTACCCCGAGTAGTAATGTTTACCTTTGGTACTACACATTCTCTTTCATGTCTCCTTCATCACCCAATTTCCTCCATGTTGCATGACCTTTATTTTTATTGCACATTTTGATGCCATATTATTTTTCAAGATATTTTTATGAAGATCAAGAAACTCTTTAAAAAATTTCCCTTGCCCATAATGAACAAAGTGTGGGAAATTCAAACATTTCCATATATAGTTACTAATAACTCCACATTTAAAAAAAGAGGCCTGATAAATATTACCAATTATTCTGCCACCTCATTATCCATAATATTTCCCACCATAACCTCTCCCTTTTCCAAATTTTTTGATATTATGTGGAATAATTTGGTTGGTTGTAATTTAATCATATTCCCTATGCACCATGTATTTGATCAATGATTCAGAAATTTTCCATGTCATGCATATATCTCATATATATTTCACCAAATATCCTTCACTTGTCTACCATTCTAGACTAGTGTATATTTCCTTGTCTCGTTATCTTCTTGACACACTTCACAACATGAAGCAACAACTTTCACCTTTCTAAATGTGCAATTTTTCATCATGTGTCCTTCTAACTCATAATCCATGCACTCAAATCCTATTTGGGACTCTTGTGCACTATTTGTAGATAGATTCTATAAGTTTTTGTCCATCCTTAAAATTTTTACCTCAATAAACAACTTCTATATTATGCCATAGTCTATAAAACTTCCATTCTAAGCATTTCATTCAATGATTCTTGTACATTTAAAAATGTCTTCATGGCTAGTTGTCTCATGAATGCTATAAATGACCTTCTAATAAACCACTATGTATATTTCATTGGGTGTATATCATAATAAAACTTTGACAAAATGTTATAAATTGGGCATCATATGCATGAACACTCTTTGATGAAAACTTATTATTCTCTTTGAGCATATCAATGATTTTTAATGCAAACTCAAGTATATGAAATTCACTCAAGAACATAGTATTGAGTGGGTTAAATTATACCATAGTTTGATTTATATAAAAAATTTGGTGCCATGTATGCACATAATCCAATAACATTGTGTAAAATTGGCTCACCTTCATCTCTAGATAAATCACTCCCTTGGTTCACCAAGATATCTCACACTTATGTATGTGATTATCCAAATCCTCAATGCATTTATATTATGGTATATTTACTGACATCTAATAAAATATCATTGGTTTTTGTGAAAATTGATGTGCCTTCACACCAATCCAAAAATATACACTTTCACTTCCACTAACAACTATCTAACATGTGCTTCCCTATGTAATAAGTGTTGGATTTCTTCCTAACACATTCCCTCTATCCAATAGACCTTACATCCCATCCCTCCTATTAGTACACTCATATTTGATATTCCTCAAGTATATTATTTCCAACACAAAAATATCTAGTCTATATAACCTCCTATTCCAATACAACTCTTTACTCTCACAATAATTCACCAATTTCCCTTTAACTAAAGCAATCCTCTAAAAAATATGTGAATATTCATCATCTATAATTAGACTTAGATATAATACCTCCCCAAAAATTGTGCATATTTATCCACCTACATGTGATTTCACTTCCATCTCTTCAAATTAACTCTCCTTAAGCATGGATCCAGCATTGCATAGTGCACACCATTTGTTATTTGTTAGAATACTTATCTTCTTCACATGAACTAATCATCTTCCCTCCCTATTCTATATGTGTAATCATAACTTATCTCCCCCTCACATTTTGGGGCCATAACTCATAACATTTCTTCCTTCTTCTCAAATTCTTTCATTCTTCTTTCACTTACCCCAAGTTGATCTCATCTCCAGATCACTTATGCATAGACTTTGTGTAGATAATGGTTTAACCTATCATCTTTATGGTTTCAAATTCAAATTTTTATTTCATCAACAAAAAATATTTCAAAATCTCTATATTAATCTCCACACTCACAAATTGGGTCCTAAAAATGGAACTAAAAGGTTTTGATTTTTAAGTCTACCTTTACCATGGTCTTGAACAGAATAGATTATGTGCATCAAATAATAATAAACATAGTGTTGACATATTACCTAAGTCATATAATTAAGGACTCCCTTTAGGATTATAAATAGAGAAAAAAGAACCCCATTATGATAAGAATATATAAAAATCAATATGTGTATTAAAAATTCATACATACCATAGTGTTAACTACAATATAATGTAATTTCATTCAGTCAACATTCATAATGTGTATTATGAACATAGTTTCCATTACTAAAACATATCAATAGTGCATTTTTTTACATTAATATCTACAAACACTCCATGATTTTACATAATATTGAATTAATGTTACATTCATTACAAATGTATATAACATAATTGCTCCCATCAAACCCTAAGTTTTTTCTTCACAAATTCCCCAATTCACTATGCTTTTGAAACATGTAACAACTCTAAAATACTCAAATGAGAGGTCAAGTTCCTTATTCATAGCATTCATGGACCCTTTTCACCTTAATTATTTGTAGTTGAATTGGCATCACTTGTCCATGTTTTAAAACTATTCTTCATCTTATCCTCCCCCTTAGAATATTCTTCAATATATTTTGGTCAACTTGGACTAATCCCTTTCCATCCATATTCTTATTGTCTTGATTCTTGACATTTATCATATCTTCCCTTGATCTTTTGTGTGTTTATTCCATTTTGTTTTTTTAACACAATGTTGATGCTTCATTGTGATTTTTTCTAACCTACACATCATTCTCATTTTTCACTTATTGACTATACTTTTAATTATATTATATACACCTGTGTAATACTATACATGATTTTATGTGGCTTAGACATGCATTATCATACTTAGTCATTTGTTGAATAAGTAACCTTATTTACAAAATTTAGGGTGAACATGCTTTTTCTTTCTTCTAGATGTATTGAATAATTTTTGATATTGGAACTAGTGCATCCTTATTTCCTAAGAAATATATAATACCCTAGTTAGAGATTTCACATAACTAGGATTTCACCAAATTGTATGAGCTAACTTTTTTGGCATTGCAACCATTGAATTTATAAATATAACCCCATCACTTAGAATGAATATAACATTATGACACACTTCCAAAGTGGTGAATGTAGATAAATTTTTAATTAAAGATGGCCCATAGAGGTAGAACTTTTTGCTATTGTAGTACTTGTATCTTAAATTTAAAAAAAAACATAATATTAACCTTATGAGAAAAAATAAACACCGGGATATAGTTTACATGTTCTTGACAAATTTTTAAATAAAATACCAAAAAATAATAAAATGAAAAAATAAACGGTGTGAAGATTAAAAACAATTGAAAACAATAATAATAATAATAATAATAATAATAATAATAATAATAATAATAATAATAATAATAATAATAATAATAATAATAATAATAATAATAATAACAATAACAATAACAATAACAATAACAATAACAATAACAATAACAATAACAATAACAATAACAATAACAATAATAATAGAAGTTAAAATCATACCTTCAATCCAAGAATCCTCCTTTCAAGTTCATCAATCACCTTGGTCGAATGTATGCTCTTGTTAATGTAGGAAGATGATAACAATGTTTCTTGATGAAGTTTAAAATCTAGATGATCAATGAAAGGTAAGTATGCATTAGAGAGGTAAGTATTTTATTTTCTTTTTAGTGTTTTTTTATGTTATGCTTTAAAGTTTTTTATAAACTTTTAGGGTTTAGAGTGTTTTTTTTTAAAAATTTTTCATTACTTTAAGTTCATTTTTTTAAAAGTAAAAAATTAGATTTTTATTGTGGGTTCACCATGGGTACATTTGGAACAGACTGAGTACACATGGGTCATTTATTATAACAACCTAAACATATCTAGGTCTTCTCAAATGTACATAGGATGAACCCACAATGTTTTTGGACCCCTAATCATACACGGTACATAGTGAACCCAAATTAGGGGTGGAGGTGAATTGATATCCTCTCTACTTAGTAATGGTATCCACCTATAATAAAAAATTACCATGAAAACTCCAAGTAATTACAAAAATAAAAAATATTGAGTTAGTGGTTTGATCCCACATTTATAATAATTATGAGACGGGGGCAGCTTATAAGGAATTAATTGCATGCACTAAAATTTTTACCAATAAAGGAAACTAGCTAGAGGAAAAAAATATAAACACATAGGATATTTCAATAACCACTACTCCACCCCAATACTAACAAATTCTCAAAAACAAATAAATCAATCATTTATATTATTGTCTTTAGATGGCCAAAATTAAGTCAATAGGACTTGAGGATATAATAGTTAACAATAAAAATTTCAAAGAATATGAAATCAAAGAAGAAAAAAAAAAGGAATACAAGTACATAAGATAAAGTAGAGCATCATACCACTAACAAAGGTGGTAATGTAATAACTAAAAATAGTAATGGAGGGTGAATAAAATCCCCCAAATAAGGTTCCAATAAAGACTAGAAGACCTCATTAAAAATATTTGTTTGTGCCTAAAGTGGAGGATTCATGTGATCCATCATCAATCACTATGAGAAGATATGATAGTACTTGTTAGGGAGTATCAAATGTCGTAAAGGTCTCGTTTAGAAATCCTAGGAGGAAGTAAATCACTCCCTCTATATTTTCCCCTAACATCTAAGGGAAATTGACATCTGGTAATACAAAGCAAATTTATATTTTGAGTCTACCCCTTGTGTCTAGGGGAATTCATATTTTGACTATGCAAGAAGATGACCATCTATAGGTCTAAATTCCTATATTAGATCCATGTCATCAGATAGGGGTAGAGCCACAATAGTGGGAAGAAGCAGTCCATGGTGTTGATGGATAGCATGTTGGGGGATCTAAGTAATCTTAGTAGTATTGATATTTTGAGAGAAGTGCCACCTAATTGATTTATCAACTTTGATGTGTGATATAATAGTGTCCAAAAAGTGCTTAGTGCTAAAAATCACCTAGGTTGGATAGAAGAAAGAGGTGATGGTAAATAACATGGGGGTTGTAGAGCCTCAATGATCCTTCTATGTGGATCTGCACTAGATTGTGATGACCTGAATATGGTAAAGAGTCAAGCATTACTAGTCTTGATATCTAAAAAAAAGTAGATAGAGTGTTGAATAATTCCTTATATAGGAAATGATATATTCACTATATCTCATAGTAAATGGGGCATCTAAAATTGAATGTTTCCTCATTACCCACCTCTTTTAGGGAGTGAAGATGTCAAATCTAGTCATAAAGGATAATCTAGTGATATTTTTCAACACATAGCTAGTGAGAACATACTATCATTTGGCCTACGGTAAATCTCAAGCCATGGGAATGCAATGGAGATAGTGAGGGAAAAATAAAATAGCATCCACTACTTATAATAAATGCTTGGTGTAGAAAGTAAGGATCAGGGTTGAGTGGATCCATGGGGAAGATACAGGTGGCCTAGATATATTCTCTCTAAATTTACTCTTTTGTAGCTCTAGTGATGACATCTTTTATTAGAAGGAATCTACGGGTGGGCATCTAGGTAATACATAAAAAGGGGGTAGCCAGTCAATAGAGATGCCAATGAAATAAGGATAAATTTAGTCTCAAACTACCAAGCGTCAGTTTCTAGTGGGGAGTAGTGAAGAAATCCTCTCTAAAGAGCAAAGTGTTAAGTAAGTATATCTCTCATGACCAAAATTTGAGCCTCAAAGGACTTAGTCTATAAATGTATAAATTAATCCTAAATATAGTCTCAAGGCATAACGACTATGCAAAAAATTAAGCTTTGATGATGTTTTAAATAACTATCTACCTGTAATGGACCATACAATATAACATGAGAGTCTAGACTCTCTCTATATGTATTTAAAATCTGACACCTCAATGTCAATTTCAACTTATCATCATCTTATTCACTAGACCACACTAATTTCATCCAAAACCCTAATTCTACCTCCATTACATCCCTAATCATATCCTATATTACATCATTAATATCATCATCCAAACATCCATAGCGTAACACATCAATATTAATCATCACCCCCACCAATTAATCAATTACATCTTGACCTTACCAATACCATAACATCTTAGTTAATTAACCTATTTTAATTAGCTAAACCATCCCTAATAATAGATTTCGTGAACATCTAGATCAAGATACACCCTATGGAGATGAAATTCAAAATTGGTGATAGGAGGGGAAAATGCTATGAATAATTGGTTTAATCTTAGCATAATATTGGTAGGCAAAGAGTGATTGATTCTAAATCAGCCACATGTGAGCATCATAATGGTAGACAAAGAGAGATGGATGATAGATTGGAAGTCATGATAAACAGAGCGATGAAAAGAATCAAGCTAGATCAAAATATTTTTGAATAAATTTTTGGAATGGATAAAGTGGTTTCAAGGTAGGAATGTAGACCCTCCCATGACCCCCCAGAAGTATCTAATAAAGGTAACCATAATAGCTCGAGACAAAACCCTCTAGATCTAGGTAAACGATCTTTTTCCTTTTGATGGTGTCTAAATTTTGAGAAGATAAAGTAGCAAGGAAAAGAGCAGAGGATGTCATTGATAAAATTTTTAAGGATATCGATAATAAGACATAATCACTAAATATTTTATTGGAGAAATGGGATTATTACCTTAGAATCCCAAACATAATATTGGATCAATCCCATATCAGATTTTCAAATGCATTGGTTGGGAAGTTTCATGGAAGTAGAAAAAATATAGATACTTTCAAGTATTGGGCCAATAAAAATTAGAATCCCAAAGGTCACCTAGATATCTTATCCATAGATAAGGGTTTATTTAGTATAGAATTCTCCAATCAAGAAGATTTATCTAATGTCTTTTTGGTAGGCCCTTAGTTCCTAGGGAAAATCAGTAGCCTATCACTTAAGAAATAGAATTTATGCTTGAACCTAGACATAGGAAATTTTAATCAACTACCCATGTGGGTCAAAATACAAGGTCTTACACCATGATTTTTAAAGGAAGAGTTTTTTATGAGTATTATGAATTCTCTTGGTTAGTTCATCATTTTTAATCCATTCACTAAGTCCAAGAGGATATTGTTGTTTACCAGGTTTTATGTTTATGTTTTCATGGACATGGAACTCCCCTCATCAATTAAGTCGATGTCCAAATATGGTGATTGGTCTCAAATTATATAATATGAAGGTTTCCCATATTTTTATCCTTATTCCATAGTTTAAGACATGAAAACAAATGTTTATCTCTAAATATACAAGAAAATTTTGAATGGAAAATAAAGGAAGATCCCACTAACCCCATCGATTAGCTTAAAACTCAAGAGGAGGATTCATATGTAATAATCCCAATAGAGGATAAATTCAATATTGTATTTCAAAAATATTGGGAATAGATTAGTTTTTTACACTATGTGGACAACCCAACTGTCCTTGTCAAAATTTTATAACCAAATCTATAGATGGAAGAAAATAGAGATGAACCCGATGAAGTTTTGGAAGAGGAAAAAAATTGTGGAAAATAAAAGGAGAATAAAATTAAAATAAGTACTCAAATTCAACTTTGTGGAGAATAAATTTGAAATTGGTAACTAAAGGGAGAATTTCTAAAATATTTAATTGAATCTGAGTGAGAGATCAATAGGCAAAGAGAAACTGATGGTGAACCAACCACATGTGAATGGAAAAATGGCAAATAAAGAGTGATTGATGACACATTTTTAGTCATGATGGATGGAATGATGGAAGGAATGAGAATAATATTTTTTTGAATTTAAGTTTGGATAGGATAAAGTGGCTTTAAGGTAGAAATGTAGATCCTCCCTTAAACCATAGTAGTAGCTAAAATTCTAGAAGAAGAAAATAAATTTGGAATCCAGGAAGAGGAATCTATTAATTTAGTTGAAGGTGATTCATGGTGTCCTAATGCTTTAAAATAGAGGCAACATGAAGTTAATAAATTTTACAATGAAGTTTCTATTTTATAGGAATAGAAAAATTTGATAGGTTTAGAAGAATGAGAATAAAATGTTTTAGAACTTCAGGATAAAGATAACAAAGAGGAAAATGAAGTAATACTAGATACCCTAAGGAGGGAGTGGAGGGAAGAAGATTTTGGTTTATAATAATAAGAGATTGAAGTCTTAGAGGATTAGAATCATGGCCAATAATCAGATGGAGTAAATAAGAATGATTTCCTTGGCCCAAAGATTCAAATTGTAATGCAAGCTCCACCCTTGAAGATAGATGTTACAAATATGAGGGTCCTAGCCATTTGGAAGGGATATATTTAAAATGAATATATCATAAATGAGTTTATGGATCTTGTGTTGGATTCCTCTCATGAGGTTGGCAAGGAGGTAGATGACTAGAAGTTGGTGACTAAAAGAAAGGCCAAGTTCAAGAGGAGGGTTTAACCTAGTGACAAATTGACTAGTAGTTCTAAAAGTAGAAAATTTGGTAGCTATTACTACTGAAAGTGTTGATTTTTAGAATTGGAGATATTTATTTGAATGGTTTTGCTAAGTATAATACCCTTCTATTTTTAATAGTGATTAGGGGAAAATTTTCTATTTCTCAATGGCTTGTTGTCATCATTCCTTGTTTTTGTTTAGTCTACTATTGAGTGTCCTTATCTCATGCATTTATTTTATGTGTTATCCTAATTATCTTTCTAAATTTTTAAATGGTTGGGGGCCTTTCAAAAATATTCACTTGTTATTTCATTGAGGTTATTGTTTGGTTTAGGTAATTAATCAATTGGTTTGATGTTGTTCTATTGTCTAGGTTAGGTAGACTTATTAGTTGTGGTTTTATTTATTATCTCTCATTCTACCTTGTAAAATGTTTGGGTCCCTTTATAAATCCATTTATTTTACCCATTAGTAAAAAAAAATCCATGGACATACAAATATCCATAATTTCATAAATAAATAAAATATAATTTTATCACATCAACCCTCCATCCTAACATCATCTCTAAATCCTAAAATCCCCACCAACCTCCATTATCCAAATAAAATAATCTCCATTATCTCTACCAACATCCATTATTCAAATTAATAATCCCACTCAATCCTCCATTATCCCAAAGTCTCCACCAACCTCCATTATCTAAATAAAATAATCTTCACTATCTCCACCAACCTCCATTATTTAAATAAAATAATCTCACTTAATCCTCCATGATCCCAAAGTCTCCACCAACCTTCATTATCAAAATAAAATAATCTCCACTATCTCCACCAACCTCCAATTTTTACAATGAAATAATCCACCTCAAATCCCACTTAATCATCCCCAAAAATCTATTAAATTAGCCCCTCTCTCCTTCATTTGTCAAGGAAGGCTATCACCAAGAGAGGTGTTGGAGGATAAAATTACTCTATCAATCAAATTACCAAATCATTATTGAAATCACCTTTCATATAGGTTTCATTTGAGATTCCACATTTGTATATCAAGGCTAAAATCCACACAATGAAAGAGGATCTATCATCTTGGTAAGTGAATGTAAGGTTCCATTATTCTTCTTTCATGCTCTTATCTAGGGTATTTTTTAAATTAGAGTAGGAATTTGGTTTCATTTAAAGTTTATAATTCTAACTCTAATTTTTCATATATACATTTTTACACACTCGATGAGACCTTCCATTCACAAAATAACATTTGTGTTTCTACATTTTGTCTATTTTTGTAGGTTTTTCAGCCACTAAGGATAATCAATAAAAAAAATACTATGTGTTTTTTGTAGTACTATATGCCAAAGATATAAAAATAAATGCAAAATTTTCTTGATAAAACTTTTTTTAAATTTAAAGTTTTAATTTTATTATTTCATTTGTGTATCTTGTTTGTATTAATGGGGGTTTTGGGTAAGCTATTCTATTATACCACAAGGTGATTTATAGAATCAAAAACAAACCCTATTAATCTATGTATCCTAATATTTACATTGGAATATGCTCTTCCCTCACACCACATAGGTTATTTATAAAATCAAAAATAATCCAAGTCTTCTTTATTTTTCTTTCTATAAGCTTTATCGACTGTGGATTTCATCACCACCTGGTGGGTGAAACACCATGTACTAGAGGAGTATATAAATTTGAGGATTGATTGTCTTCATTGCCTAATCTTGGATAACCCCAAAGTGACATGAGGTGTATTTAACCACCAATACCTATGGTTTATACATCACATTCAAGGCTAGATATACAAGACTTGGTAGCACCACAATGATGGTGACGCATGGAGTGCAATAAAACTTAGATTTGAACCTCTTGAGTGTACCAAGATAAATATCCATATTCCATGGAATTGGGCCTCAATGTACCAAAAGGTATATAGGAGGAATCCCTTAGTAATCCCGTAAATCCTTATTTACACCAAAATGAATCTTTTTTTATTCATCTGATTTATGGTACACAAGTAAGCAATTAACCCTAGGAAGTAGCTCTAAACTTACCCTTGAAACTAGGTTTAGTAGGATATAACAATTGTGTTAAATTTATAGTTAGTGATTTTAAACATTTGTCTGATACTATCTAATGGACAAACAAGAATATTTATGAGCCTACAAATCATTCAAACCCTTGCCTAGGTCAATTTTTATCCTTAATTTTTGGTTGCACTATCTTCATAGCTATTATATTTTCTTGATTTATCTTGTATATAGTTATAATTTTATTATTCCATTGTATTCAAAAAATTAAAACATTAACCTAAGTCTAACATCTAAAATTAAACATTGAAATGTCATCCAAGACAAGTTTTTGATCCAAAAACCAAATCAATCATAATCAACCAATCTGATTAGCCTAGCCTAAACAAATCCAACCTTTTATTCCAAGTCAAATTCAAATCTAATTTTCCAAACCAAATTTGACTTATGTTCAAATTACATCCAAATATCCACATCAAAAACCCAATCAATCAATTTAACTAAATCAAGTCATATCAATCAGTCTAATTAAACTAATTAAACTTAGCATCCATGGCACCTACTAATAGAAGTTGAACTGGGTATAATCCATCCATTAAAATTAACTTTGATAATGATCCATTTCCATTTGATCAAAAATAAATCAATGATACTAATAGCAATGCTAACCAAAGAAAATATGACACTAAAATTGGTAATGTTTGGCTCATAACTTATCAATGAAGAGCTCACCTAGAAAAACACCTCTCCAAAAATAAAGATGATCATATTTTATGACTACT
This sequence comes from Torreya grandis, assembly GCA_037957365.1. Taxonomy (NCBI): domain Eukaryota; kingdom Viridiplantae; phylum Streptophyta; class Pinopsida; order Cupressales; family Taxaceae; genus Torreya; species Torreya grandis. The sequence goes on along the minus strand of JARHVA010000080.1, from coordinate 287,298 downwards.
ATATTTAGTATCCCATTTGACTCATATCTAAGCCTTGGAAGATATAACATGTCTTATTTGTACTCACAACTCGAATGTCCATGACCAAGATAAAGTTACCTCTAGTCACCATGTAGAATAAAACCAAGATAATGCTAAAAATCCCCTTCTAGACCCTGATCTACAAGTAAAGGGAAGATAACTATATAGAATCAACCCCATCAAGACTAAAATCATGTTATGCATAATGAATTCCAATAAGTTGTCAAGTTTTTTTCCATGTTGGTTTCCACTCTCAAATCCACCCCATCAAATGATCAAGATTAATCCAATCAACAACAATAATCCAAAAGTAATCCCAATGATAAAAGGTCCTCATTCAAGAACCAGAACATTGGAAAACCATTATCAACCATCTAAAATCTTGGAGAGCCAAAATTAGAAACCAAGTTGATGCACCCATCAAATCCAATATTTATCAGTATTCATCCATAAATCATCATACATACACACCTAAAATAAATTAAAGATGCTTTTCAAGGGCTATAGATAAGAAACCAAAGCAAAAAAATACAATTTTGAAGAGGTTTGCCCATTTCCATTTGATAAGAGATTTATAAGGATCCCCTTTCTATCTCATTTCGAACCCCCAAAATTATATATATATATATATATGAAAGAAAGGGTTACCCAAGGGATATTTTTAAATAATTCTTCATGATATGTTAATAAGTTTCTTATAATGACATATTTTTTCTCAAATTATTCCCTATAAGTTTAGGTGGCCAAGCTCTTGAATGGTTTCTACATTTTCTTAAGGGATCAATCACCACTTTTGCTGACTTGTTAGAATTTTTATGTGTCACTTTTCATACAATGTGGAACATGAGCTAACCATTATGGACCTTTTTAACACAAAACAATGAAATGGGAAAATTTTCTCATCCTTTTTGTAGTGATGGTAGGGCTTAACCAACAAATTCCCCTATTCCATCCCTAAAAAATAATTAATGAGCATATTTATTTTAGATATAAATCAAGAAATGGTTTTTTATGTGCAACTACATTGTGCAAACACATTTTATTAAATCATATAAAAGGATATATAAATAGAGAAAGTCATTATTTCAAAGGGTTTGACAGAATTATTTTCCAATGATTCTCATCAAAATCAAAGACAAACTGAAAAACCAAAAAAAATTAGCAAAACCAAGAATGTGTTGGGACATTGAGTAACTGAATCCAAACATGTTCAGAATCTCCAAAAGACTCCAACTATTACATTGCAATGGGCCTCACCTAAGCAAGAATATCAATTAATGAAATTTACTCCTATTGGAGAACCCTTGGAAGTTTTTTCCCAAAAACTAGTTTCAAAAAACATGATTATTTATCCATAAATAAATCCCTTTGATGAAAATCAACTTAAACCCAAGTGGCATAGGGAGGATGAATATTATTATTTTCATAAGATCAAGGTCCATTCTACCAATAGATGCATGAATCTCAAACATTATGTTCAATATCTACAATATCATGGTGAAATTGAGCTAGATAATAATGCTTCATCATCCCAAAGTTAGAAAATGGGAATATTCAAGGATTTATTCCCAAAACATGATTATAATACTCAACAACAGCAAAATTAGCAACAAAACCAAGGCCAAAACACATGTACCAATTATGTTGATTATCTTAGATGCCCCTATAACTATGATGATGTTGTTAGTTGAATCACTAATCATCATATTTCCACCATCAAGTTCAAATTATATGACTATGTTGTTACTACTTGACATTCTAATGTCACCATTCAAGGACCTTATATGCAAAAATATTCCACATCCACTCCTAAGAAATAGTATGACATTATTGAATAACTATAAAATGATCCTACATATATATATCCATCTTAGATCTCCTTAAAACATATGTTGTTCATAATTAAGTCTTATATAAAGTCCTTTATCAATCAAAAGTTCCCACTAACGCAAACCCTTCACAATTATAATCAATTATAGGGCATTTGTATTTGGGTCAACAGCTCACCTTTGACCATAATGATCTTTCATCATCAGGACCATCCCATAATTTCTCCCTCTACATTGATACAATCATTGTCAAGCACAAATTTAACTAGGTACTCATAGACAATAGGTCAGGGTTAAACATTTGCATGCTAAATTTGGTCAAACACCTCAACTCTTTTGAGTTGGCATTGGAAGCAAATATAGTCACCATCAAAGCATATGACAATGTGGAGAGAGAATTAACTAGTACCATTTATTTTTTGATCATGGTGGGGACTATCATATGCCAAACCCTCCTCCATGTTGTGGACATTGATTTTCCATATAACGTCCTCCTTGGATGTCCCCAAATTCATGACATACATGTCATTCCCTCCACTCTACATCAATGTATCAAATACTCACACTCTAGTATGGAGGTGAAAATCCTTGATGATCCACAACCATATCAATATTGTAAAATGTTTGACATAAAGTACATCAAAATTAATCATTATCTTATAGAGCATGTATCTAACAAAGGAAATCTAGTGACATGAGAGGCTTCTAAATCATCCTCATACATCTATTTTGATAGTCTACCATCCACATCCATCAATCCACCTCCTCAAGCCTCCTCACATTTCAAAATCATATATAAATAATGTGGGCAATATGAAACTAAAAATGTTTTCCATATAGCAAATCTCCCCACTACCCAAAAAAGTAATGGCATGACCACCATGTATTGGTGGAAGAAAGTGAACTCATATAAAAAAATTTACCTCTATTTTTTCAAGAATGGTCACCTATATAGTGAACATATTAAAAGTTCTTGTGACTCCTAGTTATACAATGATAACTTTTCATCATATTATCATAGTAATAAGTACCCCATCCCTAATAAGATATGTGAGAACATGGACTACAAGTGTAAAGGTTTAGGCATTAACAAACAAGGGATTATTTAACTTATCCCCCCTTTTGATCATAAATGGTATTGCATCATCAGATATAAACCACTTAAGGGTGAGCCCTATGATCTCATTAATGATAGTACTATGATGTTGAATGAAAACTCTTCCAATAACTACATAAGGTAATTCCATAGCCTCCATGATGAGCTCAACAAAACCATTTTTTTGATGAGAACATTATCCTTACCTTCCATTTAGACCTATAATACCCTGACCTCATAGACTTATACCAACAAGATCATATACCCTTAAACATATTTCAGAATCATGAGGCTATCATATAATTTTTATGTCTTTGATAAGGTTTCCCATCAGGGGATCATAGAAATGATTTGAAATCAACATGAATTTATTTTCCTAATTTTGAGAGTAAGAAGAGTCCCTCAATCAAAAATTTAAAAAAACCTAAAAAATTAATGACCCCTAGTGAAAACCTCTTTGAGGTGTTATCAGATAATCATAAATGTAAAAATAAAGATGTGTTAATAGGTGAAAACCTATCTAAAGCACTAATGGATGGGGGTTTTGACATTATCCATGAGTGGGCACAATATCATAATAAGTCTTAATATCATAAGCACTAGAGAAGATATTAGTCCCCCTAAATGGGAAACATATGAGGACCTGATAAATGAAATTTTAGACACATTTACATTGGTGCTACCTAAAATGAATGAATCATATTCATCCTTTATGGGAGAACAATATGATCCTATCAATCTAAAAATATATATGAAGAATTCCACCTTCTTCTTATGCTAGCACAATTTCAATATGGCTCCACACTTCTTGTTGAAGATACAATTGATGTTAATATTGGCATAGAAGAAAATCCTTGAATGATGAAACTTGGAGATTAAATGACACCATCAGAGTGTGAGATTTAAATTACTCTTCTAAAATAACTCATTAACATCTTTTCTTGGTCATACACAAATTTAGTATGGATATATCCATCTCTAGTAGTATATCATATTATGGTGCATCCTAATGCCAAGCCTATCAAACAAAAATAATGCAATATACATCTTAGCATAGTTTTACTAGTAAATAAATAATTAAATAAGATCTTATAATCCATAATAATTTGGCCAATTGATTATTTTGAGTGAAGTTCAGATATTGTGCCATTCAACATTAATTCTATGGGAATTCATCTATGTACATTTTTTCATGAAAACAAGGCTTTCCCCAAATATTATTTTCCACTACCAAATATTGACATGATAATCAACTCCATAGCATGGCATGAAATTTTGTCACTTATGGATGGATTTTCTAGCTATAATTAGATTTGAATTATGCCTTAATATCAATACAAGACAATGCTCACCACCCCCTAGGGAACATTTTACTATCAAGTCATGCCTTTTGTATTGAAAAATGTAGGTGCCACATACCAACAATCCATGAAAAACATATTCCATGACATGATGCATGAAAATGTAGAAGACTATGTTGATGACATACTATGAAAATCAAAGACTCGGGTAGAACATCTAGATGTCCTATGTAGAATCTTCAAATGGCTAAGAGAATACAAAGTGTGGCTCACCCCTAATAAATGTGTATTTAGGGTTATATTGGGTAAACTACTAGGCTTCATAATTTCCATAAGGGGTATTGAATCCAATTCTCCTAAGGTCAGAGTTTTATCAAAATGCCTCCTCTATCTTACCTCAAATAATTATGCAATCTACAAGGGAAAATGTAGTCTATCTAAAGGTTTATCTCATAGTTGGCTGACAAGTGTCATCCCTTAACTTATATACTTAATAAGGATACTACATTCCACTAGAATAGTTATTTTCAATATGCATTTGAATAATTTAAATAGTATATGTTTAATCCACTAGTGTTAGTTCTTTTAACCCTAGAAAATCCTTTGTTACTCTACATATCTACAACTCAACATGCTCTGGGTGATATATTGGTTCAAAATAATGAAAATGTAAAATGAAGGAATATATTATCTAAAATAGACCGTGGTATTTTATGAACATAATTATTCACCCACTGAAAAATCATGCTTGGTAGTAATCTTTGCTTCCCAAAAGTTATGGCATTATATGCTCAAAAACTATTCTCATTATTAAAGTTAACCCACTCAAATATCTCTTATCTAAAGAATAACTCATTAGATGAATGGATAAATGGGTCATGTTAATAGGTGAATTCAACATTGAATATGAAAATTATAAATCCACTAAATCATAGGTACTTTTAGATCAACTTGCATAAGTTCCATTTTAGATAAGAAACCACTTACCATTAGTTTCCCTGATGATTCAATCTTGTCTCTTAACAAGTCACAATAGTGGAAACTTTATTTTTATGACTCCTTTAAATCACATGGATTAGGGGTAGGTATTTTATCCATGACACCAAAATGGGACCTTATCCTAAGGCTTTTCACATTGTTTTATAGTATACCAATAACATCATAAAGTATGATGCCCCCATTTTAGGACTTTGACTAGCTATCCAATTGAATGTCAAACATATTTTATTTTTTGGTGATTCACATCTAATCATAAATTAGGTCAATGACCACTATCAAACTAAATACAAAAAAATTATGACATACAAGACCATGATGGATAGCCTAAAATAATACTTTGTATACATTAAATTTGAGTAGGTACCACATGCCAAAAATAGGTTAGTATATGTGATGACCACCATTGGGTCACTTATTGAAATGTCCTTAGATGGTTAACAATATCAATTCCTGACAAAACAATCATCATCCTGACATACGATCATCTAAAGTTTGAGATAGTATGTGATATTTTTGGTCCAAGTTCACCATTATATCATGATATCTAATCATACCTCTATGATCATACCCTTCACTCTAATATATCCTCAGCCCAACATTTTTCCTTTATCCAAAACACCTCCTATTATGCCCTTTTTGGTGTAATGCTTTATCGTTGAGAATATGATACAACTATGCTAAGTTTTTTAAATTTGAAAAAGGACAATTTAGCCATAAAATATGTTCATAATGACATATGTGGGGCACATAATATTGGAATGGTCCTTACTAATAAAATTATATGCATAGGATTTTATTGGCCAATCATGGAATCTAATGCATGTAAATATGTTAGGAAATTTTTTGCTTGTCAAAAACATGGTTATCTCATTCATACTTCATCTTAAGCATTATATCCAATCATAAATTTGTGGTTATTATCTACATGAGGGACCAATATCATAGGGAAGATTAATCCTACATCATCTGATGGTCATAAACACATCCTCACTGCTATCAAATACTTCACTAAGTTGGTGGAAGCCATCCCTCTCACTTATGTAACTAGGAAGCATATTTTTAAGTTCATTCTCAACCAGCTCATTTGTCATTATGGAATCCCATATGCCATCATCATAGATAATGGTAAGTCATTTTAAAATAAGGGTGTTAAATCTGTATATACTCAGTTCCACATTTGGCATAAATGGTCCACTCCTTACTATCCACAGAGCAATGACCAAGATGAGGATTTTAATGAAACCAGTATCAAAATTCTCAACAAGATTGTTAATGACATTGGTTGTGAATTCCATCTAAGGTATACCCCACCTTGTGGGCTCACCTCACCAAAATTTGTATACACATGAGAACCACCTAATATTCCCTAGTCTTCATATCTGAATCCATCCTCCCTATTGATATTGAGTTACCCTCCTTGTGCATATCATTTTAAGATATCATTGATGAAAATGAATACTTTGTCACATGATTACAAGATTTGGAAATTCTAGATGAAATTTTTTTAATAATAGTCAATCACCTTAAGGCTTATCAAAACTAGTATTGCCATAACTATGACAAGTGCATCAAATCCTAGGAATTTGAGGTAGTATACCTTGTAATAAAACAAAACCAGAGGAACACCAACATTGATCACAAAAATAAAGGGAAATTTAAAACTAATTGGTTGGGTCCCTAAATAATTATTTTTAAGTACATATTAGGCACCTACATGTTGGATATAGAATATGGGTAAGAGTTGGATGACACCATGAATATCATGCATCTCAATTGTCTCTATGCTTGAGAGAATCAATCATTGTCTATGAGTACCCCTTTTCTTAGAGGCATATCCACTTCACTCCATCCATCCCATTGACCACACATTCCATTTTTGGTTTTAACCTTGGTGACAACCTATAATTACTATAGGGCACAACATAGTTGACATACTTAGATTATCATGTCACCTTTTTAATAGGATATAAAAATGTAACATGGATATTTTTTAGGCTATGTAGTTCTTAAAGAGATTTTTTCACTTCTTTTCATCCACTTGTCCTCCACTCCACATTTATTTCCTCCCACTATGATTGGTTTTCTCTTTCTTTGTGACCCCTTGTATATATTAAAATCCAAAAATCCTTAAAATAATAAAATCCAAAAATACATTATAAATTCCAAAAAAAACCTAAAATTTAGAAAATTTATAAAAATCCAAAAACTTTATAAAATCAAAAAGTTCCCAAAAAAATGTAGGACATAGATTTGCTTTTATGTTTTTATGTGTCCTTGATTGATTATTTAATTTCATTGTTGAGTCCTAACTCAATTGATATGCATACAACAATAGTGTCATCATGGTATTTCATATCATGGGGTATCTTATCATGCACTTGTACTTGAGCCAATTTTTATGTGTATTAAAATAGTGTTATCATGGTGTTATATATCATGATGCATCCTATCATGCACTATATCAAAAATAAGGTTGTTTAATCTTTCTGGAATCTATGTAAGGTTAAAAATAATTCATATATTTCACATTCCATAAAAAACTATGATTTTATCCACATTCCTAAACATTAACATCAATAATTAACTATCCACTCTCACTACCCATGTGCACATCACTTCATTCTCACACCTTATCCATTCATCTTATCAATCTCTTTTAACCACCCATTTAGCTTATCATTCCCAATCAACCACCACCATGATGCCAAACCTCACTTTACATAAATCCTCAAGCACACCCTCATTTTATTAGCCCATTTGATTAATACTAATCATGTATCATCCACCTTGTCATCTCTATAGTCACCATATAATCCATGACATTTTTCATCACCTCCCTCACCATTTATTCTCTTTTAAACTCTTAGTTGATCACTCTACCACCCAATCAACTTAGCAATATATTTTATCCACCCATTCCACTTTTCATTCCCAATACAACACCATCTTGATGTAATGCCTCCCTTTCCATAAATACTTAGACACACCCTTTATTTTTTATCCACTTTGACTAATGTTATTCCCATATCATCCACTTTGTCATATCTATATCCACCATCTAATCTGTAAAACTTTTCATCACTTTCCTCACCACCCCTTCTCTTCTTAATGCTTAGTTAATCACTCTAGAACCTATTCAGTCCATCAATCCCAACCTAAAACCATGATCCTAATTAGTTTCCTTTTTCCAAACACTTAGATATAACCACTTTTTCACTCTCTTGTCTTCCTTCATCGTCATTATTTTTACTCTTTTTCTTGCCCATGTCCCTATATTCACCACTCTTACTTGTCCTGATCCTCCCATATTATCCTTGATCTACCTTAGGCCTCTTTTAATCACTTTCGACCTCTACCAATGATTCTTATTCACACCTCCATAATGTTCATTATCATGCTTCCCTGTAGCATCCAAATTTTCTCAATATTTTTTCTCTTTTCAAATATCTCATCATACCATTCCCATAGATAATAGATCATTATTAATCCCTTAGTCAACTGAAATTCCCCTACATACACTTTCATCCACCTCAATACTACTTATTCATATCCATCTTAGCAATCACTCACATATATTTAACCTCAAATTATACATTATTGCATAGATTATATTTCATTTCATTTATGTTTATTCCATTTCTCCAACCACCCACATTCATACACTTGATTTCCTCTCCAAAGCTACATATAATTCCTTCTTTCTACCAATAGCTCATTTAAGTACTTTTATCCTTTGATAATCCTTCCATAATTTCCCTTTTATTATTATCTAAGTAAGTACTTTTACTATATTATGTGAAATCCCATGATCCTTCCCATTGCTAGGATTTAAAATTAGCAATGTTTGTTTGATGCAACATCATCCTCACACCTTACCTATTTAAATTTTCATCACATCATCATCTGTAATTACCTTACACCCCATTTTTTCATCATCATCTCATGGACCTTCATAATTTTTCCACAACCTCCATACCAACATTTTCTCCATCAGTTTATAGTTGCACATAAAATTCCCCTAGTAGCAATCAAGATCATCATTTATAAGGATATGATCATCAACTTTTACTTATCCTCCTTGCATCTCCATGCATGTTCACCTAGATACCATAATGATGCATGCCTTTTGTTATCTTGATTCAATGCATTAAATTTAATTAGATTGGTTGTTTGACACACACCCTCCTATCATTACATCTTAAGTTTTATACCTTCTTAGTTAGTTCATATATGTTGTACATTAGGATCTTTTCTCATCACTATCTTTCCCTCTAATCATCCTTTCACAAATCATAACTACATGTTTTTGGTTGTACCCTGACCTTTCCCAATTAACCATCCATTCTATAACCCTTAAAGGCTTCACCCCCCATATGATTTTCCTCCTTCATTTTCCACTTTAATGAGGAAACCTGTTATCCAGCCACTCACCCAACTTCATGGCCAATTGTATGCCCTTTAACCATTTCCACTTTTCACCTCATGCCATTATGTGGGATGTGTTCCTCTTTAAGATTCTAGTCCCTTTTTATACTGTAATATATGCCTGCACATAATGTGTTCTGTCACATTTTTTATTAGCATATTTTCCAATCTACCCACCTCATCTTAACTTTAATGCACTTCATTGTATGATGTTTATATCCATAGCTATCCCTTAATACATCATCACAACATCCAAGTGGGATTCATATAATAATACATCAAATCCATGTTATCCAATCACGTGCTTAATCATCATTAATCCATGAAATTAGTTAAATCCTTGATCCTTTCTTGCACATCAATCAATCCATTCATCTAATCCAATCTCATAGGTTTTTAATGGGATATATCATCCCAAAATTTACATCGTGGCATATATTATTCCTTGGCTCAAATAAAATCTTTAAAATTTGTTTTTCCACTCCTTTGTATATATTGTTACTTGGGGCACATCCATACAATCCAAACATGAAAGCCTCAAATCAAGTGATTTGATATCATAACATCCATAACATCATCAACTTCACCATCATCATACTCTCATTAATCCACTATTTATATCCATCATCAACATCCATTTTCACTACCTAATTATGAGTTTCATATCATATCAAGATCCCATCCATGTATTTTATCCTTACATACCATTTTGAGGGGGCATCACCTCATACATATCCATAATGCTAACAAAGGGAATCATCCCTAATCAACTCATCATCCAATTTTATCATAGTTTTAACATTCATCACACCACTAGGGGCATCATTACTCCTAATAACTATCATAAATTTAAGATGCATTCATCAATTTCAACATACTTCCCCTTAAAGTATAACTACATCATCTTGGTTCCCTTTGGGTTATGTAGGCAGTGCTCAGTCAACAAGGGTTTTTTTAGGATAACTCAACCATTCCCACTTCCCCATATTTTCATCATCACTCCATTTCATATAATAACTATCACACCATTAATGGAATATATATATACATATCTTTCTTATCTATACTTATTTTTAATATCACCACTTATTTTAGTTGCAACACCCTTTCAAAGAGGTAAAAAATGTAGACACCTCAAATCAGATACTTCAGTGTCGATTTCAACCTATCATCACCCTATTCAATAGACCATATTCACTAGACCACACTAATTTCATCCAAAACCCTAATTTTATCACCATTTCATCCCTAATAATATCCTATATATCATCCTTAATCATGTCATGTAAACATCCCTAGCCTAACCCACCATTATTCATCATCCCCCTCAATAAATTAATCAAATCCATCTTGGCTTTGCCAATCCCACCAAATTCATTCAACATTATGTTAGTTAATTAACCTAAGTTAATTATATAACCCATCAATAATAATAAATTCCATGAAAATCCAAATATCTATAATTTCATAAATAAATAAAATTAAAATTCTCACATCAACCTCCCATCATGACATCATTTCCAAATCCCAAAATCCCCACTAACCTCCATTATCAAAATAAAATAATCCCCACTATTTCAACCAACTCCATTATCTAAATAAAATAACCATTAGTAAAATAAAATAATCCCACTAAATCATCCATGATCTCAAAGTCTCCACCAACCTCCATTATCCAAATATAATAATCCCCACTATCTCCACCAAACTCCATTATCAAAATAAAATATCTCCATTATCTCCACCAACCTCCACATTTGATAATAAAATAATCCACCTCAAATCCCACTTAATCATCCCAAAAAATCTATAAATTGACCCCTCCCTATTCCATTTGACAAGGAAACTATCCCTGAGATAGGTGTTGGAGGATAAAAATTTGTCTATCAACCAAATTTTTGAATCGTGGATGAAATTATGTTACATAGAGGTTTCATTTGAGTTTCCACATCCATACATCAAGCAAAAAATCCACATAATGAAAGAGGATCTATCATATTGTTAAGTGAAGGTAATTTTTCCTTGTTATTCTTTCATGTTCTTATTTAAGGTATTTTTTTTATTAGAGTATGAGTTTGGTTTCATTTCAATTTTATAATTCTAACTCTAGTTTTGCATATGTACACTCTCAATACATGCCTATTTAATAGCCCCAAAGCTATGTTCCCACACCTTTGGACCATATAAAATTGTAGGTTTGATTATTGCATCAAAAGGGATTAACTTGAAATGAATTTCCTAGAAGTGGATTTGGAAGCATTGATGTTCTAAGATAGATAGAGAGGCATACCCCATGAAAGGATGGGATGAGAGGGAGAATTTATGCTAAAGCATGGACAAGAAAATTGTAACCAAAAATAAGTGTATGCTGATGTGATCTCTATAAGTTCTAATTTATATTAAAAATGGATTTTTGAGAGAGAGTGCTTAGAGATATTTAAGATCGTGACATTAGTTTTACTAAGGTTGACCACAAGTTATCGGATTTCATAGAAACAAACAAGGGAATCAATTTGTTTTAGGCCCTCAAAAGAGTGTGAGAGAAGGACAACATCATTGTAAAATATAAGGATATATATAATCATCTCATGTAAAATATAACCATCATCCATATGGGTATACTTACAAAGAAAGTCCTCTAACTCATCAATGTAGATGTTGAATAGGGTTAATGAGAGAGGACAACCATAATTGAACCCAATGATACTCTTCACAAAGTAAAAAAACCATGAAAAGTATCAAACTACCCAATAATTGTCTCGTAAAACCTCCAAGTAGAAGTAATCAGAGAGTATGGAATGTTGATATCTATCAACTTCTGGAAAAGGAGGTGTCTTAAAACTGATTTCAAAGGTTTTCTTGAAGTCAACAAAAAAAATTTGGAAGACCTGTGATGAGCTTCTTCTATAATATCTTGACATGTAAAGATGTGGTTAATACTCTAATAGTCCCTAATGAATCCAACATGCCCCTTAACTTTGATATTATTCCTTTCCAAGTTCTCTGAATACTTCATATCTAACATTGTTGCATAAAGTTTGGAAAATGCATGCCCAATCATAATGGTCCTATAGTTTCTATGGATAGAGAGATATTTGGATTTATAAATAGGGTGAATAATGTGATGGGACCATAACTGAGGGAAATTTTAGTACACCACCTTATTAAAGAGCATGGCAAAGGAATCCATTCCATATTTACTGAAATCATCTTCAAGACCTTCATCATCAATTGATTTAGTAGTGCAAAATTTCAAAATATATTTATTGACAAAAGAAGTGGAGAAAACAAAGGAGAATGGTGAAGGAGTGAGGAGTGGGGCAAGTGGTATAAATATGGACTAAAACATCATATATGGAACTATCATAATAGACCCTTACTTTAGGGGTGATTCCTAAAACTATGATTATTCTCAGGATTAGAGTACACTAAAAACTCTTAGGTGAGTAGTGGATATCATCATGGAGTGTAATCCATATAAATTCAATAAACTTGCATTTATTACATCATATTTGATAGTAGTATTCCCTACAGAGGGTGGGTATGAATGGAGGTGTGTGGGTTAGAGAAAATCAAAGTCTTTGATGAAGGGATTTTCAATCATCATCATACCATCGGTTGATGGGGTAGGTTTTATGGTAGGTAGGGGATATGGAGTAATTTATAATGTGGGGGAAAGAGTTAAAGGAAGCATCCAAGATGGTTTGATCTAAGAACTCATATATGGAACCAATGGTTATAATAATAGGGGATTAAAATCTATACATAAAAAGGGTGAGATGAGTCATATATCCAATTGTGTAGTCATCATCAAAGTGGATTGTAGCATGTCTAGTATTGGGAGATGTGGTGGAAAGGGAAGGGTAGGGGTAAGAACCAGTATGGAGGGTGAAATTCAAGATAAGGGCAGATTCAAAAAGTTGGGGGACAAAAAAGTGACAAACTTGGGAAGATAATTTTTTTATTACAAAGGAAGTACATCATTTTTCCCAAAATATTCATGCCTAATATTATTTGGCATGGTGCCAAAGTAAAAGGGCATATGCCCTTTGTGTCTATAAAAGGGTATACTCACTTTCAAAAACACTGTTGTTTACCCAATTTTACCCAAACCCATGATTCATTTCCTCCATTTTGACCTCTTGCATTTTGGAACATCAAGAAGAGGATTGTGTGTTTTACCTTTGCATCCCACCAACTTGATTCCACATTTTTTATCACCCCACCAACTTGATTCCACATTTTTTATCACGGTCTTAGGCATGTTAATTATTAAATTTTGATTTTGGAGTTTGTATTTATATGTATTAATTTTTAGGGTACTAAAATTAAATTTGCATTGAACTCTCTCACATTTCCTAAATAAATTTTTTATTTTTATAAATCTAGATACAAAATTCAATGAACCCATTGCTTGAAAAAAATGTTGAATAAAACCATGATCAAAACACTCAGCAATTTGAATTATGTTAGGAATTAGTCCTAACATGGGTATATTATTTAGTATTTCTATTAGTGATTTGGTTGTATTATTAGTGTTAAGGTTGTTTGTTAGTTGTTAGTTGTTAACAACTAACCTATTATTATAAGTGTTGTTAGAAGCATTTTCTTATATATTATAATCTCTTGATTAATAAAATTAATGTTGTTGAAATTTACCAAATTGTGTGATGTGCACATTTTGAGCCTTTGGCTCTTTCATGCTTTATGGATTAATTTGTATTAGTGGTATTGTTGACCAAATTTGACTTTTTGGTCAAATTTGGTCTCCCTAGGCAAAATTTTTGATTTTAAATATTTGAAGGGTTCCTTTTTATATGATGTCATTTAAGGTAGTTTTAGCTTTAGTTTTAGTGCTTTGGTTAACTTGTCCATTTGGGATCATTTTATGCACTTGTAGGAGTCATTAAGGTAAATGGCACATTTCCCAAGGTGATTAAGTGTCATATTTTCATGTAAAAACATAAAATAAGTTATTTTGAGTGTTAGATATGTTAGTTACATTAGAAGGTTGTAGGTTCTCTAACTAAAACTTTAGAAGTCAGTTGAAAAAGAGATAAAATGGCACTTATATAGATTTTTGGGAAGTGTGCCATGTGGTAAATATCATGGGGGTATCCTAATATTTATAAAACTAACCTCTATGCTTCATTTTATTTGAAATATTCCTTTGGATGCCAAAACCATTCTACACATTTCTTGCTCTTATTGGCAGACTAAAGTGACCCTCAGGTTTTTGCTTAGTATGAGAAGCACAAGTAGTGTCAGAAAAAATTATTTTTGGAGATGATATTAAACTAGGATAACTTCATTTTCATAAATTTATTTTGAATATTGGTCAACTATGTTGTATGAAACATTGCTAACAGGTTGATTGTGTAGATTTGATAGCTATTTGGTGCACCCTATACATTTTGTTCCATTTATACCAAATACATATGAACCAATTGGTGGTATTAAATATAAAGGATGTTTTATTCCTTCTAAAATGGTCTACATTCCTGGTTTCATGATTCATGATGTTTAGATGAGAAAAATTGGTCTATCATGCAAGGAGGTGTCACCATGTGTAGTTTTAGTTAGAGTGCTTTGATTTGTTGATTGCATCTCTCCTATAGGTGTCTCTTTCAACTAGGAAAGAGTGTTACATCAGCCCCTAGGTCATATTATAATCTCATTTATGTTTTAGCTTCACCATATCACTCCTTGGATTGCATGTTAGTTGGTTCCCCTCTATGGTCAACTCCTTACACATTTATAGTTGCAGTCTCATGTATGAACTAGTTCATCATGTCTATGAGGTTGTAAAGGAGGTACATTGGTATATAAAATACTTTAAGAGTTTAATGAGCTCATTTTTCATGTTTTCAAGAGTATAAAGTTTGATCACATGTCCATATACCATGCCAAAAATCCACTTAGTGCATTTGTCTACTCTTTTTCACATATGTGAAAGTGTCTCCATGTTGTAACAAGTGTTTTTAAGTTGTTTCTAAGTTTTAAAGGATGGAAACCACCATGGTTTAATATTTACTATGGCATTTGGGTAGTTTTGAGCTAGTTCACCACCATGTTTACCTAAATTATATGCTCTACCCAAAACATGCATCTAAAGACCCTTGATGATGTCATGTTGGTGTAAGGGGAGGTGAATATGTGTTACAACTCATTTTTTAATTTGAATTAAATTTTTAGGTTCATCAATGCATGTGATTCTCTTGTATATTCATGGTTTATAGTGGTCTACACCCCAATACATTGTTTGCTTCTCAAAATAATATTCCATAGGTGGCTAAACATGAGTTCAGGTGTGTACAGAAGGACTAAATCAATTTCACACTTCTTTTTATTTCATTTTCATGACAAGAAGTGTCCATAGACCCATATAAACTCTTATAAGATAGATGAATCATGGAAACATGTTGGAAGGTTAAAAATTGAGTTTGGAGATGGAATCCCTAAAGGAGCAAAATAGAGCTCCAGGAAGTTTTGTTAGGCCTTATAAATTACACTTGCAAAAGGTTTCAAGGCCTAAAATTTGGTGGGCCTTATATCCCTATCATATTACAAGGACCCTATCAATTTTTAGAGGGAAAGGACAAGGGGAAGGTGGGTTTGAAGAGCTTTAAAAGTGCCTCAAAACACACTAAAACCAAGTAGTGAGGTCTGCAAGATTTTGGTCTTAAAGAGGATCTTCTTCAATCAACTTGGCATACATTAACTTAGCATCATGATTGAATGAATATAAATGACCCAAATGCACATTCATTACTAAATTATCATTTCGAAAGTTTTGAATATGGTTTTTACTCCATACTCATATGCCTTATCCATACACTGTCTTAAAAATTCATCTACAACCAAGGTGTAGTTTCAAGATTGAAAGAGGTATCTTCTTGTATAGATGGAGGTTAGGTTATGTTCATGGTTTAAAGGATGATTAGAAACTATATCAAGGTCCCAATTTTATTTATGATTTAAAATTATTTCTTTTCAACTTAGGATCACCTATAAGGGTCAATAAATGCAAGATCTCTCAGTCATATAGGTAGGGAGAACTAAATTGTGAGATAGGTGTTGGTAAACTCATTAGTAGAGGTTTTTATGTGAAGTGAAATAGGATAATTGATGGATATTGTATTTTAAATATTAATTTAGTTTTATACCCTATTCCTAGTGCTTATAACATGCCCATGGCCACCTAACAGCCTCCTTCAAGCATGAAATGGTAACCTACAAGGGTTAGACAAGTTGAACAAGGAAAAGGAATGGTTTGTGCATATTTGGTGTGGTTTAATATATCCAAAGTGAATATTGAATGGATAGAAAGTGTGGGGATATCTAAGGTGGATTCAAAAAACCTTTTCTCATTATAATCATCCTAATCAACCCCATGTGATGACCTACAACAGGGTCCTAAAGAGGAGGTGTCTCAGTCAAGGATAAAGGGAACTATTTAGGTTTCCAATGAAGCTCAGTGGTAGGT
The DNA here is from genome assembly GCA_037957365.1 of Torreya grandis. Taxonomy (NCBI): domain Eukaryota; kingdom Viridiplantae; phylum Streptophyta; class Pinopsida; order Cupressales; family Taxaceae; genus Torreya; species Torreya grandis. Next base: position 270,141 of record JARHVA010000080.1, on the reverse strand, counting down.
GTAAGTGATAAACATATGTTTTAATATTATAAATGGTTTAAATGATTTTATTATCATCATGATGAAATGAATAAGACCTATGTTTTTCATCTTCAGGTAGGGTTATAAAATAATATTTCAACCTAAGTAGGGTTTATTAAGTTGATATAAAAGACGCCTTAAAGGATTATAAGGAGGAATATTTTAAGATATACATGATATAAATTCAATATAAAACCAAATTTATCTCTTTACACCCAAAATTTTTTCCAAGAAAGGATATAGTGACCTATAGTAGACCCCTATAAATGTGTCTCAGTCTTACAAGAAGGGACCTAGTCTCAATGACAAAAGGGTGCATTAGTATGATGTTGAAGCTTAGTCATGCTAATTGAAATGAAAATTACCTAAATTAACATGTTTTATAGGTAATTATACCCTTTAAATGAAGTAAACAAGCCTACATAGGATCTTAGACCCCTATTTTCACCTACTGCAAGGTCTAGGCAAGCAAAGGCTACAATGAGATATGAACTACCTAGAGAGAAAAAGAAGGTTCTAATGATAATTATATGATAAAATATTTTAAAATAGATGACATAAAATTCCAAATACATTTATAAGGTGCTAAAATTCCCTTCCCACTTGAAAAATGGATTACAGTCTGTATAAGCAAGCTAGGAAACCTCTTGGTTCAAAGGGTAAGCATAAAGAATCCACTAAGGAGAACGGTTTTGGATGGTTTAAAAAGATCCATGAGAAAAAATTTAATGTGAGGGAAATTTTTAGATAGGATACAGGTATATAATTGGCTTGGAAAGGTCATCCACAGATGGATTTGGACAAAAACGTAGGAAAATAGGGTTTTTTAGCCCCTTTTCTAGACAACTTGAATTGGTTAGGTACCTAAATGGGGGATTATGACCTTTCCCTTTGGTATAGAGCCTCATTATTACCTTATAAAACTCCAAAAACTTTAATTTTTACATGGGGATGAGGGATATATCTCTTTGTTTTGCCTCAGAGATCAGCCACTCATGAAAATTAGAACTTTGGCAAGATAAGCAAAAGATTGAAAAATGAGTGAAGGACTTAAGTTGAGGCCTTGGGATATTAAAGGAACATTGGGTGATGATTATGGAATATTTATGGATTATAATTAACAATTTATCAATCTATAACCCTCTAAAATGACCTAACTATTCATGCACAGAGTCAAATTAGGCAAGTTCTCGCTAGGCCTAATTGGCAAATGAGAGAGAAAAGATTAAAAGGATTGTCTAAAAGGTCATATGATGACTTGGTGAGTATGAATTAATTTTAAACATGCATAATTAACCATCATAAACATGTTATAATAGCACAATTAATCCAAACTTTTAGGGGGTATGCCAATCCCATTAGGCCTTAAGGAGACTTGGAGTCAATTAGGGGTCTACCTTCATTTTTAGTCCTTGATGAGTAATACAAATGATTGGAGAATTTTTATGGAGTTCATTTAGACATATATGATATTTTTTGGAGGATATTTCCAAGTGTCACTCACCCCCTCCAACATATTTTCATGGAAAACTAAAGGCATTTTTGAGGCCAAGTGTGAGGAGTGACTAAAATAAGGAGTTTTCTAGACTACAGACAGTGATTGCTTCATTATAAGAGTTTCCAAAGAAGAAATAAATCATGTAATTGCATGTTTTAATTATTTCCCTCTTATTCCCATCATCATACCTATCCCTAGTTAGTGATGGGATGCTCAAATAGGTCTAAATGATTGAGGCAATTTTTTTGAGCCAAGATAAGGAATTTTGAGACACTTTTCATCAGTTTCATGAGTTGTATGGAAATTTTGACCCCCTAAAATTTCATGGATCATTTCACATATCTTTACCATGCAATTTTAACCTCCTTTCTTGAATTGGCATGTGTACAAGTGACCTTTGGACTTCCCTTGCCTTGTACCTCTCTCAAAAGCTATAAATCTGGACTCTTTTGGCTCTTTTGAGAAACCTCCAATTATTTATGGTGAAACGCTAGCCAATTTTGTACTTAAAGGACTCTTGAATAAATAAATAAAAAAAAATTCCTACTTACATTTTTCTATAATTGAGTGTTAGTGCAATCTTGTTGGTCTTGTCTAGTAGAATATTTTCTTTTCTAACATGTTATTCTTGATTATCTACCAAGTGTGCAGAAAGGATATTATTGAAAGTCTTTGTTAGTATTCATTTATAAGTGTATAAGTGTCTTATAATTGGTTTATGACTATATTCCCTCATGGAATTATCCATTACCCTCTTAAGTATCAAATACCTTCTTGAATCTAACATATGAAACATTGATATGACAATGCATCTTGGGTTGTGAGTTGTGTGTAAGAAAATCTTTGTGTGTATTTAATTAAGTATATATTAAATAAAATAGGAGGATATTATACATTGGTGCATCACCTTTTGGTTTTCTTATTTGTTTGTCTTAACCCTTTTCATCCACAATTTGATAGGTAATAAGGTGATTCAAAGAGTGCATCAAGGGAACTAGCCCTTCTAGAGATTCATCTCTCAACATTGTCACCCCCATAAATAGGGATGTTTTCATTGTGCCAATTGTATGAGGAGATCTATTCATCTCATCAAGGGTAAAAATCTAAGTGTCAATAGTTTTTGGCATGCCCAGTGGGACTCTAAGTCCTAGAATATTGTCCAAGATTAGTGGTTATCTTTGCATAGTTGCTACTACAAGGACATCTACATTCAGTACCTGTAAAGTCCACTAAATTTTTCAACTCTTTGGTTTTTTATTAATCCCTTTTTTCCTTGCCAAAGGTGACCACTACATTTTTTGCTAAAGGTACACCCTTTGAGTTTGTGTAATTGCCCTTATATTCTGCTAAAAGGTTTATGTTTGTGAACACCCATCCTTATTCAAGAGAGGTGGTGTTTAAGAAGTATAATTTCTTGTTTAGTTAAATCCCTAATACTCAAATTTCACACTTAAATATGGATAAGAATCAACCTTTTGTAGCATTCACCAGATCATATCCTTTTAATCTTGCCCAATATGACCAAATTCTAGGAGAAGCCCTTAAGAGTGTTCCATATTTTAGTGGAGAAGGTCCTATTACTTCTATTAAACATATTAGAAACATAGAAAACTTCTATAATATCCATAATATCATTCAATATAATGTGGCTATTAGGTTATTGTCTTTGTCCTTCAAAGGAAAAGTGTTGGATTGGTATGGGACTCTACTTAAAAATTCCATTAGTTCATGGAATGAACTAGGAGATCTATTGACTAAGAGGTTTGGAGAGAAAATTGATCATTTATCTCTAGCTAAGAAATTTACCACTATCAAGAGGGCACCATAATATTTTATGCAAGACTTCAACATTATATTTTAAAAAACTTAGGATAGGATCCTAGCCCTTGTGAAAGCTAATCCAAACTATGCATTCTTGTACTATCTAAAACCATTGAATAGTGATGTATCCATGATGATCCAATTCATGGGTGGGAATACACTCCTGTTGCCTATGAGATAGCCATCAATGCTGAGAATTGTCTTGTTTAAGTGGGGAAGATTACTCATAGGCCACCAATGCCACTATTCCTTAATTTGTAGCCTCTTAGCCAAGTTGCATTACCCACTTTAGCTCCTTTGCCTAGTCAAGAAAGGCCTACCATTACCCCTTAAAATGAGATCCATGAAGTTGAAATATTGATCCAAAGTGTCACTAATGCATTGGTTACCATCAAAAGGGAACAAGATCAAGGTTATAGGCCTTACCAACCCTATAGTCAATTTGGGCAAACCAATAGACCTCCTTTTCAAACAAATATGTAAGGACAAGGTCAAATCACTCATGTTAAGACTTATCAAAGATACAATCATAATTATCCCTCATCCTCTAAATATCTTGCCAATTTGGTTCAAGAACAGCCATGTTATCCATATTTTGAGCAAAATCAGGAACAAGTTTCTTATGCAAATGAAATGCAAAATCAAACCATAATAATGTAAGGAAATCAAGCTTCCCAAGTCCCAATATTTGAGGGACCAATACAAATTAGAATGTAAAATGGTCAACCATCATTTGATTCTACCCCCATAAATCATTTGGAGTGAGAGTTTTATGCTATTAATCACTTGGGGAATTCAAGCAATATGAATACTAGTGTTGCCTTTAATACTAGGTCTAAGAAAAGGGTTATTGAAGAGAAACAAGGAGAAACTCAAGGACCTGTTTTTATCCCCACATCATCTCCAATGGTGTGTCAAATTAAGCTACTAGAGTTTAAGATGGTCAGATGTTTTAGAATGTAAAGATAGCTCCTATTCACCCACCTTCACAAGCTACATCACAAGGGGTTAGTATTTCTAAGGAGGCCCCAAAGGTGAGAAATTCTTCCATTAATGTTGTGGACCAGATGCAAAAGCTACACATTAACATATCATTATGAGATTATTTGACAATATCAAAGTAGAAAGATATGCTTCAAAAGGAATTGCAATGATTAGGTAAGTAAGTTGGCTCATCTATGATTGAAAATGTTTTACTAGTTAATGGAGCTAAACCTATAGATGGTCAAGTGAAGAAGAATGAAAAAACTCCTCCTTTCTACCTAGCTCTAATTTTTTGTGAATTCTTGGTTCACAATTGCATAATAAATAATGGGGCTAGTACTTTAGTTATGCCCAAGTGTATAGTGGATAAACTTGGCCTTGAATATGAGCCAATGACTAAAAGAGTCTTACATTTGGATGGATCACCAGGCAAAACTTTGGGGGTAGCCAAATATTTGAATCTGATCATACATTTTTTTCCTAATTTTTCTATTCCTCATGATGTAATTGTGGCAGATTTACCTCCATACTTTATTCTTTATTTTTCAAGAGATTTTACAGCTAAGATAGGTGGATACTTGGCTGCCAATTGGTCCTACATGGTGTTTAGAACAAAGTATGGTAGTAAGGTGAAGATTGAATCAGAACCTAGTCATCATAATCACCTAGATCCTTACACACCTAAAGTGGAAAATGCCAATTATGCCATCATTGATGAAGAGGAGCTCCACATAGACCAATCACCAACATCTTCCCTTGAAGGAGTTTCTCATTTGTACTTAGATGAATGGGGAGATGAGCATTATGAACATGATCCTTATAATTTCATTGAAGAAGCTAGTCTTAGGGTGTATTGTATGCATGAAGAGGACTCTTTCATTCCAAATTTGATGAGTCCAAATGAAAATATAGATGGTTTATGTCAGCTTTTCTTTGATGGGTCAAGAAGCAAAATTGGGGTAGGTGGTGGAGCTATGTTGGTTTCTCCTTCTAAGGAAAGGTAATTTTCCACTTTCATATTTTAATTATCTTGTACTTTTAATGTGGAAAAATATGAGGCCCTCATTCATGGCCTTGAATGGGCTAGGAAAAGAGGTATTAAAGAGTTTCAAGTGTATGGTGATAGTGAACTTGTTGTGAACCAAGTTAGAGGATAAAATTTGAATAAAAACTCTTTGTTTAAGTCTTATAAGCATAGAGTGTGGGATCTAATGGAAGATTTTAAAGATTTCAACATCACATCTATCCCAAAATAGGACAACAAACATGTTGATAGGTTGGTAGCAATTTGAGCTCAGTTTGATGTTCCAAAAGGTATAAAAGATGATAAGAACCAGCCACATCTCAAGGTAATTGCAAGACCCTCCATACCAGATAATGTCACTAGTTGGCAAGTATTTGATAGTGATCAATAAATAGAACTTTTTATACAAGAGGCTAAGTTTTGTACCAAGAATTAGTCCAAAATACAACAACAATATGGAGGGCATATTTTCTAATTTAAATCCAACAAGCTTCCTAAGGGCCTAGTTACTCTTGAGATCATATTCAATGAGGATGACCAGCTAAAGAAAGAGAAGGTAAGCATGTCTACCAAGAAAGATAACTATGAGAAGGTAGAAATATTTAAGGATAAGTTACTTACACTTGGAAAAGTATATACTAGTCAAGAGAAATATGCTTTCATTGAGTTATGCAAGGAGTTTTTTGATGTATTTGCTTGGGAGGATAGTGATTTGAAGGGTTTTAATCCAATCCTAGCTCAACACACCATAGAGATAGATGAAATTTCAAAACCTATTAAGCAAAAGCAAAGACCAATCAATCCTAAGATTGAACCCCTCATGAAGAAAGAGCTCACTAAGTTGATTGAGTCTAGAATCATCTTTCCTATCAAGCATTCATCTTGGTTGGCCAATTCAGTCGCTATTAGAAATAAGAATGGGGAGATTAGGGTGTGTGTTGATTTTAGGGACTTAAATAGGGTCTCTGAGAGATAATTATCCCTTTCCTTTTATGGAACAAATTCTATAAGTTGTGGCAGGTAGTGAGATGTTTTCTCTCCTTGATGGGTATTATGGATATAATTAGATTTAAGTGAAGGAGAGTGACCAATATAAGATAGCCTTCACTACTATATGGGGGATATATGATTATATTAAAAATGCCTTTTAGATTGTCTAATGCTGGAGATACATTTCGACATGCAATGGATATGGATTTTCAATGACATTATGTTGGTGTATCTTGATGATGTAACAATTTTCTCCAAGGATGCAAATGATCACTTGAATCACCTAAGGCAGATTTTTAAAAGGTTTAGAGATTTTGGGATCTCTCTTAGGACACATTGTCTCCAAGAAGGGCTTATCCATAGATCTTGAAGGGGTGAGTGACATCTTGGCATTATCTTTGCCTAAACACAAAAAAGGTTTTCAAATTTTCTTTGGGAAAATAAATTTCATAAGGAGATTCATTCCTAATTTTGATAACTTGGTCAAGCCTCTAACCTCCATGCTAAGGAAGGATGAAGTGTTCACTTGGACAAGGAGGAAAGAAAGTTTTGAAGAGATCAAACAAGCCATTGTTCAAGTTCCAACCCTTGCAAGTCCTAATTTCTCAAAAGACTTTAGTTTGTATACTTTTGAAAATGAAGAGGTAATCTCTACCATGCTTACTCAAGTAAATGATGAAAATTTAGAGCAGCCTATTTCCTTCTTTATTCAAGGTTTAGAAGGCTATGAGGTAAGATATACATATATTGAAAAGAAAGTAGTTTTAGTTATTAGGAGTCTAAAGAATTTTAGGCATATGTTGTCTAAAAACAAGATTCACATATTTGTACCTCATCCTAGTGTCAAAGACTTCCTATTGAGCATAGATTTGAATGAAAAGAGGGCTAGTTGGATCACAAAAGTGATGGAGTATGATGTGGAAATGAAGACAACCAAGCTAGTGAAAGGGAAGGGGTTATGTGAGTATCTTGCTTCATATTTTAAGGATCAAAAAGATATTTTTTTATCACTCCATGATGACCCTATGATAGTTTCACCTTCATGAATGAGAATTTGGACACAAGATATGATCAATTTTTTTCAAACCGGTGAGTGTCCACAAGGCCTAGATAGAGCTAGAAGAAGATACTTTAGATTGTAATCCATTCCTTATGTACTTGTTGATGGAGTATTGTTTAAGAAGTAATTTTCACATGTGTTATTTAGGTGTATCAAATCAGATCAGATTGATAAATTACTATTTGATTTTCGTGATAGACCAGCTAGTGGTCACTTTGCTCCAAGAACCACAACTACGAAGATTGTGAGGGTTGGATACTTTTGGCCTAATCTATTCAAAGACACCCATTATTGGGTAAGGAAGTGCCCAAAATGTGCTTTACTTGATGGTAAAAAAAATATCATTTTCTTTCCTCTTCATCCAATTCAAGTTGATGCACCCTTTATGCAATGGGGTTTGGATTTCATAGGCCTAATCAATCCACCTTCTAGTGTTGGTCACAAGTGGGTGTTGACTACTATAGATTACTTTACAAGATGGGTGGAGGCTATATCTCTCAAGGAGGAAAAAGAAAACTTATTTATAGACTTATATGAAGGTATAATAACAATGTTTGGGGCTCCTTCAACAATAATTTCAGATAATGCATTGGCTTTTCTTGGAATAAGGAAAAGTGAATGGGCTTTGAAACATGGCATCTATCTTATCACCTCATCCAATTACTATACACAAGGGAATGAACTAGATGAGTCCATTAATAATAATATAATTAGAATCATAAAGAGGAAAATGGAGGAGAATCAAATGACTTGGCATTCTAAGTTGAAGACATGCCTTTGGGCTGATAGGATCACACCAAAAAGAGCTATTGGAAACTCACCATACACACTTGTCTATGGGAGAGAAGCTAGACTACCTATTTCACTTGAGTTACCAGCCTTGGACCTCACTTATCAGCTAAAATTTATGGAGAATGAGATCATGGAAGTCAGGTTGTGTGAGTTGATGGAGCTTGAGGAGACAACAAATCAAGCGATGCAAACTATGAGAACTCGCCAAGAAAAAACAAAGAGATACTTTGACAAGAAATCCATGCAAATAATTTTCAAGGAGGGAGAAATTATATTAAATTGGGATGAAGATATAGATAAACCTATAAGACACACAAATTTTGATGCTTTTTGGAGTGGCCCATATGTGAGCATCACAATGCTTTTCAACTATCAAGATTGGATAGAGAGGAGCTTCATATCCCAGTCAATGGGATATATCTCAAAAATTTATACTAAGGTTTTCCTTTTTCCTTGTTCATATTTTATTTATTTCCTTGTGCTCCCTAAGTGATTATGCATGTGTGTGAGTTTTGTCTTATCTCTTTCTTTGTTTTGTGTCTTGCCTTGTCTTGCTTTTGTTGGTGTGGAGTGTTTGCTTTGTGTTTGTTTTTAGGAAATTCATTGCTATTTATATTCAAAAAATCCATTAACTCCATTGGCCCTTGGTAGGATAAGGCAGTTGTCCCTTAGTATAACAGGCATACTACCCCTATGTGTCACCATTTTGTTGACCAATTTTGACTTTTTGGTCAAATTTGGGCACCCCTAGCCAAAAAAAATTATTTTAAATATTTGAATGGGTCTCAATATATTGTCATAGTAAGTATTATTTGTTATATGATGTCATTTAATGTCTTTTTAGATTTTTTTTTGTTGCTTTGGTCAAATTGTCCATTTGGGGTCATTTTATGCACTTGTAGGAGTCATTAAGGAAAATGACATGTTTCCCAAGGTGATTAAGTGTCATATTTTTGTGTAAAACGTCCACAAAGTCATTTTGAGTGTCATATATGTCATTTACATCATAAATTTTTAGGTTCTCTAACTAAAAATTCAAAAATTAGTTAAAAAATAGATAAAATGGTACTTGTATAGATTTTTGGGAAGTGTGCCTTGTGAGAAAGATCATGGGAGGTATTATAAAATGGTACTTTTATGGATTTTTGGGAGATGTGACATGTGTAAAATATCATGGGAGGTATTATAATCCTTATAAAACTCACCTCTATTCTTGGTTTTATATTAAACATTTGTTTGGATGCTAAAACCTTTCTACACGTTTCTTGCCCTTTTTGACAGACTGGAGTGACCCTTGGGTTTTTGCTCAGTACAGGAAGCACAGGAAGTTTCAAACAAAAATATTTTGAGAGATGATATTAAACTAGGATAAATTAATTTTAATATATTTATTTTGAATATTGGTGAAATATGTTGTATGAAACATTGTTAACAAGTTGTCAGTGCAGATTTGATAGCTATTTGGTGCACCCTATAGGTTTTGTTCCATGTTTGCCAAATTCATATGAAAAAATGGTTTCATTGACTCAAAATTATTTTTTATTACTTAAGGTATATATTATTTTTATAATGACTCATTATGTTTGGATGATCAAAATTACTCTATCATGCAAGGAGGTGTCACCATGTGTAGTTTTAGTTGGAGTGCTTTGATTTGCTAAGTGTATCTCTCCTGTAGGTGTCTATTTCAACTAGGAAATATTTTTATATCATCCCCTAGGTCATTTTATCATATCATTTATGTTTTATCTTTACCATGTCACTCCTTGGATTGTTTGCTAGCTTGTTCCCCTTTATGGTCAACTCCTTGCACATTTCTAGTTGTAGTCTCGTGTATGAGCTGGTTCATCATGTCTATGAGGTTTTAAAGGAGGTGTATTGGTCTATCCAATACTTAAATATTTTAATGAGGTCATTTTTCATGTTTGGGAGAGTACAAATTTTGATCACATGTTCATATGCCATGCTAAATAGCCACTTGGTGTATCTATCTGCTCTTTTTCACATATGTACAAGTGTCTCCATGTTGTAATAGGTTTTTTGAAGCTATTTATAAGTTTTAAAGGATGTAAACCACCATGATTGAAGATTTACTATGGAATTTGGGTAGTTTTGAGCTAGTTCACCACCATGTTTACATTAATTATATGCTTTGCCCACATATTTTACCCAAAACATGCATTTACAAGCCCTTGATGACATCATGCTAGTGTAAGGGGAGGTGGATATGTATTACAACTCCTTGTTTTAATTTTAAGTTCATTTGGACATTAATAAAAGTATGTGAGTCTCTTGTATACTCATGGTTCATAGTGGTCCACACCCCAATACACTATTTGCTTCTCAAAACAACATTCCATAGGTGGTTGAGCATGAGTTTAGGTGTGTACAAAAGGAATAAATTAGTTTCACACTTATTTTTATTTAATTTTCATGAAAATAAGTGTCCATAGACCCATATAAAACTCTTATAAAATAAAGGAATCATGGAATCATGTTGGAAGGTCAAAGATTGAGTTTGGAGATGGAATCCATAAAGGAGCAAAATAGAGCTCCAAGAGGTTTTGGTAGGCCTTCAAAATTACACATGCAAAAGGTTTGAAGACCTAAAATTTGGTGGAAATTATATCTCTATCATATGAAAAGGACCCTACCAATTTTGAAAGGGAAAGGACAAGGGGAAGGTGGTTTTGAAGATCTTCACAAAAGTGCCTCAGAACACACTAAAACCAAGTAGTGAAGTCTACAGGATTTTGGTCTTAAAGAAGATCTTTTTCAATTAACTTGGCATACCTTGACTAAGCATCATGATTGAATGACTATAAATTACCCAAATTAAAATTCATGAATAAATTATCATCTTGAAATGTTTGAATATGGTTTTTACTCCATACTCACATGCTCTATCCGTACACTGTCTTAAAAATGCATCTACAACCAAGGTGGAGTTTCAAGCTTGAAAGAGGTCTCTTCTTGCATAGATAGGGGTTAGGTTGTGTTCATGGTATAAAAAGATGATTAGGAAATTTATCAAGGTCACAAGTCTCTATATGAGTGAAAATTATTGCTTTTCAACCTAGGATCACTTATAGGGGTTAATAAATGCAAGATTTCTCAATCTTATAGGTAGGGAGAACTAAATTTTGAGATAGGTGCTAGTAAGGACATTGGTAGATGTTGTTATGGGAATTTAAATATGAGAATTGATGAAGCTTGTGTTTTAAATACTACTTGAGGTTTTCACCATGTTCCTAGTGCTTAGAACATGCAAATGGCCACCTACATGCCTTTTTCAAGCATGAAATGGTAACCTACAGGGGTCAGACAAGTTGAACAAGGAAAAGGAATGGTTTGTGCATATATGGTGTGGTTTAGTCTATACAAAGTGACTATTTAATGGCTATAAAATGTGGGGATATCCAAGGTGGATTCAAAAAATATTTTCTCATTATAATCATCCCAACCCTCTGTGATGACCTACAGCAGGATCCTAAAGAGGAGGTGTCTCAGTCAAGGATAAAGAGCACTATTTTGGTTTCAAATGAAGCTCAGTGGTAGGTGAAAGTGATAAAAATATGTTTTAATCTCAAAAATGGTTTCAATTAGTTGATGAGAATCATGATGAAATGAATAAGACCTCTATTTTTCATCTACAAGTAGGGTTATAAAATAATATTTCAACCTAAGTAGGGTTTAGTAAGGTGATGCAAAAGATGCCTTGAAGGCTTATAAAGAGGAATATTGTAATATAGACATGATATAAATTCAATATGAACCTAAATATATCTCCCTACACCCTAAATTGGTTCTAAGTAAGGATATAGTGACCTACAGTAGACCCCTACAAATGTGTCTCAGTCTTATAGGTAGGGACCTAGTCTCAATGAAAAAAGGGTGCATTAGTATGATGTTGAATCTTAGTCATGCTAAGAAAAATGAACAAATACCTAAATTATAATGTGGTAGAGGTCATGAGACACTTTTAAGGAATTAAACAAGCCTACATAGGTTCTTAGACACCTTTTTTCACCTACAGCAAGGTTTAGACAAGTAAAGGATACAATGAGATATGAACTAACTAGAGAGAAAAGGAAGGTTATAATGATAATTAGATGATACACTATGGTCCAATATATTCCCTAACATGATCAATACCTTTATAATGTGCTCAAATTCCCTTCTCACTTGGCAAATGGACTACAGTCCATACAAGCAAGCTAAGAAACCTCTTGGTTTAAAGGGTAAGCATAAAGAATACACTAAGGAGAAAGGTTTTGGATGGTTTAAAAAGATCCTTGAGAAAAATTTCAATGTTGGAAAAAGTATTAGACAGCCTAAAGGCATATAATTGGATTGGAAAGGTCATCCACAAGTGGATTTGGACAAAAATGCAAGAAAACAAGGTTTTTAGCCCCTTTTTTAGACAACTTGAGTTGGTTAGGTACCTAAATGAGGGATTATGACCTTGATATTTGGTTAAAAACCTCATTAAGACCTTATAAAACTCCCAAAACTTTAATTTTGACATGGTAATGAGGGATATATCTCTTTGTTTTGTCTTAGAGATCAGCCACTCATGAAAATTAAAACTTTGGCAAGATAAGCAAAAGATGGCAAAATGAGTGAAGGAATTAAAATAAGGCATTTATATATTTAAGTAAAATTGGGTTATGAGTATGGAATATTTATTAAATGATAATGAATACTAACTCAAGATTTAACCCTCCAAAATGACCTAACTATTCATGCATAGAGTCAAATTAGGTAAGTTCTCGCTAAGCCTAATGGCAAATGAGAGAGAAAATATTAAAAGGAGTGTCTAAAATGTATGATTACTTGGTGAGTATGAATGAAGTGTAAAAATGCATAAGAAACTATCCTAAACATGTTAAAATAGCACAAGTGATCCAAACTTGTAGGGGGTATGCCAAGCCCATTAGGCTTTAAGGAGACTTGGAGTCAATTAGGGGTGTACCTTCATTTTTAGTCCTTGATGAGAAATCCAAATGATTTGGGAATGTTTATGGAGTTAATTTAGACATATATGATCTTTTTTAATGTTAATAAACTTGTAGGAAGATTGTTTTTGGTCTAGAGATAGCTTAAGCATGCAGGAAAGTGGAGAAACAAGATCAATAGGTCAACTTGTAAAGCTCATATCTTTGTTAAGGATATACATGGGAACAAAATGGATTAGGTGGAGTTGGAGAGGATCCTCAAAAACAAATTTTTATCATTAGTTGGAAACTTGAATGTGCCATCTGTATAAACAATTATTAATAATAGAAATAGTCTAAAACCCTCATAAAACCCTTAGAGGAATATGATAGAGAAAACAAGCATGGATATCCATTAAAATGGAATATTTTGGAAATTAAACCTATTGTATCATGTATAATACTCACTCAAGCTCTCACCCATGCAAGGAAGATGTATGAAAAACATGTAGAATAATGTTTTTCTCACCATTTTCTATGTTTTGTAGGTTTTAAGAGGTTTGATAAGATTAAATAAAGTTTTGAGGGAGGATAAAGACCTATTATAAATCCCTATGGTCATTTTATTCTATGTAAAAACTTATAAGTATGTTAAATAGAGCTCTCATTTTAGTCAGTCAAAACTGGCATAGTGAGCACAAGAGTGAAAAGTGTGGAAAACTCAAATGGATGTCTTTTTAAGGTGAATTTTAGAATTATAACACCATGTATGATCTCAAAAAGTTTCACTCACCAACTCCCATGTATTTTCATGGAAAATTTAAGGCATTTTTGAGTCCAAGTGTGAGGGGTGACTGAAATAAGGAGTTTTCTAGATTGCAAATAGTAATTGCTTCATTCTAAGAGTTCCCAAATAAGTAGGAATGCAACCAATGCATGTAATTTCATGCCTAAATTCCTTCCCTATTATTCCCATCATCATACCTATACTTATTTATTTATGGGATGTTTAAACAGGTCCAAATGATTAAGGCAATTTTCTGAGCCAAGATATGGAATTTTGAGACACTTTTCATCAGTTTCATGAGTTGTATAGACATTTGGACCCCTTGACATTAAATTTATCATTTCACATCTCTTTAACATGCAATTTTAACCTCATTTATTTAATTTACATGTGTAAAAGTGACCTTTGGACTTCCCTTGCCTTGTACCTCTCTCAAAAGCTATAAATATGGACTCTTTTGGATCTTTTGAGCAGCCTCCATTGGTTGATGGTGAAACCCTAGCCAATTTTTTACTTGAAGGACTCTTTAAAAAATTAAAAATATTTTTTACCTACTTACATGTTGTGAAATTGAGTGTTAGTTCAATCTTGTTGGTCTTGTCTAGTAGAAATTTTTCTTTTCTAGCATGTTATCCTTGATTGTCTACCAAGTGTGGAAAAAGGATATTGTTGCAAGTATTTGTTAGTATTTATTTCTAAGTGTATAAGTGTCTTATAATTATTTTATGACTTTATTCCCTCATGGAATCATCCATCACCCTCCTAAGTATCAAATACCTTATTGAATCTAACATATGAAACAATGATGTGACAATGCATCTTAAGTTATGAGTTGTGTGTAAGAAAAGCTTTGTTTATATTCAAGTAGTATATATTCAATAAAATAGGAGGAGATTAAAAAAAATTGTATCACCTTTTAGTTTTCTTATTTATTTTTCTTAACCCTTTTCATCCACAATTTGATAGGTAATAAAGTGCTTTAAAGAGTGCATCAAGGGAACTAGCCCTTCTAGAGATTCATCTCTCAACATTGTCACCCATAGCAAGAGGGATGTTTCCATTGTGCCACTTGGATGAGGAGATATAGCCATCTCCTTAGGGGTAAAAATCCAAGTTTAAATAAGTATAAGAGCAAGGATCATGAGGGACCTCTTTTTAGCTTCCATTTGTTTGTTGATTTCATCAAAATGAATCATAGAATAGCATTACAGTGTGGAGTGTATACACATAATATTTTAAACCTTTATTAAATGTTGATGTTTTCTATCTTTCAAAAACTCATCTAGTCTCAATCTATCTGAATGCATTCCTTAAGGGGTGCACCAGAAAAGGGGTGGGCAGACCATTGGTGGTTCATAAGATTGTTGTCTCTTTTTTCCACTTGCTATCTACACACTTGTCTCTTAAAAACCATTCTCCTAAGCTTTGAATCCTATTTTTCACCCTCATATAATATTTTTAAACATTCATTATCCCTTTCCCTAACCTAAAACCCTTTTTGGTAATTTACATAATTATGTCAGCCACATCAACCTTGTATTACTTTTTACAAAAGCTTACTAAGAACTAGGTTGACCATGGCCAACATAGTTCATAACCTAGTTAGCTTTTGCTAATTTCAATACTAGATTAACCAAGTCAACCTTGTTGGCCTAAATTATTGAAAATGTTTAGTGTTATATCCACCTATATAAACACATTGATTTAATCATTTATAAAATAAGATAAAAATTAATATATATTATGCATTTACTTATCGACCATTCTAATTGAGGAACAAGCTTAGGGTTTCATACTTTCTTTGGAGATATGGATATTTTCTTGTGGAAAAGTTTTTTGGATTCATTGATAGGTTGTATATCCTAGAGTTGATTTATCTTTATCATCCTTACATCTCATAACAAGTTCTTAAAAATCACCTTGTCCAAGGGAGATATTGAGGCTCAACGTGTTCATCTTTGAAGGTAGGTATTCCTATCTTTGTTCCTCCTTTGTAAGAGTAGATAGATATGAATTTTCACTTATGTTCCATACATTAATATTTTTTATACATTTATGTGAGTATATTTATTCTATGCATGTTTGCTTTTAGTGTTTATTACCCCCCCCCACTTTTTGCCACAATCTTTGGTGAGCACTAGAATAGATTTTGCTTTACTTATTATTATTTTAGTGAATATGAAGACATAGGACCTAGTTAGGGTTATTACATAGTTTTGATTTATTGGAAGTTTTGGAACCCTCCCTAGAGATATTATTATGGTAAAATATCCCTTGGCTAGGTTTAGTAGATCCATATTGTTCATGACCTTTATTATCTAACGTATCCCCAATCAGATGTTTAAGTAGGATCTATCTTCTCTTAACTAGGATTGATTTATAGATATGTTGCATTTTCCATTGCATACATTTTGGTGAACCTAACATGAATCTAACCCTTTTAGGGTTTCTTTCATGATTTTATTTCTATCATTTTGTTATTTTTCTATATTTGTAATACTATGTCAACTAGGTTGGTATAGTTCTAGCTCTTGTGTGTGGGTTTAACACATAATCATATCAAAATAACTCTATTATTTTTATGTAGGTATTCATCATCTACAATTTACTGGATAGTAAATGTTGACACAATACTCTTCTTTATCCCTAAATAAAAAACTAAGTTATGAAGGTCAACTTAGTCTTTCATTCAGCATTTAGATTAACAAACTAAGTCAGGCAAGTTAACTTAGTATTTAAATCAACATCCAGATCATCAAGCTAAGTCAAGCAGGTCGACTTAGTCTTTTATTCAGCATTTAGATCAACAAACTAAGTCAAATATGTTGACTTAAGCTTTTATTCAACATCTAGATAAATGAACTAAGTTAGGCAAGTCAACTTAGTCTTCCATTCAGCATCCATATCAATAAATTAAGCTAGGCAGGTTGACTTAGACATCTTATCTTGATTCATTACACAAGTTTTTATATAGCTAGGTCAAACCAATCAACTTAGTTTGCACAACTTGAAAGCAACATTCAAGACACTTAGAAAATTTTCAATCTTCAACATATTCTAACCCACAAAGGTTCCTCTCTCTCTGTCAATTTTGTGTTTCATTATAGTTCCATTTTATGCAAGTTTCTAGTCTTCAAAATTTTAATCCTACAACAGACTAAGTTGACCTGGTCAACTTAGTTTTATAGTCTATCTTCTATCTAAAATACTAATTTGACCTGGTTGACTTTGGTCTTAAATACTCTTGCTTCCATAAAATAGTAGTGACCTAATTGACTCTATTATGTACTATTTGCATATAGTGTCATTTGAACTGACTCTGTACCATTCTTAATTTCGGAATTAACAGCTATTTGCTAGTAATTAATTCACACTTTCACTTTTAGTTATTTGCATGCTTAAAGTAGGTCACATAGTCTAATTAGGTGGTTTTTCAAATTGCCATTTAGTTACATTATTTTTTCTCTTTTTGCACACACTAACAAATCACACAATACTCAAAATGCACTAAAAATTTATCTTCCCAAGGCCTACCTATTTGAATTTCATCACCAAGGGGGAAGCCAACTTGGTTTTCTATCCAAGTGTAAACATGTGGTTAATGGTATTTATTATCAAAATACTTGACACCCTAATTTATATAGTATTTTGAAGTGAGGGGGTGGGCCCTAATACCAAGTTATAACCATTACCAATATAGATCCATTTTAGCCTAAACATCTTAAAACCATCTATATATTCCTTTCTAGTTCCCTATTTTCAATCAACTTCCCTATCACACTTAAAATAAAACTTTATAATAACTTAACAACACTTAGAATGACCACTTCATTAGCACTTACTTTTAAATTGACTATTTTCTCTCTAATCATTGTGTGTTGTATTGTAAAATATTGCATTGCCTAGTGTTGGTGCAATGTTTTGTGTTGTGTGCCCTAATTGGATCATTCTCAGTGATCCAATTGTTTATGTATTTGCTTCCATTTCTTACTTCAATTACATTATAATTTTTTCCCTAATTTTATTACACTATCATTCTATTTAACACAATCTCTTACAGATTGTGTTTTCCCCTATCTGCAGTACTAAGTCAACCTAGTCGACCCTATACCTCTTTTGTCAATCAGGTTACAGTACTAAGTTGACTTGATCAACCCTATACCCTCTTTTTCCAATAAAGTTACAATACTAAGTTGACCTAGTTGACTTTATACCCTCTTTTTCTAGTTAGGTTATAATACTAAATTAACTTGGTTAACCCTGTACTCTTTTCTACCAATTAGGTTATAATACCAAGTCGACTTGGTTAACCCTGTACCCCTTTTTATTAGTTAGGTTATAGTATTAAGTTGACCTAGTTGACACTATATACTTATCAGCCTATGTTTCCCTTATTTATAATGCTAACTCAACTTGGTCAACCCTATACTCTCTTTTTCTAGTCATGTTATAATACTAAGTTGACTTAGTTAACCTTGTATCCTTCTTAGCTCAATTTCATACCCTATTTTTAGTAATAAGTTGACCTATTCAACCTTGTACTCTTTTTTATAGTTAGGTTATAGTACTAAGTCAAATCGGTCAATCATGTATCCTTATTCACTAAGTTTCCTATTGTATGTGCAATACTAAGTTAACCTGGTTGACCCTATACTCATTTTTATCCCTTGGATTACATAACACATTTGACCTAGTCAACTCTATATTATTATTGTAACTTTTCTTTTACATTAGATTCATCTTCCTTAATTTTTCTCCCTCATTATGGAATTCATGTTTCAAGACAAAAATAAGTTAAAATCCATATATATGATGAGCTTTACCAACCCTAATAGGTTCTCCCATAAGTATCTTGTGGCTGCTACCCTAGATGAAATCAATTTTCATGTAGCCACTCACACTACAAACTATGGTACCCCTCCTCATTCCTCTTCAGTTCATAATCCTCTCTTCTCATTTAAAGATCAACCTAAATTAAAGTATACCCCAAAAATTATTTTCTTCATCAATGAGTTTTCCCAATATCAAGGAAAATATCCTTCTACTATTTACCATCTCATGATAAGTGTTCAAGTCAAAGATCCCCATTCACCTTCTCCCACATTCTCCCATTGATTTGGGGACACTAGCTTCTTAACTTCTCAACCACTTCCATTTATTTTGACCCCTTATCATACCATGACATATTCCTCTTTGATTTACTCCACCTCCATTCCTAGTATCTCTACCAACATGGTATGTTCTATATCTAATGGGCCTCTTCTTAAACACAGTGAATAATTTGCTACCCATGGTAATGATGCCTCTAGTGCCACTTATTTTGATCCCTATACTAGTACATTTTTTTCCACATAATAAAATCATGCTGATAGTGCCTCACTTACCAACAATTCTTCTCAAACTACTACTAACACCCATTATGGTAACCAAGCCACTACTACTAATTCCAATGCTTCACACAATGCCAATAATACCACATAAACCCATAAAATTATATTACAAACTCTTAATAAAATGAATGTTTTCCAAGCTAAAACTATCAATCAAATTATGCAAATGTAAAATCATCTTATCCATCTTCAAAACCACCCTCAATAGGCTCCATGGGGAATGCATACTCAAAATGCTCCCCCACCTCCTCTTCAAGATTCCCATGGTAATATTATCCATCAACCTCCTCTTGTTAACAAAATAATCAAGAACCTTCCAAATGAGCCTCTTACACCCCAAATTGATAATATCAATATAGGAGGCATCACCCCTACCATTACTTATAATGGGTCAACCGATCCTACTTTCCACTTAATAACATTTGAAAATCTATAGAAAGACTGAGTCAAGTTAAATAATTTTTCCACTACCAAGATATTAGTAAAAAATATCATGGGTAATGGTTTAGATTGGTACAACCAACACAAATCTCACTCCATCATTAGTTTGGAATATTTATTCAATGCTCTAGTCCAAGAGTTCCAAACTAGTGATCTCCCTGAAAATACCTTGGACCATTTTATCAATTGTAAGTAACTTGAGACTAAAATCACATAATATTTCATCAAATTATGGAATAACTTGTCTAAAAAATTTGAATATAATATAGTATATGATAACCTCTTTCATTTATTTACCAATTCTCTTTTTCCCAAGTTATAATATCGAGTATGGACTCTCTCACCACAAATTTTGGAAGAGGCCATTAACCAAGCAAAGCATCAAGATTTACTCATGCATCAATTTGATTCATCCCAACCTTTTACATGTACTCACATGTTAATCAAGAATAAGAATCATCATGATACAAATGATGGTATCATTGAATCTTATGATACCATTCATACTATTCCAGCTATTGTTCCCAACCAGGCTCTGGAACAAGCTTCCCCTCCCAACCACATTACTAATCCTTATTTATCTTTAACAAATAACATCAATTTTCATAAACCTTTATCCTTAGTATAATTACAAAAATGTCTACCATGGCCTCTTTTATGAGAACTTGATCCCACTTGTCCCATGAAATCCTACTATGATCCCAATATATTTTCTTTGTTTCATGCTAGTTGAGGTCATTCGAGAATTATAGGAAACTTCATAATTTGGTTATGGATTTCCTTCTCAATCCCAATTTTAACCATGATTCTATCATTCATAATCATCAATAATCCTATGACATTGCCTTCAAATCCAATGAAACACAAACTAAATCTCAATATTTGAACCAAGCTAATGCTCATTTGGCCATAGATAAAGATCATCCTCTAAATCACCAAGACAACCCAAACAAGCCTCCCCATTCTACCAATAATGTTGGTAGTCTTATTAACCCAACTCTTGAAGATAATGTGGTCAATATGACTAATATTCAAAGGTTGGTTACCTTCATTGATCCTCATCCCATCCACACTCCTCAATTGTCTCACACTTTTTATGTTATCCAAGACTCTTTCCCAACTCACTTAATAGAGTTGGGGCAAGAAGACCTTATATATTTTGATGAACCAATTCCAACATCTCCATTAGATAACACTTCTCATACCATTTCTACCACTCCTCTAACTTCTTTACCCATCACCAATGATACTCAAGCTTTTATCAACACTTCTTCTACTCCATCTCAAACCAAATTTGCATCAACCACCCCATCTTGTCAAGACAATCAACAAACTTTTCCTCTAATTAAACCTTCCTCATCTTATCAACATAAATTCACATGCCTTTAGCTCCTCCTTCTGAGGGCCTCCTTCAACACTATGCACCTATTTACAATAGTCCTCTTATGGGTTATGATGAGTGGGATCCTATTACAAATCTTACTAATTTCCCATCTCAAATCCCATTTCTTAAACTTATGTGGACCTCTCCACATCACCATAATTGTCTTATGCAACTCTTGTTCAAAATGAACATCCCTCATCCTCCCCTAGTAGGATATGAAGCCACCTTATCTAGATCAAAAGATAACATTTTAGAATAGTACAAAGAGATGTCCATACATATTGATGAAATAATGGACACTTCTCTTTCCCTCAAATTTGCCATTTCTTATATGATCCCTCATGAGATTTTGCTTCATACAAATGATCCTCCTCTTTTTATTAGTATCCAAATTGGAAATATCCAAGTCAATCATGCTTTGATTGATGAGGGTTCAGGAACTTATATTGCCTCTCTCGATTTTATTATAACCTTTAGATATTATGAATGTAATCTTAAGTCCACATGTATCATGTGTCAAGGCTATGATCAAATTCAAATATTTCCTTTAGTCTATGTGTGGCTCCCTATCATCATTCACATGAAGTTGGTGATATTCAAATTTCCTCTATCCTATAACATTTTTCTTGATAGGCCATAGAATCATTGCATGAGAGTAGTGGCCTCTTCTGCTTGCTAATGTGTCAAATTTCCTCACAATGGAGAAATCTATAAGATTCAAGGTGACACTAAACCTTAAAATTTTAAACAATTCCAAGACCATGTCATCTTAAATATTTCTACCCTTGAACCCTTTCCAAGCATTCCATTTCATAATTTCAATGGTTTAACTTTCCTATCAATTCCACCCAAGGTTATAATGGTCACCCTGAGCTTATCAATAATAAACCCCCTAACCTCCTATATTTCAATGATGATGAACCTAATGAGATCAATATCAAGATTAAAACCTCAAATCTCTCATCTTATCTCATTTCTTAGTTTACCTCTTATTTATAACCTCATTCCCATCAATCACCTAGTGATGATATACCCATTATCTTAACTAAGACTCGACATTCCATTCATCACACCACATCGAATGACAAGGTCATCACTACCTATGACATAGATCTTCATACACCTAATTATGACGATGGATATACCTTAGATTATCCATTCTTAGGAGGTCTTGTTCAATCCCAAGATGTTGACATTATTCATTATCATTCTTATTTGCTTTCATCTTTCCATATTTATTCTAGCATCCCATCCTATATCATTCCTAATTTTAGCATTTTTCCTCTTTAGGGTAGAGATGGTGAAAATACCTATAGTTTTTGAAGAGCCTCATAGGAGTATGCTTATGGATCATGTTATGACTAGTCCATATTGCTTTACTATATACCAAGACCCCTCTAGCTGACTTATCCTTAAGATGTTTGCAATTGTCCTTTAGCTTTCTACGCATTCCTCCCCTCCCTCTCTCTCTAGTTGAGTTTCTTTTGATTTTATATCCTATTACTCCTTGCCTTGCCCAATCTCTCTACCATCCCTACCTTCCCTTGGTGATGGTTTCTCCCTATACCATAGCTTGCTCCTTTGCCCATAAAATGGGATGATTAACCATATTGTGATATTCATAAATTTATTAATCATTATAATAGATAATGTTCATTACACATACCTTCTTCATCTTCCATTTCCACTCCTTCTATTAGTACAACTGTAAAGTCTACTACCAATCACATATATTACTTCTATTGCACAAATAATCATTCATCCATGTATTATCATAAGTTGTGGTAATATATTGACACCTTACATCCCATCACTTAGCCCATAGACAAGGCTATAACTCCCCTAAAATTATTACCTGAATATCTTCCCAAAAAATATGGAGAGGTATATTTTCTCTATCACCAATGTGGTACACGTCACACTAATCATTACATCATCCTTCAATAGCATCTCAAATATCCTCTCATGAATATTCATGTACCTACTACCATTCTTCCCATAAGTCACCCTTGAAAGAAGGCTCCACCTTCTTCCTCGTGGCTCCCCCACCTATGGTGCCTTTTCCACCTATCATTTCTCCATCCTTGATTCCCCCACCTATGGATCCTCCTTCCCTGGTGGTCTCTTATCTGTTGGTGACTCCTTCACTTGTGGCTCATTCCACACTAATGACCCCTTCATCTCCCATAGAATCCATTATCATTCCTTCTCTTTATAATCCCCTGCATAATAACCTACATCAACATGATCCTTTAGGTGTTCCTACATTTTCTATCAAGGATATTTGATGCAAATTATTTTCTCAACTTTCCTCAAAGATCAATGAGACTTTGGATGTATTATGAGTTTAGCTTCATAGAGACTTACTAGAAGTTATGGATAATGTGTGTTGAAAAATATATCAATATTTATGAACATAAGCATGGTGTTCTTTCATTTCTTTCTTCATTTTGGATTGGATGTGTGCTCCAACTTTACATTTATCTATCTTATATCATTTGACATTATGTCAAATTATTATCTATCTTACATGATGACTTTTATTTCATACTACATGTTGATTATGACACCATTATCCTTATTATGTTCTCTTATGGATTCTTTTTCATGATTACATACTACTTCTTCATGTGTTTATTTTATATGATTATCTTGTTATCTTTCATGATTGTTTATTATTTTATCTCTATAAACATGAATAATTGTTATGGTGACTTGGTTATATAAACCATAGTTATTCATTAATTACCATATAATCAGTTAACAAACAATTAATCTCATTATAATATCCTTTTATTGGTCCACCTCGGATCTCCCTTTATCCACTTTTTTAAACTAAGCATACACATGGTTGAGACTTGAGATAACATGTTGGTTCATAGTTAAGCCTAAGTATTCTAGTCTATCATATCTTTAGATACTTAGCTTCCTTTAGCCAAAGCCTAAATCTCATTCATGTGTATCACTTTATCTCTCATGATTGGTCATTCCAAGTCCATATGTAAGATGAATCTTAAAAGCCATAAAAATTCAAAAGCTAAATCATTTAACAAAAGGCAATGATCTAAAAGGCAACCTTCAAAAAAATTTAAAAGTTAAATCACACTAAAAGATGTGATTCTAAATACCTCTCCTTTTTATAACCGAATCTCAAACTCCACATTTAGCCTCATGATAGAGTTGAGGTCCATTGGGGTGTGGTAGGCTAGTAGATTAGAAAAGGAGAATAAAAAACATATTTTAGTGCTACCTAGTTTCTCATGTAATTACCCAATCTTCACAGTAGATCAAAGGCTCTATAATGGGTCCTGAGGAATAGGAAACACATTGTGGGAAGGTAAGTCCATTTTAATTTTCTTGTTCAAAACAACCAACATGATTTGATCTTAGTACCACATTTATTTGCTTACATAACTTTGTGCCTATAGTGAACAGGTATCCTTTATACATTGATCATCACTAGTTACTTAGTATCTTTCCATGTCCTTAGTGTGCCTCATGTCTCTTAAGGTCTTCTCATAAGATGCATATGTTATGCTTCATGCATTCCATTTTTAACTCCCTACAATCCTAATATTTCCCTTTGATAAATATTATTTTGTTCACTGATCACTCCCCCCATGGATTCCATTCGTGAGTTGTAGTGTAAGACCTTGGAAAGGACCAAGCCTTCCTCACAAATTACCAAATTTTCACATTACCATTCCAAACATCTACTTTTACCATATTTTCACATTTTTTATACCTTATTGGTGTTCCATTTGTGATTTGTAGTGTAAGACCATGGATAGAACCTGACCTTCCTCATAAAATTTTCCAATACCCAAGTCACAATGAAATTACATGTGTCAAATATGAGATAAGATGTGATTTATTATGAATTACACATCTTTGACATTCTTCCCATATTGATTTAGTATGTTTTATGCTTAATTCATTAATATTTTACTTTTATCTTCTAATTTTCCAATTGCATGTAAGAATAGAACCACTTTTCTTAAGTTTTTTATACTTCCCAACTTAAATTAGTCTTATTAATTTAAGACCATTTTTCCAATTTTTTTCTCTTTTATACTTCCCAATGTGATTTAGTATGTATGATTAGCTCAATTTATTTGTTCTTATACCATTTAACTTTCACATGCTTTCCATTTTATTTCATTATTTCATACTTTCCAACATGATTTAGTGTGATTTTACTTGTTTTAATTTGGTGCCAATCTTTTTCATGGTTTAAAAACATTTTTCCCTCTTGTTTACCTCTTTTGGTTTATTATACTTAGTAATATTTTGTTATTACACATTTTTTATCATGATATAGTGTGTAGTGCATTTGTTTTTGATTAATTATACTTTTCCAAGTCTTTTTTTACTTGTTTATTTTTAACCATGCATGTGTACTCCATAATGCTAGAAAATAAAACACTTCATATATATTTCCTGTAGCATATACAACAGAAAAAATACATGTGCCAAAAATAAATATATTCATGCATCAACAACCACAACCAAAATATAATTCATGATATCAACATCCAACTATCAAAACAATCTCTCTATATATATCATTTGTTTTTATACAAATAATAAAAATACATCGCTCTAGTTCTATGGTTGGGCTCCATCATGCCTATCTCATGGCCTAGCCATGCTACACATAGATGACCTAGATTGTCCCCTCTACATAATACACTATAATGAGGCAATTTTCAATCTTGACCCTACTACTTGTCCCTGTAGGTTGGCCACCTAGGCCTATACCTATCCCAACTAGATCGTGGTAACCATGTGTGTGGCTCTCTCTTGAGCTAGGGTCTGTCAAGCTTATGCCACTCCTAATCCCACCCCTATCAATGGTTTCAATCCAAATCCATATATTTGTATCTACCTCTTAGCCTCCCCTACCAGTCTAAACCATCTTGACTAAGCTAGGGAAGATGGTATCATAGGATCATCTATTGTGGTGGGGTCGTATGGCATTAACACTCCATCTAAAATGTCATGGACTACCACCTTGACTTAGGACCACCATATGGTATCCTCTATCACAGAGTTTATAAAAACCAAAACCTAAATAGATATCGTATCACATATATCTCTCAAAATATATCTATCTACAATCATATACAACTAATATTCTATCTCAAATATTAAAAATTACAACATTTCTTACCTATGCCAATGTCACCAACCACTATCTCCCAATCTGCTCATCTATAAAGCAAGGTCTCTCCATCGACCTATCCTTTGAGCACATCATTCATGGGTTTCTTTATAATCAAATCAAATCCTGAATTCACCACCCATGTATGCCTTAAGCCTCTCCTATGATATAAATATCACTAGGCTAAAGCAACGCTCGAGTGGCCACATGATCAGTGTAAAACTAAGACACTAACCCACACTAAGATTTAATGACACCATAATGATAATATTACATTATGAAACACATATTATATGCAACCTTAATGTTTCAATGTTTATCCTTTGTGTTACTTTTGTGTATTTATCATATAAGAGCCTTACATATATAGGTGATTACAACCAAGATGCAAAGTATCCTAAGCAATGTGGGATAAAACCATAAGTAGAATAGTAAGGAATAGTGGCACATGATTAATCAAGCACTCATGTGTGAACACACTAACCACTAGTGGTCAAAACTAACCTAAGTTAAATTAACAAAAGAGTAAATAAAAATTTACACTAACACCCCCCTTAAGTGCAACTTGGGGAGCAGTGAAAAATAAAAGAGTGTAAGACTCCTTAGAAGATAGGTCGTGACAAGTATGCCATGTTGGGTACCTATGTATAATTTTAATAGAGTCTAGTGAAAAATCCAAGTGTCCTGATGGATGCCAATCCATCTCACTAGAATACATGGATGCCAATCATTATAACTACCAAGTAAAATAAGAACTAGTGTTGAATACAAGGATCATCTAGAAGAAACACTAATCTCCAAAAGATTGGGTAGAAAAAAAAACTTGAGTAAACATTGCCAATTACCCCCCTCAATATTGAATAGAGTAATGATGATAGAAACTAATGACTATCAAAGTGATGGCAAATTAGTGAGCATCACAAGATTTCATGGTGGTATGATCCACACTCAGATGAAGCTATGTAGGATGGATGTGAACATTGGGTGAAAATACTCATAATATCTACATGAGTGGTCCAAATCCATTACTTGATGAACACCTAAACTATTGTGGTAATTTTAAAACCATGAAAATGGCTACCCATGGGTAATTATTAATCCTAATAGATGTTGGGGATACTATATGTCGCTCGCAACATGGAGATAGTCATACTATCAAGGTTGGTGTTGAAAACATAGAAGAGTACACCAAAGAAGTCAAACAAATTATGAGGCATATTGTAATCCTCATATAAGTTCTATAAAACAAAGTGCATGATAAGAAACCAATGTACAATAGAGGAATACAAACTCATTATTTTTCTAAAAACATGAAAGCACACATGCACATAAAAGGTGCTTATTTGCAGAAAGAAATGGAATATCTCCTAGAAAATTCAAGGAGGCATAAAAGAAGAGGCCTCAAATGTCTCAATGGCATGAATGTAGGTAGAAGTGTAAACAACTAGAATTTATGCATGAAGGCAAAGAAACTTTGAAACTAAAAAAGGTTATGCACAAGTGGCCCAAAATCCACGACTTGAACACATGTTCAAAAATGCAGTAGGAGTCTTACTAGATAACATCCATGTGAAAAGAGACAAAAAAGTATTTTTCCTCAATAAGATCCTGGTAATAAGGCCATTTTAGGTACTCTTTACAAGATGAAGAAATTCAATGCATTTTTGAAACTAAAGGATAAGGAGAGATAAAAAAAGTACATGAAATTTATTGTTGGGAGGCATGACCACTAGCCATGTTGGACCCACTCGTCGATCTTCAAACATGATATCTAAAATAGGTGTGAATGTGCCCAAACCCCATAAATAACTTAGCCACTAAAATTTCAAAATGGATTGTTACAAATCACACACATGCATGAAGGTATAAAAATCTAGAAACCCCCCATGGCACTTTATAAATTAGTGCGAGTACAAATACATTTGAACAACCCACCCAATATGAATTATAGTTTGTAAAATAGGCCATTAAACTAAAAACTACAATCTGATACATAATCAAAATAAATAGATGTTTCAAATTTTAATATCATGGAAAAACATGCACTTTCAAAAAATATAGCATGCAAATCAGAGTTACCAATCAGAAGTTATGTCCTCTTAAAGGTCCAAACTACATGAACTGGTCAATAAAACTACTAAGAAACTAAAAAATATGGAAATATGGGTGATCAATATGTAAAACATAGCATTACCACTAAATATATATTTTAAAAATAGCAAACGTGAAAAAATCACCTTCCAAGGCTTCACAGATCAAAAGTTATGAGCCTCAGAAGAAAAGATCTCCAAAGATGGCTCACAGTGGTGAAGGACAAGCCCTTTAGGGCTAAAAACACCTAGAAATTGGTCATATGGCATGAAAAAAGGCTAAAAATTGATGTATAAGACCAAAATAGCACTAATATTCAACCTCATGACCTATAGGTCATCAATGCTTTAATCCAAGTGCTCTAACCATAAGTGCAAGGATGAAGCTTGTTAACACAAGTGAACAAACTAATGTTTATTATCAAAAAAGGTGTTGATTTAAAGGCTGAGGTGAGTGGTATCCTTACTATTGGCATGATGGTGGTGCTTCTACCTGAATTGGTGGATCTGGGTGGTGCTCCACCCAAAAAATTGACCCTACACCAAATGAAGACTTCCAAATTGTCCTCTACCTTCAAACTTTCACCATTGGTGCCTTGATGCTCCGTTTTCAAAAAATGAATACTTTTTAAAAATCTCTCAATGATAGGAATCCATTGATATAATATTGTATCCATGATTCTACAAAAAACATCAAAAAAATTGTTTTCTCTTATGTTCCTCACTTGTCTAACAAAACCAAAACTTAAAAAAATCATATAAAATCACAAGAACCTCCAAAAATTCTGATTTTTTTCTTAAAATTCATATTTTTCTAATTAGAATTTAGAAAAAATAAATGATCAGTTCTATAAATTATATATTTTTCTATAAAATTAAAAAACCAAAAAATGACCCTAAAAGATGCTTAAGAATGGCAAGATTAGGCCATACACAGCTTTGATACCATGATAAAACTACCACTAGGACTAAGCGATGCCTAAGAGGCCACAAGATCAATGTAAAACTAAGATACTAACCCACACCAAGATGCAATGACACCATAATGATAATATTACATTATGAAACACATATTACATGCAACCTCAATATTGCAATGTTTCTTCTTTGTGTTACTTATGTGTATTGATCATAGAAGAGCCTTGCATATATAGCTGATTACAACCAAGATGCAAAGCATCCTAAGTAATGTGGGATAAAATCACAAGTAGAATAGTAAGGAATAGTGGCACATGATTCATCAATCACTCATGTGTGTACACACTAACCATTATTGGTTAAATCTATCCTAGGTTAACTTAACAAAAGAGTAAATAAACATTTACACTAACATCCTTAATGGTGCTTCTATTGACTAGTTCTACCATGGGCTGACTATCAGGTCATCCTGCATGATAACTCTCATTTATGATTGATCTCACCAATGGTGTCTCTATCATTGGTGTTCCCGAGGTGGCCATCTCTCCTACTATAGTGTCCATTATGGTTCTTATTTCACCCTTACATCCACATCCATGACATTTCCTCTTATAGATATTGATTGTCATGCTTGACCAGTCCATAGTCTCACATGCCACAGTCTAATCTCTTGTCTCTTAACTTGTAATTTTCCTCCTCCTATCACCCTTGGCTCTCTTTCATGTCATGCCCAAAATGTAGGCACTATTATAAGATCTATTGGGTATGGGAGTCCAAACTATCTTGAAAAGCATGCCACTAGCTGTGGCTCTACCCATCAGGTATAGTGGCCTATGATCCACTCTCAATCCATCTCTAACACCACAGTCACCCAACTCAACCATATCATAGTAATATGTGCATAAGGCTAACACATAATATCTCCTCATGTGACTATCTATAGTGTTGGCATATGGGGCATATCTCATGATACTTGGTCCTATCTCCATCTAGAAACCCAAGGTAACCTATCATCAACCACATGGGACAACTTATTTGGTTAATATATCAGAAACCTCTCATATATTTATGCGCTCAGTAACACCACTGGTCCCATCATCTTCTTCCCTCTAGGTAACATCCCATACATATCATGCATGAGTTGGACCTAGATAATAGATCAAAAATCATAAAGCACTCCCTACTCCAACATGGATTGGCATAAGGCTATCACATACAATGGTACTTTTCCATTTGACTTGTGACACGACACTCATGTTATCACAAGTCTAATCATGGCTTTCCATATATCTAAAATTTATGCAATATAAACATTGAATAAGCTCGCCTTTAGTGCTAGATAAATCTTATCTAAGTATGTCACCCACCTAGCTAGTGCTCATCTCTCCTTTAGATCATCCGATAACCTTGTCATCATTGATGTCCCTCTTATAATCAATCCAAGCAATGCATGGACATCCTCTAGTGTAATACCTACCTCTATCGTATCCCCATCCACCACCCATCAAAAAGTGTTGGTCAACCATTCTCATGCTTCAAAAAACATGACAATGAGATAAACACTTAGTGAGATGCATCTCATCTCCATGATTCCTCCCAAGACCAATGTAACCAATCTCTCTCTATCCACATCTGTCAACCACTCCAACAAATCAAGTAACCATGAGGCATCTATCAATCACCAAAATATTTGACACCTTTGTAAAATATCAAACAAAGGATGTATTAGACCTCCATAAAATTTATAATCAAAATACATTCTTATAAATTTCACAAAATCAAACTAGTTTGCTTCAATTTTAACCTCATTGGCCTTTTTCAGTACTAAGTCGGCCCATATCTAGCTTAACGGTACTAAGTTGGCCCCTTTCAACCTCTACATAACTAAGTTGCCCACTTAATACTAATTTGGCCCATTAGTTTTCACCTAACAAACTAAGTTGACCACTTACTACTAAGTCAACCCATTAGTTTTCCACCTAACCAACTAATTTGGCCACTTACTACTAAGTCGACCCACAGATTTTTCTTATCTTCTACCAACTACATCAACCTGGTTGACCTTGTTCTTTAACTGTCATGACTTTTGGCCTAAATTACCATAAATACATTTGGAATTTATTGGTCCAATTCCTTTCAACCGAATACTCCAATTAACCCCTAATACCCCTACAAAATTCCTAGGGTTCATTCTAGTATCTAGATTTGGCCTAATCATGTAATTTCTATAAATTACTCAATTTTACATAAAAATAGTCAAAATTTTGAAATGTTTAGTTGCTTACTTGTGTTTCACTCATTGTGGATGTTATCCATCCTCCCCATCTCAATTTTCATCTCCCCACCATCCTCTCTCTTTGGGCCTCTCACTCAGTCTATTAGAGCTATATTTTTTTTCTTTCAGAATAGTAAATAATGACAATTGAATTCTTTTCCACCCTACTTATATTGACTATTTCAAAAATTATTTAACTTTCAACATTTACCATCATACTTCTTATTTTGATCATATCTTTGTCTTTACTAAATATTTAAAATGTTCAAAAATCCTGATGTCATAGATAATATTTTCAACTATTATAAGTACATATTGGAAAAATATTGATTGTTTGATCTTTTTGCTAATCTCTATAGGTTCACTTAATGTTCCTCACATTAGA
Organism: Torreya grandis; assembly: GCA_037957365.1. Classification (NCBI taxonomy): domain Eukaryota; kingdom Viridiplantae; phylum Streptophyta; class Pinopsida; order Cupressales; family Taxaceae; genus Torreya; species Torreya grandis. The sequence continues at coordinate 238,180 of JARHVA010000080.1, read as the reverse complement.
CACCTTTGCATTTATCACATCTCATTCTTTATCTACAACACTAAAGTAATTAAAGGTATGTATTTTTCAATGTTATCCTTTCATTTATCTTATTCTCTCCTTATTGCACTTTATTCAGCTTTAGTGTTATGTGTCACTATGTTCTTTTCTTGAAGCACCATCCCATATTGCACCTACATGACATGTGATGAGCTTCAAGTGGGGCATATGTATAAATGTAATATTTTCCACCTTTATCAAATACTAAGGCTTTATATCTTATAAGAACCCATTGATTCTCAATCTCTCTGAGTACACGCCCTAAAGGGTACACCAAGAAAGGAGTGGGTAGAATATTGTTGTCCCTTTTTGGCACTTGTTATCTATGCACTTATCTCCCAAAAATCATTACCCTAAGCTTTGCCTCCTATTTTTCACCCTCCTCTAGTCTTTTTCCACCTTTATTATCCCTTTCCCTAACTAAAACCCTTTTTCAAAATTTACATAACTTTGTCAGGCACATCGACCTTGTATTGTTATTTACAAAAGCTTATTAATAAATAGATTGGCCATGACTGACATAGTTCATAACCTACTTAGTTTTCACCATTTTCAATATAAGGTTGATTGGGTTGACCTTGTTGGACTAAATTTTTGGAAAGGTTTAGGGTTATATCTGCCCATATAAACATTCATTTCACCATTTTTAAAAGAAGAGAATAAAAAGTAAGATATATTATGCATATATTTATCCACCATTCTACTTGAGGAGCAAGCTTTGGGTTTTATACTTTCTTTGGAGATATAGAGGTTATCTTATGGACAAGTATTTTAGAAGAATTTATAGGTTGTGTATCATAGATATGATTCATCCTTGTCATCCTTACATACCACAACAACCTCTTGTGAAGCACCTTGGCCAAGGGAGAGATTGAGGCTCGGTGGGTTCATCTTTGAAGGTAAGTATTCCTAACTTTATTCCTCCTTTGTAAGAGTAGATAAATATGCATTTGGACTTATATTCAATGCATTAGGATTTCATATACATTTACATGAGTATATATATTCTATGCATGTTTAATTTTAGTTTTTATTACCCCCCCCCACTTTGTGCCAAAAGCTTTGGTGAACAATAGATTAGATTTTGCTTTACTTATTATTAGTTTAGTGAATATGAAGACATATGACCTAGTTAGGGTTATTGCATAGTTTTTCTTGACTAGAGGCTTTGGAACCCTCCCTAGTGATATTATTGTGGTAAGAGATCCCTTGGCTAGGTCTAGAAGATCTATATTGGTCATGACCCTAATTATCTAATGTATCCCCAATTGAAAGTGTAAGTAGGACCTATCTTCTCTAAGCTAGGATTGATTTGTAGATATCTTTCATTTCTTATTGCATACATGGACCACGTGCAACTATTGCTCATATATTTGTTCACCCCTACTTGTATACTTTCATCTATTTAATAGTGTAGACCTTGTGTGAAACCTATGGATCCACCATCCACATTTATTTTTCCTCTCTCCTTTCCACTTTGTTCATCCTATTCATATTTTGAACACTCCATATTTTCCTCTATTTGCATTCTAAAAAATTAGAAAATAATATACATATATAAACTTCTAGTGTTTTTTTATTTGTTTTATTTTTTGAGTTACTTCCAAATATATATATATATATATATATATATATATATATATATATATATATATATATATGTATGTATGTATGTATGTATGTATGTATGTATGTATGTATGTATGTATGTATATTCTACCAAAAATTTACATCATGAGAAGAATTTATTTGGTTGGATTTCAAAAATCAAACCACCGTACATCTCTCCATGAGGATTTTAAAAAAATGTTTGCATTCAAAGATCTATGTGGACTAGAGTTTCATTGAAAACAAACCTATTTTGAATGGTTCAATTAGCATTGGATTGTGATTGATGTTTTAATCTACCTACATCTTTAGGTTTGTCCTTGGTGCATCAAACCTACACTAGACTTTACTTCAAATGGCAGATTGTTATCACCAATTGCCATTCATTCCAACCTTTAATGAGCTCAAACCTACATATTTCTTCTATCAACCTCATCTTAGAGTTATTCCTTTGATATTTACCCCTAATTATTTATGGTTAAGATAAAAGGCAACCTCTGATCCACTCAAATCCTGCTTGCAAATGGCATTTAGTCTTATCTTGCCTTCATAGACTTGATTCATAGAACTAAACCATGGTAACTTATTTGGTGATCTCTCTGAGCTCGACCTGCCATATCTACCCTTCTCCATCCTCAATATTAATGATAGTCTTATCACATCTAGCCTTGATCCATGATAATAACTTCCAACTTAGATTCAACCTTACATTGATAGATTTTGCACCTCACTCACACTCTTATGATAAAGACATTCAGTTTAGTAGATTCATAACACTCATCTTTATGGCTGCCTCCAATCTTCTATATGGTGACCACCAAGCTTCTCCATCGGTGAAGGAAACTTTTTAAGGTTCTTTGTTATCATTTTAGGTCTTATTTTCTATTATAGCTTTTTGTTATTTTTTAGGTATTACATTTTTTTTATTGTTTAATGTTTTATGTATTGTATTTTATATATTTTTAGTAAATGTTTAGTTAATTATTTTTAGGTTTAAAGTTTTAGATATTTTGGTATTCAATTTTATTGATTAGGTGTCATGTGTTTTATTTTAAGTCTTTAACATTTATTTATTTTAGGTTTAGTATTTTTACATTAGTTTAGTTTAAAATCTTTGATATTTTAGAGTTTTGTTTATTTTAGTGGTCTAAGTATATTTCTTTTTGTTATAAAGTCTTATTTATTTTTTATTATATTTTATAATTTGTATTAATTCTTTTATAAAGTCCTTAGTAAAGTTCATTTTGAAATTTGTTGTCATATGTTATTTATAGTCTTAAGTCATCTCTAGCATTTTGTGTCAAGTACAATAAAATATATTTTTCTTATCTAAGTCTAGAGTCATTTGTGATTCAAGTTTTTTTTTTTTTTTTAAATTACAAGTCATCAAATGAGTCTTGAAAAATTCAATAAAATGGGTTTTCAATGTAAAATAAAATCACATGTTTGTAATCAAATGCATTATCAGTTGAAACTGACATTCAAGTTTCTCACCCCATGTTATAACTAAGGGGGGAAATGTTAAGAATTATTCCTAAAATGTGTATATTATTTATTTTTATTATTAGTGTTTTGGTTTTGCAAATCACATAGCATGAAATAATATAAAATATTGGTTGTTAGAACAACCAATCCTCAATTAGTGTTAAGGTTATTTGTTATTTGTTAGTTTTTAACAACTAACCTATTGTAATAACTGATATTATAAGTATTTTATTATATATTATAATCTCTCGATTAATAAAATTAATGTTGTTGAGATTGACCAAATTGTGTGTTTTGATTTTGATCCTTTGGCTCTTTTATGCATTATAGATTAATTTTTATCAACTTTGCAGAAGAAGATGAATTATATGAATAATATAATGCAAAATGACAATAGTTTCAAATTATTATCAATATTTTATGTCACTCTTCAATTCATAGTGCACAAAATTCACTTGTCAATACATTGGAGGCCATTTTTAACAAAGTGATAAATGTCACTTCGTAATTTGATTCAAGTTGCATCAAAGATAGATGTTGAAACAATATTATTCTAATAAACTATCATTTGAGGACATTAAAAAAATATATGACAAAATAATAAGTGTCTTATTTGTTTCTTAATTATAGAACTAACAAACCACCACCAATGAGTTGAAAACACATTAGCATTGATTGATGTGTTCATACAGAGATAAAAAATAACTTTTGGGATAGGTGGTGGATGGTGTTTGGTGAACCTCCATGCAATAATAAGGAGATTAAGTTATATTTTTTAAGAAAATTTTATTGTGAGTTTATTCTATAATAAATTCCAACTATTTTGACATGAATTCCTCTTAAGGTAGGGTAGGTGGGTCCTCATTTGATAGACATGGTGCTAGGTAGGACCAAAATTGCCATAACTAAGTTCAAATTAATATGAGGATAGTAATACATACTTTTATCCCTAAAATTTTACATCATAGTACACAAATGGACACCCTTGACATAGTTACGAGTCTCAAATAAGTTATGATTGACCATGGGATGTATACATTTAGGAGTTATACACATGATACAAGTGATGGCACATATATTAGTATCCATCATGCTATTGGATCTAGTGTCCCTCCTATTATTGGTCTTAGTGTCCCTCCTACTAATAGTGGCATAACTATTAGTCATCCTATAGTTTATATATATTATTACACATCATGTGGGAGGAAGTTTAATATACCTCTTATTTAGGTTAGATATGTTGGAAATATTGTCATTGATGTCAAAGGTTTAGTATTATTGGTGATAAAGGCCCCATTGCATTTAATGTTGTTTATCTTGGCTAATATGAGTTAATATGTATTTAATATTAACAAATATATTTTTGGTTGCATATGAGACAAAATAAGGGCCCATGGAGAAGTAGAAGAGTCATGGGAAAAAGACAAAAGAAAGATGGGATGCATTTTCCCATGAAGAGTCATCTTGGGGAATACCAAGAGTCACCAAGTGAAGACAAAAGAGTAAAGGCACAATTTCTCATGAAGAGACACTTTGAGGAATAAGAAGAGTCACCAAAGATAAGGACAAAAGTGGGAAGGATGTTTTTGGTCATGAAGGGTCACTACATGACTTCTCAAATGCTTGGATATGAAGGGTCATCTAAGATTGGTGCCATTTTCCATGAGAATTGAAAGGTCACAAAGGGGGAAGGCCAAAGGTCATCTGGAAAGCTATAAATAAAGGCTTGAGTAGCCATTTGTAATATGGAAGAGAGAGGTTGATTTGATATTGTAATATCTAGCTTAGAAGATCAATTGTGAGAGATGAATATGATTTGTATTTGTTATATCTAACTTAGAAGAGAAAAGGTGAGAGAGAGAGGAAGGATATGTTGTATTGATCTATCATTTGTTGAGATAGCAACATTGAGAGATAGGTGTGTGGTATACACAAAGGGATTGGTGCTCCTATGGGTTGGTGCTCATGAATTGTTACTGAGTTGGTACTTGGAAAAGGGGTTGGTGCTCCTGTGGGTTGGTGCTCACAAATTTTTGCTGGGTTGATGCTCGGCAAAGGGGTTGGTGCTCCTGTGGGTTGGTGCTCAAGAATAGGTGCTATGTTGGTGCTCGGCAAATAGGTTTGAAGATCCTTTGGGTTGGTGCTCATAAATTATAGCTGAGGTTTGTACTTGGCAAAGGGGTATAGTGCTCCTGTGGGGTTGTTCTCATGAATATATTTGAGATTGATTCTCCATGGTTTTTCCCACATTTTGTTTCCACGTTATATCTAGTGTCTCTCTCTATCTTGTGTGATGTTTATTATTTGAGTTTTATTGCATATCTTGAATGTTTGATTAAGTGGAATTTGGTTAAAGGGAAAGTTTTATAAGATATATAATATACTGATTCACCCCCCCCTCTCAATATATTCTATGCTTAACAATTGGTATCAAAGTAAGTTCCTTCAGAAAGGGTTTAACAGCTTGAAGGTAGATCAAAGGAAAAGCACAAATGGCCAAGCAGCTAAAGAAGGAGAATCAAGAATTGAAATCTATGGTTGAAGCTCTTAAAGAAAAGGTGTGTATCTTGGATTCTAAGTTGGCTATAGAAGTAAAAGAAAATAAGATATTTATTTAGGATCTTAAGAATCAGTTAGAGGTTGCAATTTCAATTTTAACATCAAAAGAAGAAGAGTGTAATCATTTGAAGGATGAGTTAGGTTCTTTAAAGGATAATCATGAGAAGCTTATAATCAAGGTTGAGAAAGATCATGAAATATCAATCCAAGGAAATAAGGATGTAGGTTTTGTAGGCAAATCAAAGAAGCCAATTAGGCAGCCCAATGCTTTCAAGTTTTCAAATTCTTTTCATGGCCGTTGTTTTGTTTGTCATCATGTTGGTCATAGGGCAAGATATTGTATGAGGAGAAGCAATCAGTCAAAGGGAGATCTCAGTCACATTCAAGAAAAAGGTATGAGAAAAATTATTTGCTTTTTTTGTCATGAGGTTGGACATATTGCTAAATTTTGTCAAAATAAAGTAAAGAGATATTCAAAGTATGTCAAAGGTTATAGAGCCCCTAAAAGATATGAGAAGAGTCAAATTAAGGTTTGGAGACCTAAAATAGTAAAGGTTGATTAGGTTGAGTTTAAGAGTGAAAATGAATTACTTGCTATAGTAGATAAAGAATTAGATAAGAAGGATTGTAAAGAATCTCTTGTTAGATTTGAGCATGAGATTTGTTAGGATAAGATAGTTGCAAAAGTTGAGAAAAAGAACATCATAAATTATAAGGTTAGTAAGTCAAAAAGGTTAGACATGCTTAAATAGATTCTAAAAGAAAAACACAAGAAGATCAAGGAAGAAACAGAGGAGATGTGGGAATCTCCTGAGATTTATTTCTAGAACCCTATTGTGTGGGGTGTCTCTTTTAGGCTTCAAGGAGACACTTTTAATAAAAATTGAAGCATTGTGGATGCTATTGGGTCTTGGATATGTTACATGACAAGAAAGTTGGTAGATTATTTTGTATATCTTTTGAGGGAATATATTTTTAAAGAAACTTTTGTATCAGTATTATGGTTTGAGGCTATTAGAATGATTCTTACATATGCAGTGTTTCAAATGATTATGTTCATAAGAAATTAGAATGTTGAAAAAGAGCTAACAGTTTCAGAGAGAAAGAAAAGGATACTCATGCAGATTCAATCAAGAAGGATCAAAGTTTCAAAGCTCCATTCATCAGGAAGAAGGTTCAGTCGTGTTCATGGCAGAAAAAACAACCTAAAGATTCTATGTTGGTGCAAATAGCTTTGCATGTAAGAGATAAAGACCAGCCATGGTTCATTGATATCAGATGTTTGGGGCATATGATAGGAGATAAGAGTAAATAAGATCAATGGTGGTACAGTGAGATTTGAAGATAAAATCACTACTAGGATAGCCAGAAAAGGTACTTTAATTTTGGATAATGGTAGAACCAAGACTAAGAATGTTTTATAAGCATAATCTATTGAGTGTAAGGCAAATATGTGATCAAGGATACACCTTAAAGTTTCATGCGGAAGGTTGTGAGATTAGAAGAAAATATTCAAATGAGTTGATTGCAAATTCTCAAAAGACAGGTAAAATCAGATATCTTCTCAAAGATCAGTGAGAGGAGTTGGGAGTAATTTCTATTACTTCCTACCATTGATGTTCAGCATCAAGTGAGGGGAAGCTAAGTGTTAGCTCTAGGTAGGCCCTTTTTCATTGATGTCAAAGGGGGAGAATAACAGGTACTGGTACAGGTGTAGAAAATAAGTTGCTACAATAAGGGGGAGTTATTGTATGTTTTCAGATGATGGTATGTGCAGGTGATAGGATGTGGCAGTTTCAGGATTGAGGTTGCCATCAATGACAAAGGGGGAGATTATTGGAAATATTATCATTGATGTCAAAGCTTTAGTATTATTGGTGATAAAGGCCCCATTGCATTTAATGTTGTTTATCTTGGCTAATATGAGTTAATATTTATTTAATATTAATGAATATATTTTTGGTTGCATATGAGACAAAATAAGGGCCCATGGAGAAGTTGAAGAGTCATGGGAAAAAGACAAAATAAGGATGGGATGCATTTTCCCATGAAGAGTCATCTTGGGGAATACCAAGAGTCATCAAGTGAAGACAAAAGAGTAAAGGTGCAATTTCTCATGATGGGACACTTTGAGGAATATGAAGAGTCACCAAAGATAAGGACAAAAGTGGGAAGGACGTTTTTGGTCATGAAGGGTCACCACATGACTTCTCAAATGCTTGGATATGAAGGGTCATCCAATATTGGTTCCATTTTCCATGAGAATTGAAAGGTCACAAAGGGGGAAGGCCAAAGGTCATTTGGAAAGCTATAAATAAAGGCTTGAGTAGCCATTTGTAATATGGAAGAGAGAGGTTGATTTGATATTGTAATATCTAGCTTAGAAGAGCAATTGTGAGAGATGAATATGATTTGTATTTGTTATATCTAGCTTAGAAGAGAAAACGTGAGAGAGAGAGGAAGGAGATGTTGTATTGATCTATCATTTGTTGAGATAGCAACATTGAGAGATAGGTGTGTGGTATACACAAAGGGGTTAGTGCTCCTGTGGGTTGGTGCTCATGAATTGTTGCTAAGTCGGTGCTTGGCAAAGGGGTTGGTGCTCCTATGGGTTGGTGCTCACAAATTTTTGTTGGGTTGGTGCTCGGCAAAGGGGTTGGTGCTCCTGTGGGTTGGTGCTCATGAATAGGTGTTGGGTTGGTGCTCGGAAAAGGAGTTTGAAGTTCCTGTGGGTTGGTGCTCACAAATTATAGCTGAGGTTTGTACTTGGCAAAGGGGTATGGTGCTCCTATGGGGTTGTTCTCATGAATATATTTGAGATTGATTCTCTATGTTTTTTCCCACATTGGGTTTCCATGTTATATCTGGTGTCTCTCTCTATCTTGTGTGATGTATATTATTTGAGTTTTATTGCATATCTTGAATGTTTGATTAAGTGGAATTTGGTTAAATGGAAAGTTTTATAAGATATATCATATATTGATTCACCCCCCACTCTTAGTATATTATGTGCTTAACAAGATATACACAAGTGACACTTGTGGAGACTATACCTACATTTTTGCATCACACTAGTACCCAACAGTATATAATGCAATTTTTAGTTGCTTTAACATCTCTATACACTAGTATAGAATTATGTATTTCATATATAATTTTTTCAACACCTCAAGACACTAATACCCTTGAGTATATTCCATCTGTAGTTACTTCAGAACCTCAAGACCTTAGCATGTTAGATTATATGTCATCTGTAGTTGCTTCAACACCTCATGACACTAGCATTCCAGACTATATTCCATATGCAATTTATTCACCACCTCCCATCAACACACAACTAATTATGTAAGGCTTATCTACTTCACCATTTATATTTAACACACTGGTTTAATTTTAATTACATTTTGTTTATGTATGTAAAATAATATTAAGTTTATATTTTAGTATATGTTTACTTAATTAACTAATATTTAATTTAAATTCTATATGTTTCTTGTATATATGACCATAAATATCTTAAGTACATTTTTTGGCTAAGATTATGTTGTTGAGGATGTAATTAGCATTGCAATACCCTACACTTAAGTTTGGAAAGTTAAAAATTACATGAAGTTACTATATATTATTTAATTTTTGTGTATACACCATAGTTTTTATACAAAATAATTAATTTTTCTCTTTCTATCCCTCTCTCACTTTATCTTTATGTATAAAAGGAATATTATTAATTTTAATTTATCTTAAATTAGCTTTAATTTTATTTGATTCATAATTGACCTCTTTTATTTATTAGTTTTATAGATGATGAGAGATGTTATGGGTACCCCACATGGATTAGAATAATGTTTGACTTATGTTGTGGTTCTATCACAAGATCCATTATCTCCCCAATATCACCTAATTTAGAGACAAAGATTGGTGAAAACACATATTACAATTATTTTTTAGCATTAAGTAATGATACTCTACATCATATTTATATGTGTATACACATCTAGATCTACCCATATATGTATGCTCCATAGGATTATCCATCATGAATATATTTATGGTCATGCAACCCAAGATAGTCATTTATGTGGCATGTGATGAGTCCAGAATCACCTTGTTATAAAATTGTGTTTATGGCAACTCTATAATTTTACATATATAATCTTAATGCATTAAAAATTTTGTTTCATATGTTGTACAAATTCCATAGTATTTTGAGGTTACATAAGACACATTTGATCCTTCACAAGTTGAAAAGAGATTTTATCCCTATAATGATTCATGCATTACCCCTAATTCTACATCTATGATGAGGAAGCACAATTTATTTGGAGGCAATGAGTAGAAGGAGAGTTAGTTGTTGTGTTTGGGGTAGTTGTAGGCACAATCTATTTTGTATGTTGATATGACCCACATTGTATGTCTATATGGCACATTTTTTAAATGTATATTATGGTCTAGATTGTATCTCAATGTGTCCTATTTTTGATGTCATTATGACATAATTTTCAAAAACAAATATATTATTTGACATATCTAGATGTGAATCATACATTTCTATAATTTGTGTATACATATTTACTTATTATATGTCATTATTATTTGTTGAACATGTTGTTGTTATATACATGTTATCATTCTCAAAACTATTCATAAATGAATAATTTTTCAAGCATGGTTGTGTGATTGTTCATGGATAGTTTAAATGTTTAAATTTCATGAAATTGATGTATTAATGTTATAATAAGTACAATTAAGTTATTTTTTTTAATATTGGTAAAAAGGAGTATTTTAAAAGGGACCCTACCCTTTTATAAAAAAAATTACATTCAAGTCTCACCAAGCCATATAAAATTATAAAGACTGCTAAAAAAAACCCAAGACACAACGAAACAACTAACCCACAACACAAACACAAAAAATAAACCGCTAAGTTAAAATAAACCAACAACAAGGAAAGACTAACAACATAGTTTACCCTCAATATTTTGTCCTCCCAGGGAATTTTTCTAATTAACCAACATTTTATTTAAGGCCATTTCCATATGTTCCCTACCCTATAACTAAGAAGCAACATTATTGTCCCAAAATTGACCTTTAGCTCTCTTGCCCATTTTACTGGAAACTTCACTTTCATGTCTTGAATTAAAGAGCTCAATTATTCCTTCCATATAAAAAAATGCAATTATTTATTGAGTAGTTTCTAAAACCCACTAGATTATCTAGGTTTTCCTTCATGGACTTGTTCTCCTGCTTGAGGAAGCTAACCCTTTCTTACATTCTTCTCAAATGAGTAAAAACCTCCTTAATATCTTCTTTGCCACTAAGAACATCTCTACCAATTCTAATTCTTGGTGTAATTTTTTAAGATGTTATGGTCCTTTAATAACCACCTCAAAAAATCCCTATGTAATTCAAGTTCCTCAAAAATATATTTATGATTAGTTTACACCTTAATCTCTTAAGCTATTTTTTCATAGACTTTATTAATCTTCCTTTTTCCCTTCTTAGAAATAGAGGCTTTGGCTTTCTTAGGGGGGATGGTCCTGTAAGTCTTGAGAAGCTTCAATCCATCCACCACCTCCTTAATTTTATCTACTAAGAGTTCTAAGTTGTCTATTTTTTTAATATGAAGGATATTCATATCCTCAATAATATTCTCAATAGGAGCATATTTAGAATCTACCATCTTCAAATAAGTTATTTTTGTATGCACATCTATGTGATGATTGTTGACCTATGTGATGGTTTCTTAGCATTATCATAGATTTCATTAAAGGAATAATTAAATAAAAAATATATTTTAATGTCCACAAATGAACAAAAGTAAGTTAATGTGACTGAAGGAAACAACCATTAGCAATAGGAAGTTCTAGGAAGAGAGAGACATAAAGAAATAAAGTAGAAAGACATTTTGATTTTTTATATCATTGGAAAAAAATTTAATTATGCAATTTACTATTCATACAATCAATAGATTAATTTACTATAATAAATATATATGAAGATCATTATTAAGTATTAACTCTAGGAACCTACTATGGAATTCAACAAGATCCAAACTATGACACATAATTAACAATAAGGCATATTAACACACAACATAAGCTTAGATTCATCACAGTTATATACATATTATATTTTTATAACATATGCATATAAATATTATACTTTGAACTATAATAATCCTCATTAATAAATAATAACCAACTATCATCTTCCTTTCTTGAGAGCTCTATCTTTGAAATTTCAATTAAAGACATATATAACCATATATCTCTAACTCTTAATGACATATATAATAAGGTGAAGGTTACGTGTGTACGTGTGTGTGTGTGTGTGTGTGTGTGTGTGTGTGTGTGTGTGTGTGTGTGTGTGTGTGTGTGTGTGTGTGTGTGTGTGTGTGTGTGTGTGTGTGTGTGTGTGTGTGTGTGTGTGTGTGTGTGTGTGTGTGTCTAACTCCCTTAATTTATACCATGTTTGTGTTTGGATGCCTTCTAAAATACTATATAAGATTTCATTGATATATCGATGTGCACCTCAAAGAGGAGATCTCCTAATAATCGATTATATATTATGAATCTTCACTTCTTCCATGGATATCCTCTTTTTTGATGAATTGTGCATGAATAAATATGAGTTACCTTGTCATGAGCAAAAACTTATTTAGTATAGATAAATTCGAGATACATTCAAATAGGATTAGACTACATACACTCTCAATTATTTCACCTTCATGTGTAGTCAAAAATTATATGACATTGTTGAAGCTCTCTTTGCATTATCGATGATAACTTGAAGGATCTACAATTCCTTTAGATTATTTTCATATTTCTTGGTAATGTGAAATCAATAAAATATCCAAATAATAATGAGGGGTAAATAGAAGCCCTATGAGCATGTGCTAATGAAGACTAAATACAAATCTCATCTAAAGTCTTTATTTGTTCCTAAAGTGGAGCAATCATATCATTTTATTTGCTCTATTTGTGCATATATTTTTATTCAATATCTTTCCCTCTCTAATCTAAATTGAAATTACAGCTAGCATGCTTTCCTATAATTAGAACTCTCTCTCTCCTTCTAACTTGCGTGTTTCTATAATTGAGTTGGGTGCACGTTACAGGAAATATATCAAGGGTGGAGACAATCTGTCAGTGACTATAATTACATGATAAATTCCTCTAATCACCCCCTCTATGATTCTCCCAATATTTAGATTATCAAGACATGACTACACATTTTATCTCATAGCCAAATGTCTCTTAAGAGGCCATAAGTTGGTTAGTAGTAGGTGTATCTTGTGACTCGCTATCCCAATCAATGAACCATCTATGAAAATGCATATGGATGGGTGTATAAATACTAATATGCAACCCCTTATCTCTATTAGGTCCTAGCACTAATATTTTTAGTAGTCTATATGAATTCTTGAAGAAAAACTTCACACCCATGAGTGGGAAAATGGAAAAAACTTTCATCGCATGTTGTATGAGAATTATGAGGGATAGACATGAGTCATCAACTCCTAAAATTACATAGGTGAGTCCTTTGATCAACCTATAAAGGATTATATATATATCAATATAAGTGATACATGGTGGTTTATTTTATCTCATATCTTAATGTATCTTAAAAAACCAAAAGTTGGTCAGTGAGAGGTGTATCTTGTGACTCACTATCCTAATCAATGAATTATCTATATAGATAGGTATATATGGTTGTATAAATATTATAATAGCCCTCATATTCTCTTTTTTAATATTTGGGACTCCAAGTTGTAGTTTTTCAAACACATTATTTAAGATAATCATCTTGTCCCTGAGTGTGTAAATAGAGCAAATTTTTGTCATGTGTTGTAGGAGAACTATGAGGGGTAGAGACAAACCATCAAATCCTAAAATTTCATAGGTGATTTATTTGATCACCCTTTCGAAGATTTTCCCTAGCATGGGATGAGTGATACATGATGGCATGTTTTATCTCACATCTAAAAAAAAATTTAGTTAGTGGGAAGCATATCTTGTGACTCACTATCCCAATCGACAAACCATCTATGCAAATGCATCTATATGGTCATAAAAATTCAAGAATTTTCCTACTCTCTATCAGGCCTTAGGACCAAAAGTTGAAGTTGGTGAGATGCATCCCTTAATAGAATCATCTCATCCCTTAGTGTGCAAATGAATTGAACTTATACCATGCATTTTAAGATAACTATGAGGAGTAGATATAATTCATCAGCTCCTATAATTTCATAGATGAGTCCTATGAGCACCCCATAGAGGATTATCACTAACATGAGAAGAGAAAGACACTATGGCATATTTTCTATTGTAACTAGATATCTCTTAACTAACTAAAAGCTGGTTAGTGAGAGGCATGTCTTGTGACTCATTATCCCAATAGATGAACTATCTATGTGAACACATCCACATGGGTTTATAAATGATGGAATGCCCCCTCCTCTATCTATTAAGCCCCAAGATTGAAAGTTACAATTATTAGGATGCATTCTTTAATAGAATCATCCCATCCCCAAGTATGAAAATGGAGTGAACTTTCATCACACATTTCAAAAGAAACATGAAGGTTAGAGATGAGATGTTAGCTCCTAAAGTTTCATAGGATATTCCTCTAATAACCCTCTAGAGTATTCTTCCCATCTCATGATTATTGATTCATGGTGATGCATTTTCTCTCATAGCCAAATGTCTCTTAAGGGACCAAAAGTCAGTCAGTAGGAGGCGTATCTTATGACTCACTATCTCAATTGATGACTTGTCTACGTAGAAGTGTCTAGATATGAATTTCAACACTAGATTGAACCAAATTTGTTATTCATCAAGCCTCAAGACTGAAATTTGTATTTGGTCAGACACATCCCTTAAGAGAATCATCTCTTCCCTGAGTGTATAAATAGAACAAAATTATATCATGCAGGTGTATTAGAATCATGAGGGGTAGATATCAGTTGTCAATTATCATAATTTCATAGGTGAGTCATTTAAGCACCCCTTATAATATTATTCATAGCTTAGGATGAACAAGACATAACAATGTATTTTATCTCCTATATAAATGTTTCTTAAGGGACTAAAATTTGGCTAGTGAGAGGCGTATCTTGTGACTAGCTTTCCCAATCAATGAATCGTCTATGCAAATGCATCTAGATGGGCATATGAATGTTGGAATGGCCCACATCCACTCTTTTCTAATCCCTAATATTTAAAGTTTAGTTGGTTGGATTCATCTTTTTAGAGAATCATCTTGTCCTTAAGTGTGCAAACAAAGTGAATTTTCACTATGCATTATAGGAGAACTGTGAGGGGTAGATACAAGTCTTTATCTCTTAAATTTATAAGGGTTAGTCCTCTAATCACCCATTAGAGTATTGTTTCCAAATCTATATGAGTGATACATGGTGACACATTTTATCTCTCATCTAACTGACTCTTAAAGGACTAAAAATTGGTTAGTAGATGTATCTTATGATTCACTAGCCCAATTAATGAACCATTTGCATGGATGCATTTGTATGGGAATGTAGACACTATAATGTCCCCCTCCACTTTTTGTAAGGCCATATGACTAAAATTTATAGTTGGTTATATGCATCCCTTAAGAGAATCATCTCATTCCTAAGTGTACAAATGGAGTGAACTTTTACCACATATTGTAGGACAATCATGAGGGGTAAAGATGAGCCATAAAATCTTATAGTTTTATGGGTGAGTCCTCATAACACCCCTAGAGTATTCTCTCAAGCTCAATCTAGGTGATACATGATGACATGTTTTCTATCAAAAAAATGTCTCTTAACGGATCAAAATTTGGTCAATGGGAGGAATTTCTTGTGACTCCCTAGCCCAATCCATGAACCATCTATGTGAACACATCCAGATTGGCATATAAATTTTATAATGTCCCCCCTCCACTTGTCATTATCCCTTGGGACTAAAACGTACCATTGGTTGAACACATCCCTTAATATGGTCATCTTGTCCCTAAGTGGGCAAATAGAGTAAACTTTCATTGTGTATTGTATTATAATTATGAGGGTTAGAGATGAGTTGTTATCTCATACAATTTCATGAGTAAGTCCTTTGAGAACCCCCTATAGTATTATCCCTAGCTAAAAATGAATGAGACATGATAATGCATTTTTTTATCACAACCAAATGTCTTTTAAGGGACCAAAAGTTGGTCAATGGGAAGTCCATCTTGTGACTCGCTAGCCCAATCAATAAATTTTTTAGGTAGATGCATCTTGGTATAAATGTTGGAATGCCCCCCTCCACTCTTCATTGGTACTCAAGACTAAAAGTTATAGGATATTGAAGGAATTCCTAAAGAGAATCTTCTTATTCCTGAGTGGAAAAATAAATTTAACTTTTAGTACACATTCCATGATAACTATGAGGGGTAGAGATGAATCTTCATTGCCTACAATTACATGGGTGAATCTTCTAAGCACCCTCTGATGATTTTGTGCCACTCAGGATAAAGGAGACACGATGATGTGTTTTCTAGCATAGTCAAATATCTCTTAAGGGACCAAACTTTGGTCAATAGGTAGTGTATCTTATGATTCTCTAGCTCAATCAAAAAATCATCTACACTGATGCATTTATATGGGTATTTAAATGCTAGAATGGAATCCACCTTCTCTCCATTGGGATATAGGGCTAAAAGTTGTAGGTGGTCAAAAGCATCCTTGAAGAGCAGCTTCTCATGTCTGAGTGGGAAAAGGGATCAAAATTATAGTTTATATTATAGGAGAATATTGAGGGGTATAGATGAGATGTCATTGCTTACATTTTCATGGGCAAGTCCTTTAAACACCTCCTAGAGTATTATGTTCCATTTGGGACAAGGTAAACATGACAGTGTGTTTTCTCTCATATCCAAATGTCTCTTAAGAGACCAAAAGTTGGTCAATGGGTAGTGTTTTCACTTGTATTTTCACTTTTTGAGGATAAGTCTCAGCTCTCCTCATCCAAGTGGCACAATTGAAACATATCTAGGCTTGTGGGTAGCCCAATGATGAGGTGAATCTCTAGGTAGGGATAGCTCCCTTGATGTACCACTTGTAGAACATTACTACACTTAAATTTTGTGAGAGAAAATGGAGAAATAAAATTGAAATAAAAATATCCTAAGGGAGGTGATACACCAAATTAGCTGATGACTACCAACTAGTTGCATGTTACACATGAAAACAAGGGACTAACCAAACATACACTTCTCTAATCTACATTTTTTAACATCAATATTTCATTATGATATTATGGATAAATGTCTGGGATATGAGGACTAGATAAGAGGATTTGAATATAAATAGTGATTATAATAACTCACTCAACCTTGACACTTCTTAGAACACTTCACATGACCTACAAAAAGAAGCTTTCCAACTGCAAATAGGGTGAAAGAATGAGACAACATGCCAAGGAAACAAGAGTAATCAATAAGAAAGATAAATCATACAAGAAATAAACATTATGATTAGTTATGGAAGAGGTAAAAATTAGTAGTCTTATTGATCAAATGGAATGCAAATGATCAGGGATTCACCATACTCAGGCGGAGCATAGTTTATAAAGGCCAAAATGGTTAGTTCTTATAGAACTTGAGAGAGAGATGAGAAGAGAGAAGTCCAAAGTTCATAAGGACACTTGTCAAGATGATAAAATTAGTTAATTTTGCATGATAAATTAATTTTAAATTGATCATGCAAATTTAGGAAACACAAGTGTCACCCCAAGTCATGAAACTCTTAAAATGTGGTGTAGAAGTTCTCATTCTGGCTCAAAAAATTGCCTTCATGATTTAGCCCTATTTAAACATCCCAGAACTAATTAGGGATAGGTATTATTATTTAATGAGATTAAATTCTTCCATAAATGCCTATCCATTCATTTTTTTTAGTCCTAGTCATCTGGAATATAAAATCTTCGCAAAATGAGCTATCACCATCTACAGTCAAGAAAACTCCTCTTTCCCACACCTTGCACACTTGGTCTTAAATTTGGATTTATTTTCTCATGAAAATACATAAAATTTATTGGATGACATGTTTTAATACTCTTTATGACCTTATAGGCATCACTCACATCTTAAAATCAGCTTACTTGAAGTTTTCCACCCTTCTCACTACCTTGGTCACTATGCCAGTTTTGACTAGTTGAGATGCAGCAGCTACTTGAGAAATTTAAGAGTTTTTATGAGGCATTAAATTGATATTGGAAGTTATATTAAGTATTAATATTCCATTACATATTATTTTAATATTTGTAAACCTCCTATAACCTACACAATGCACAAAATGGTCAAGAAAACTTTTTTTTTACCCATATGAGACCAATCTACAAACCTATGGTGATTGGATCTTCAAATCAACTCCAAAACTTAAAAAAATGGTGGGTAACCTATGATAATATATTAAAATACATCTATAATCAACATTATTAAGTTAATTGTATGTACTTGTCCAAACTAAGGTAAAACTTATAGGGTGTATAGATTAGTAAGCAGAAAAACACAGTCAACTTCTTAGAAATGGTTCATAAAGCATAGGTCACCATTCCTCTACAAAAAAACATCAAATTTAATTTCATTGATTATATAATACACACACAAGATCATTTTTCTTGAAACCTCTCTTGTTAACCATACCAAGTACAAACCTGAAGACTGATTTTGTGTGTCTAGAAGGGTGAAGGAGTAGAATGATTTTAGCTAAAAATTGGAACTTATAGAGAATTTTAAATGTATAATTGAGATTTATAAATCTATAGATACATTCCATGGATTTTTCCCACGTGTCACCTTCTCCTATGGGTTATACAAGTGCCAAACTCTTCTCTTTTCCCAAGAAAATTGATCTTTCTTCTGAAGAACCTATCACTTTCGATTATGAATAGTTGATTTAAGGCATAATAGGACACATGGAATGTGACATCATCATTTTTAAATATTCACACTTCCCAAGGAGGCTATATAACTCATTTAATGCTCCTTTATGACCTTCAAAATGACTCAAAATGATATAAGGACTAAAATGACTAATGACCAAGGCTAATATGACATTAAAGTAGATCAAATAGATATCATATACCCTATGAAAAAATATTACACTCATAAAACATCTAAAAAATCAAATTTTAACCTATAGGGGTCCTAATTTGACCTAAAGGGTTAAATTTGGTCAGTAAATTGGTAACTCATAGGGGTAGCATGCCTGCTATGCTAACTAGACCAATAGCCTTATCAATCTATTCGGCTTATGAAGCCATCTAAAGTCTAAAACACACAAGAGGACTTTGACCATTGACCACAATCTTTGATCAAGACAAGACCACTTGACTAACTCAACCATACAAAATAAAGAACACACACAAGCAAAGCAAACACACTAACAAGACACACATATGTGCTCAAATAAAATACAAAAAGCATAAAGAAAACAACTATGTATAAATAAAAATTAAGCATACCTCCCTCCTGGATCAAATGGGAAGTTTGAAACCTTCCTTGTTTCATGACATGAAGGATTTAGTGAGACATGGAGCCTTTTATCCTTTAGCATTGATGCCTCCATCTTCATGGTGTTTTCCAACTTCATTGGCATGATGTTTAATGAGAACCAAGAAACTCCATAAATTTTGACTATGGAAATGGACTCTTCTTGAATCTAAACTATCTCAACCTTCTCATGTACTTGGTCCTTGATGTGCAAGTTTGAAAATATGACAATCCTCTCAGCATTTCTCTCCACCTTGGCATAATTTGTTTGATGTTTGGAAGCACCAAGCTTTCCTTCACCATATCCCCACCTCCCTAAATGTGGTTTTACCTCAAATGGAGCCATTTAATATATTTTAGGTGCAATAAGATCTATCTTGGCATCATTATCCATGTCTACAACTTCTTATACACTAGCATCATCAAATAGAATTATGAAAGTAGGTTTTTTACCAGCACAATGTGCTTCATATTTATGTCTGATTGAACACTCAAGATGATGTTTATTAGACTCATCAAAAAAAAATTCATCAAATGTGCAATCTTTTGGAGAAGAAAAATCTTTACCCAATTATCAAATTCCTTACATATGGCATTAAACTTCTACCATAAATATTCTTCCTCATAAATGTCATCTTCAAGAGATATCTCCTCTTCCTTGGTCTCATGAGACTCTCTTAGGACTTCCATTTCTTGAGGAGTGACTTGACCTTCATCCTTATGTTTGATAGTACACTCCACTTAATTATTTAGATGGTCATCTATAACTTCATGATCAAACATGGAGTCTTCTTCAAATACCTCTCTCTTCAAGTCTTGGCCATGTTCCTCATGGATACACATCCCCTTAAAAATGGAGTCATTAGATTCTGCTTCATGGACACACATTCCTTCAAATATGGAGGCATCAGCTTGTGGATTATCCTTTTTTTCACAAAGGGGAGTCCATATGGTGATTTCTTCCTCATAGTCAATCATGAGATCTTCTTGATCAGCCATGAATTTAATTTTCTCTTCTTCACTTGCTTCTCTCAAGATAGGCTCTTACTCAAGAAGGGGTGAGGTGGAAGGTTGATGGATAGGCTCATGTGAAGGAGATGGAATGTGATGTGTATTATAATGTTGATGAGTTAGATATGGAGTGTGGGATGAAGGCAAAGGCTTATGAGTGGATTTGGGAAAGAGAAAATCATTAGTAAGCTCATAGGAAGTGAATTCTTGAGATAATTAGAAGGAGTAGCATCTACATGAGTAGGAGTTACATCTTTCCAATAATATCTTTGTGTATAATCCATGGAATCATCTGATTTCATATGATAAAACTCATAAGAGTACTCTTGAGGTTGATATGCATCATGGTATGAATGATAGGGCTCATATTGGAACTGATAGAGAGGTGTTTCTTGATAGGTTTTTTGGTAACCTTCCTCATAGGGTTATCCAAAAACATGGCATCTATATGGAGAGGGAAATTAAGGGATATAGGGCTGCCATGGCTCATAGGATTTATAGCCATTTTGATAGGACTATTGAGGGGTAAAAAGTGATTCATAACAAGGTTGATAAGAAGGTTCATGATAGGAGTATTGGCCATAGCTATCCATATCAACCTCATATGTCAAAGAAAATACAAAAAATGATCAAAATTTTCAAATAGATATACCTATGTTGCTTACAACCAAAAGTTATCATTTGGAGTCACCATTGGTGTTAGCTTGATTGCTTTCAAAAGCTGATTAGAAGAAAGACACACCAAAAATATTCCCACTCTCTTGAACCTTGGTCTTATTGGGCATGCCAAAAAATATTTTCACTTGGATTTAGACCCTTTGATGAGATGTCTCATCTCTCCTCATCCAAGTGGCACAATTGAAACATCTTTAGGCTTGTGGGTAGCCTAAGGATGAGGTGAATCTCTAGGTAGGGATAGATCCCTTGATGTAACACTTTTAGAAAACTACTACACCTAAACTTTGTGAGGGAAAAGGGAGATATAAAATTGAAATTAAACTATCCTAAGGGAGGTGATACACCAAATTAGTTGATGACCAGTTGCATGTTACACATGAGAACAAAGGACTAACCAAACATACACTTCTCCAATCTACATCTTCTCACATTAATATTTTATAATGAGGTTATTGGTAAATTTCTAAGCTAGGAGGAATAGTCAAGAGGCCTTGATTGGTAATATTTAATATTCTAACTCACTCAACTTTGACACTTCCTAGAACACTTCACATGACCTATACGAAGAAGCTTTCTAACTATAAATAGGGTCAAAGAATGAGACAACATGTGAAGGAAACAAGAGTCATCACTAAGCAAGATCAATCATCCAAGTAAAACACATTATGAGTAGTTATGGAAGAGGTAAAAATTAGTATTATTATTGATCAAATGTATGCAAATGAGCAGGAATTCACCATACTCAAGTGGAGCATAGTTTACAAAGGCCAAAATGGCTAGTTCTTATAGAACATGAGAGAGAGAGAGAGAGAGGAGAAAAGAGAAGTCCAAAGTTCACAAGTACACTTTTAAAGTTGATAAAATGAGTTAATTTTATATGAAAAAGTAATTTGAAACTAATCATGTAAATTCAGGAAGCACAAGTGTCACCCCAGGTCATGAAACTCTTGAAATGTGGCATAGGAGTTCTCATTCTAGCTCAAAAAACTACCTTCATGATTTATCCCTATTTGAACATCCCAAAACTGATTAGGGATAGGTTTTATGATTTAAATGAAATGTAATGATTCATAAATTCCTCTCCATGCATTGGTTACAGTCTTGGTCATCTAGAATCTTCCCAAAATGAGTTATCACCATCTGTAGTCAAGAAAACTCCTCTTTCCCACACCTTGCACACTTGACCTCCAATTTGGATTTATTTTCCAATGAAAATCCATAAAATTAAGTTTATGACATTTTTTAAGACTCTCCATGTCCTTATATGCATTAAGAACACCTTAAAATTAGCTTACTTGAAGTTTTCCACCCTTCTCACTAGTTTGGTCACTATGTTAGTTTTGACTAGCTGAGATGAAGTGGTTGATTGAGGCATTTAGGAGTTTTTATGAGGCATTAAATTGACATGGATAGTTATCTTAAGTCTCAATCTTCTATTCCATGTGATTGGCATCTTTTGAAACCTCTTTTAACCTGCATAATGTACAAAATAGTCAAGAAAACCTTGTTTGTACCCATATGAGACCAATCTACAAACCTGAGGTGATTGGCTCTTCAAATCAAATCCAAACTTGAAATAAATTATTGGGAACATGTGAGAATAGATTAAAATACATCTTAAATTGATATCATCAAGTCAATTGTATGAACTTATCCAAATCAAGGTAAAACCTATAAGGTGTACAGATTAGTAAGCAAAAAAATATAGTCAACTTATTCAAAATGGTTCATAAAGCATAGGTCACCATTCCTCTACAAACAAACATCAAATGGAATTTGAATGAGTGTGCCATACATCCCCAAGATCATTTTTCTTGAAACCTCTCTTGTGTACCTACCAAGTACAAACCTAAAGACTAGTTTTATGTGTCTAGAAGGGTGAAGAAGGAGTAAAATAGTTTTAACTCAAAACTGGCACTTTCAGAGCATTTTGAACATGGAATTGAGCTTGAGTAATCTGGATAGACATTCCATATCCTTCTCTCATGTGTCACCTTCCCCCATGGGTAATACAAGTTTTAAATTCTTCTCTTTTCCCAAGAAAACTATTCTTTCTTCTAAAGAACTTATCACTTTCAATTATGAACAATTGATTTAAGGCACAATAGGACACATGGCATGTGACATCACCCTTTTTAAACCTTCACACTTCCCAAATAGGTCTTAAAACTCATTTAATGTTCCTTTATGACTTTAAAAATGATATAAGAACTAAAATTACTAATACCCAAGGCTAATATGACATTAAAGTAGATCAAATAGATATTACATACCCTATGACAAAATAATATACCCCTAAAACATATAAAAAGTCAAGTTTTTACCTATAGGGGTCCCAATTTGACCTGTAGGGTCAAATTTGGTTAATAAGTACCATATCATTTGACTCGCTAGCCCAATCGATGAACCATAATTAACAACACATATGGATGGGTGTATAAATGTTATAATGGCCACCCTCCACTCTTTGTTGGGATCTAAGGTTGAAAATTGAAGGTGTTTATAGTCATGCCTGAAGAGAAGCTTCTCATTCCTAAGTGATAAAATCGAGTGAACTTCTATTGGACATTTCAGGAGAACCATGAGGGGTAAAGACAAGTCATCAATGCTTATAATTACATAGTGATTCATATAATCACCCATCAAATAATTTTTTCCACTTGAGATGAGGGAGTCATGATTATGCATTTTCTCTCATGGCAAAATGTCTCTTAAGTGACCAAAAATTTGGTCATTAGGTAACATATATTTTGACTTGCTAGCCCAATCGATGAATCATCTTCACCGACACATTCAGATGGGTGTATAAACATTATAATATCCATATTATACTTTATGTCAGGCCCTAGGATCAAAATTTATAGGAATTTGGATGCATCCCTGAATAGAAACTTCTCATTACTAAGTGGAAAAATGAAGTGAACTTCTAACATAATTTGAAGGAAAATCATGTGGGGTAGAGATGAGTTGTCAATGCCTATAATTGCATAGGTGAGCCCTATAATCACTCCTTACAGGATTCCATGCCATTAAATATGAGGTAGACATGGTGATTGTTGTGTCTTGTAGCCAAATATCTCTTAAGAGACTGAAAGTTGGTTAGTCGATAGTGTATCTTTTGACTCGCTACCCCAGTAAATAAATTGCCTTGGCTAATAAGTTTAGATGGGAATATAAAAATTGGAATGGTCACCTTTCACTCTCCATCAAGCCTCAAGGTCTAAATTTTTAGGCATTTAGAGGTATCTCTAAAAATAAGCTTCTCGTTCCTAAGTGGTAAAGTAGCTTGAACTTTTGACATGCATTTTAGGATAACTATGAGGGGTAGAGATGAGTCATCAGTGCTTAAAATTACACATTTGAGTCTTTTAAGCACCCCTAAAGCATAGTGTGCCACTCAGGATGAGGGAGACATGGTGGTGTATTTTATTGCATAGCTAAATGTCTATTAAGAGACCAAAAGTTGGTTAGTGGGTAACATATTCTTTGATTCACTAGCCTAATCGATAAATCATCTTCACTGACATGTTTGGATGGGCATATATATACTGTAATAGCCACCTTTTTCTCTCCATAGGTATTTAGAGTTAAAAAAATTATGCATTTGGAGGCATCCCTTAAGAGAAGCTTCTCATTCTGAAGTAGGAAAATAGAGTGAACTTATTATGTGTATTGTATGAGAACTGTGAGGGATAAAGATGATTTATCAGTGCCTATATTTACACAAGAGAGTCCTATAAGCATCCCCATAATATTATTTCCTACTCAATATGATGGAGACATGATGGTTTATTTTTATTCATGGCCAAATGTCTCTTAAGATACCAAAAGTTGGTCATTGGGTAGCATCTCTTTTGACTCGCTATCGCAATTGATGAATCATCTTCACCAACATGTTTGGATGGACATATAAATGTTGGAATGGCCACACTCCACTCTCCATTAGGCCCCAAGATCAAAATTTATAGGTGTTTTGAGGCATCCCTAAAGAGAAGCTTCTTGTTCCTAAGTGGAAAAATGGAGAAAAATTCTAGCACACATTACAGGAGAATTGTGAGGGATAGATATGAATTATTAACACCTATAGTTGCACGTGTGAATCCTCTAATAACCCCTTAGAGGGTTTCATTCCACTCAATATGAGGGAAACACAATGATGTATTTTATCTCATGATAAATTATTTTAAGAGACCAAAATTTGGACAGTGGGTAGCATATCTTTTGACTCGCTAGCCCAATCAACGAACCATCTTAGCCAACATGTTTAGATAGGTAGAGACAAACTATCATCTTGTATATTTATACATATGAGTCTTATGAGCCCCCAAAAATATTTTCTTCCAATCAAGATGAGAAAATAAATATCTATTCAACACGTATTACTTTTTAAGCTTCTCTTTGTTTCAAGAAGATAATCTTCTCTACTCATGGCACCAACCATGTGAAGGTAAAAGCTCATCTAGTACCACTAACCTACATAAAACAATTTAGTAAAATATTTAAACAATAATAAATATATAATGACAAAATAATTCAAAAATCAAATACACTAAATCAAATAAGTTAACTTTAGTAATTTTAAAAACCAAAAACATTGAATACTAATCTTATCAAGTCAATCCAATGTACCTTCAAGATTATTTCTATTTTTAAGTGTTTTAAGAATCGATTCAAGCTCAGATTCACAAACTTTCTGTAATTTTTTGTTGTGAGGATTTATACAAAATTTGATCATTTGAATATTTGTAGTGATAACCAATTTTGAATAATAAAGTGCCACCCTATGTGTTTCAAAGTCCTCAAATAACCATTGCTTTACTTTTTTATGAAATTATCTATGAAGCCAAGTTACTGTAACCACCACATATATAGTTGGATAAACTAGGTCTTCTCCATCCATGATAGTTGTGGCTAAATTTTTTTACCTCTACACAATGAGACAAGTAATAGTTTGTTCCCTCATCATTGTCCTTAGGTGTAATTATTTTAAAAACTTGCCCTATAATTTAAAGTATAATTAATTTTTAAGGACATGTAGGAAAAATACAAGATATCACTAGTACTTAAGGATACATTTAAACTATAAATAAATTGTACCTAATTGCATAAGATATGATATATGGTTAAATTCAACTGATGATGTCATTTCATGATCTCCCAGTGGTCAAAATGAATCACTAGTCTCCGTAAAAGTTATGGGTCTACAATACCATTCATCAACCCATTATTTTGACTCACATTCATTCCAATTAAATTCTATACATCCTAAATAAAAGCATGCCATATCCCTAGTATAAATAGTATATGAATTAGAATTTAAGATTCAAATGGAGTGGAAAATACTCGACTTAAGTATTGTATTTTAACCGTCATGCACTTTATTATCTTCTTCCTTCATTAACCAAAATAATCTTCACACATGAGAATATTTATTTGATCTATGAGAAAAAAATTGAGTCACAATACTTGCAACATCAATCAAATTAAGATCATCCTTGTGCATTCTCTACTCTTTTTTAAGGGCTCTTTTTACACATGCACCTGCACCATCATGTTCCCGTTTGCTATGCCTAGCCTCAAAGAAACTCTAAAAATGTTGAACCCCATTCTTCTTATGCATTATTTTTAACTAGTAAAATATTAGATATTTATTAAAATACCTTACATAATTATCTAACCAAATTTAGTGTGTATTAAACATGATTTCTCTTACATTCATATTTCTATAAAATATCTCAAAACAATTTTGAATAAACTTTGGAGAATGTGATCTATCATCACTCATATAAAAGAGGTACTCCCTCAAAATCTTTTTGTTATCCTCTATGATATCAAGTGCATGTTTGAATGAAATATACATAAAAATTTTAACTTGAATTGAATTATAGGATTGGGATTGAACCTCATTATGTGATTGTAGTGTATATTTTTTATCTATGTCCATAACCAAAACAATGGTCTCAACTAAAAAATTATCTTTACAGAACTTGAATTGATTATCTAACCATGTTGTCTTGTGTGTGTGTGTGTGTGTGTGTGTGTGTCTTGCATATTGGTAGATAATATTGTTCTTGAATTCAAACATGAAATTAGATACAGATACTTGGGTTGTAACCAACTCACATCTTGATGACTCTTTTTCATCTTTTAATACATACTTTACAAATTTGTACTTATTAAAATCAACTAATTTTTTTCCAAATTCATGTGAAATTTAATCATGTATATAAATAGTCAAATGTGACAAACCACCACAAGTGTTACATATTCCATCTAAAACTTCTTTGGACAAAAAATTGTCCCTTGGGTCTTTGATATAAAATACTTGGGATTAACTCTCTTGACATTTTAGGTGGGGAAGCCATCATACATTTCTACATAATCTTGTCAGTATGTAGAGTACAACGTATATGATGAAAAATATCAAATTGCATATAAAATTCAATATAGATCCTACAACAATATGTGGTGCATGTTTGATTGATTTTAATGTAGAAAGGCTTGCATATCTCAAATGACCTTTAGTTAATTATCAATCGCCCATTAAATTTTTCAATAAATATTCTATAAAATTATGTTTGGGTCATGTCCAGAAAAAAATTCCATGTGGCTCACAATTTTTTTAACCTTTTATTATTTTAACATATTTTACATTAGATGAGACCCTTGTGTTGTCATGCCAAAAATTTGAATCAAATGTCTTAGTCCTTCAACTAACACATTATCTTTTCATGGGAGTTTACCACTAAATGCCCAACAATTTATGAGTAAAGGGTCATCAAGCCTTGTTCTTATTTTTATGGAATTTATTAGAGTTTTCCTATTCAAATTTAGGGATGTACTTGTTTGACTAATAAATCAAACTCTATATGTTGACTTACTATAGATTATGTTATTACTCATACAGCCACATTACTATCTTTTTTTTAGTTTTATTGCTTATTACATTAAATATTTTTTTTACTATTGCATTATTTCTTCCCTTGTATTGATTGTTATTAACTCTAAATTATTCATCGCATGGCACATTTTTTACATTTTTATTAATTTAACAAATAGTTGGCATCATTTTGTATGGCTTTTCTTCTCAAATGCATAGTCTCATACACGTTGAGGACGACATTGATATAATCTTGTTGACATTTTACATTCCATATATTTTATTATTTTATCATATATTTCAATAAAATACCTTGGTGTTCATCGCATTATCCTTGGAGGTGTGGGTCTAGGCATTAAGTTATTTTTTATTAAATTGGATAGTGTTAGCACTTCAACCATAGAAGGGATATTAGAGTGTTGTTTAGGTACATTAGACCCTATAGGCAAAGTTAATTCCTCTTCATTATGATAGAGATGAATTGGGAACATTAGGTGATGTTGATTATCATCATGCTCAAAAACTTCATTATAGATGGATGTTTCATTATATTATGCTTCTCCATGTGTTTTATCACTCAATTAAAATTCATTAGTTAGATGTCCTATATTTTGAATTTCATCATTTAACAAGGATTGATTGACTTCTCTTATCTTATTTAAAGACATATCTAAATTAAATTTTATAGAATTGGGAATGTTATTTTCATTTGAAATATTACTTGGTGTGGAGGAAGTACCTTCGCCTTGTCTAGAAGCCCTTATGGATGCTCTCCTATCTACTTGTATTTTTCTTTCTTTTTCTTTCTTTCTTGACTTTACTTTCCTCATTTTTTAGCTCCTTAGTTGATCTTTTATGGTGACAATCTGACCCCATTATTTATCTTTACACAAATAAAACCAAGTCTAGAATAAAAATCAAAGAAATTATAGTAATTGAGACAAAGTAAATAGAGAATTTATAGAGTGCAGTAGTAAAAACCAATTCTAAGTTTATAAAATGAAAAATGAATGGGTGAATTTCATGGGAAAATAAGTAAGATTCGTGAACTACAAATGACGTACGCTCTTTTAAAAATCATGCACACCCTATGAAGTGGTAGTTCTAAATGGGTGATTCCATTTAATTACCTTTTTGTCTTCAAAAGGGCATACACCTTTTATAGAAGGGTGGACACCCTTTGTAAAGGGTGTATGCCCTCTGAATTCCCTTTGAAAAGGGCATATGCCATTTACATAGGGCATTTTCCCTTATATAAAGGGTGTATGCCCTTTTAAGATATCAATGATTTGATATTTCTACTTTCCCTCCAAAATTACTTTTGTTTTAAGCATGAGGGGTCCGAACTTAGATTAAAACCTTTCATTGACCAACCCAAATGATTTTTAGTAAATTTGTGTCTTTTTCATCTTTTCCAACACATCTGATCAAGTAGCTTTTATTATTTAAAAACATTATATGGGTTTGGTAGAGGAGAAATTATAAATTTTGATTTTTTTAATGTTAAACTTTTATTTCTGATTATTAATTAATTTCTACACAACATACCTCATTATAGACTATATACATATCGTTACAAATACTGTTATAACTTTTTGACTATTAATCAAAAGTTTATAAAACTTATATCTCAGCAATCTACACACCGTTAGTTATGCTTTAAAAAATAATATTATTTTTCATGAAGTTAAGGTTAAAAATTTATCTTCGTACACTTACAATTTCAATTTTCTAGTTGTCTTCACTTGTATATATATATATATATATATATATATATATATATATATATATATATATATATATATATATATTAAAAAATTAGTAGAAAATATTCTCAACAATTTTTAATGTTTCCTATATCCATATATGAAATTTTATATAAAAATTCATTTGTTTACTCAAAAAAAGTGTGTCCGAACACATGCGGTCTTCATATCTTTTCACAAAAAGTAACAAGTCATTGTCATAAATGCATCAATTTTGCATACTTTTATCATCTGGTTATTGAAAAAAAATAGAAACTACATTCAGAATTTCACAATTCATATTCTTATGTTATTGTCAAACTCTTTTTCCATGTGTCTTTAAAATTCTCTCTAATTTCAACTATTATTATTTTCAAAAGAAAAAAAAGTGTTGCTTAAAGCCCCCCCCCTTTTTATCCACCATTATACTGCATCTACCTACAAAATGGTCAGCAAGGGAGAGCTAAGGAGAAATGATGAAGTCACAGATGTGGGGGATGAGGGATCTGTTAGTGAGAACATAATCAACAATGTTTGCACCACTAACATAGGGAAAACAAGTGAATCTACCAAAGTTAGGGAAGTAAGGAAGCCCATGGAGAATGTGGACGCTCTCAGATTCACCCAACTAGAGAAGGTGTTTGTAGATGATATTTTATGATTATATAGAGCCTCAATCTTTTACACTTGGTAAACTCAGACCTTAGTTGTTCCTCTCAATTCTTTACCTTTCTTGCTTTTGAAAGTTTCATATCTACTCTATCTTTGTGCCTCTTGACCTATATCTCTTATTCTAACTAGTCTTATGTTGATGACCTAGGTCTTTTATATTTCCCAGAATGCTTAAAATGTACTTATCTTCCATCTCTATGAGTTTATAACATGTACCTACTTTCTTGCTCCTTAGACACTAATGATCAAGACAAACAATACCATCAATGTTGCTTTATTATCCCAACGTAATTCTCTAGTGCCTTAAAGTCATCTAATTTGTAAATGAAACATATCTTAATGGTTGACTTAAGTGCTTTAATGTGAGTTATTACTCCAAAGGGATTGATATAAATACAAGATCAACCCTCATTCATTCCTCACCTACAAAAACCTAATAACACAGGGACAATACGAAGTATTCTTACCAAAGAACATTCAATTGAACAAGTCTTCCCTATTTATTCATATTTATATACCAGTCATAGGGATTGCACATCTATAGGTCTAAATTACTAAATGAGTAGCCCATGAGCCCAATTTTCCAAGTTACAAGCTAGGTCATTATTGTACTTACTTTGCACATATTGTATGATTCACACATAAACCAACACATAGTGGAGAACTACAAAAGTTTGAAGCCCTCTTGTGGAGTATTGGATATGTAGGCAGTACCCTGTTATAGTAGGGTATTTGGGGTCAGCTTGACACCATATGCCCACTAACCCATTTTTCCCCAAGGTCACTATGAAGATGAAAAACTCAGGTTTTTTAATTTCACAGAGAGACAATCCATGACCTAGATTTAAATGCACAAAATCAAAGGAGAAATAAAACACAAAAGCATCCAGGTGGTCACATCCTATTTTAGTATATATTTGGTACAAGACACTAGCATCAAACCTAGACAGTAGTGTCGATGTAACTATCCTAAGCTGACATTATTATCCAGAGTACCAAAAGTACCAGACCTAGAATCTAACAATTGTTCCAAAATCTACTTCTAGCCTACTTTCTACCTGTTCTAGATCTAGAACTACATTAGCATCAGAACAAACTAAGTACATCACTTCTTTGTCATTTATATATCTAACATAGTTGCACTTTACATATTTAGACTATATCAGTATAATAAATTTAGTGTATGCTTATATCTAAGTTTAGCACCCAAATGGCCTACTATAGATCTAATTATCACCCTTGTGCATTGTCATTTCTATATTCTTGACCCTATCTACCTAAGTAGGGTCCACATTCAATTTAGGGTTAAATAGTGTCTCCTATAGGCTATAAATGTATAATTCCTATCAATAGAAGATCTTTTTAAACCAAACTCCTCTAGATATAACTCATGAAGACATAACTCATCTAGAGCAAGGTCATGAATAGGCTTCTGGAGTTTCTTTGTATGGGCATTAAAATCGACCAAAAGAATGATATTGCCAATAATAAAGTATTAAGAGATATATGGATATAGGTCAAATATGGGTCTCCATCAACATGAATGATGAATGGGTATTGGATGGGGGGGAGTAGCATACAACTATGAAGACATCTTGAAAATACATGAACCCCTTTAAATCTATATCCATAAGTATCTAGAGTGGGCATTAGAATCCACAAGTGAAACTTTAAATTTGAGGCTACCTCGAATGAGGTAAGCCATACCACCTGAGCCATGGACACCACCTAATCTATGTGTCTCATGAAGAGAAGATGAAACCCATGAGTACGCTATGACTAGAGGTAGGGCTTGTTTAGGTTCTCATGGGTATCTATGAGGAAGATGACATTGTAGGAAGTAGTAACATCCTAGAAGGCACCTGAAAAATATTGTAAAGCACCATTATAATTCCAAGAAGCAATGGAGATGCCATCATCACCCACCAAGACCAGAGGTATTTATTATGATGAAAATCTAGGGTGTGACCACCTATTAGGGGAAGAATCATGAATGACATCACTATAGTCTCAAATAACAACCTACTTTTTCTCCTTGGCAGTTATAACCTTAATATGAGATTTCTTAAGCTCCTCCACCTAGAGTCATGTGAGATCTACATTTACATAGTTTTTTTGTGAGAGGAAAATGAGTTTCTTTTTTACTTTGAGAGATTTCAAATGCTCTTCTATAGTTTATAATTGGATAATAAATGTGTTTTCTAAAAAATTCCAAGTTTTGTTAAGGGAGATGTCTTGTAAGTCAAAATATTCATGCAAGAGCATGTGCCGTACTTATAAGGGATTGGCTAATTTAGGGAGGACACAAACACGAAAGTTAAGTGCCTTGGTTTGATGTGCCTTTCCTTCTTCAAACTTTGCTTGGACAACCATTTCCACAACATGAAGAGTCATATTTCCCTTAACCACTTGTACCCATAAATTACATTCTTCGACCTATTTTTTGATAGATTATTGTTGGGTTGTGGTTTCCTTTTTAAGGTGTTCATGTTGAAGTATTATATTTGATTTCTTATTCTAAATTTATGAAACCACTTCACTAATTTGTTGAAGGCATGGATAATCATCGGGGGTGGCTTGGGTTTGTTCAAGATTAGTTATTTTTTCTTGTAAATCAACAATAATACCATATTGCTCCTATAAATATGTTTGAAACAATGAAAAAAGGTCTTGTATTCAAAATCTAGAGCCTCGATTTCTAATATTTGGATACAAATGCTATTGTATTTGAATTTCAAGATCAGTGCCTTATGATAGTGAGGAGTTTTAAACTCCTGTGTAAGAGGGAAATCCATTTAGTTTTTTGTACAAACATGTAGGTATATTGAAAGCTTAAGACTGGACTGTATTTTTGTGTTCTTGGAGAACTCAACTATACAAGATTGAAGCAATTATAGATTAAGGCCTAAATCATGTTCGAAATGCTTATCATATTCTCATGGAAAACTATTCTACTATTTCCTGCATAGAAATTATCCACATTTTGTTCTATTCATCCATGTTCTATTTTATTCACATTTGCTATTGTTTGTGACTAGTATTTCCCTATCTATAACTCTACCATAAATTAGACATGTTTTAATCTGGTATGCTCACCAAGTCTACTCTAGAAACATGCCTTATTGTTTGTGTTTGGTCTACTTGACCTTGACCTCAATTTATAACTTTTGTAAATGAAATGTGGCTCAATCGAGAGCTCTAAAAAATGTAACGTGTCCAAACCCTGTTATGTGATTTGTGACCCTCTATTTGCATCCTTCATTATGTCCTCTATTTTCATCCCTCTTTTCTCTAAAATAGGAAAATAACCCCCCTAACTATCTTCAATAAAACACAAATCGCTCTTAATCTTTAAATGCAAATAGAATGCAAAAGGGTATCAAAACATTTGACCCCTCCCATGGTAGTCTCGCAAAGGAAAATTTTCCCTGGTTTTTTTTCATAATATTTTATATTTATTTTAAAAATGTATGTGTCAAAATCAAACAAAACTTAAATATCTAACTCACAATTATATTGAATAAATTTTTTTAAAATAATCCATTTAAAAATTTCTCAAATTAATCCAAAAAAAATTGATTAAAATTAATTCCTAAATATACTAAAATTGTCTGATGTTCTTAAAATTATAATTATAAGGAATAAAAAAATTTATCTAAAAAGTTAGTTGAAGTTAATTCCTAAAATATACTAAAATTATCCCATACTCTTAAAATTATAATTATAAGGAATCAATTTTTTTTCTTTTTTTAAAGCTAAAAATATATTTATCCTTTGTAAACAAGAGTCAGATATGCTTAACCCCTAAAAATGGGCTTGAGCTAATCAAACTTAAATTGATCCATGGATTCAGTGATCAAACTTGTCCTATTATTTGATTTAGAAAAGGATGAACCAAAAAATAAATTCGTCATGATATTTAATTTCGTCGTGATATTTAATTAAGTGAAAGGTTAATTCCTAAAATATACTAAAATTATCTGATACTCTTAAAATTATAATTATAAGAAATCAAAAAATTTACTTAAGAAGTTGGTTGAAGTTAATTCCTAAAATATACTAAAATTGTCCCATACTCTTAAAATTATAATCATAAGGAATAAAAAAAAGTTACTTTTTTTAAATCTAAAAATATATTTATCTTTTGTAAACAAGAGTCTAATATGATTAACCCCTAAAAGTGGGCTTGAGCTAGTCAAATTTGAAATTGATCCATGGATTCAGTGATCAAACTTGTCTTATTATTTGATTTAGAAAAGGATGAATCAAAAAATAAATTTACCGTGATATTTAATTAAGTGAAAAGTTATATAACACAAAAGGATCATAAATTTTTTAAAGAATCATGAGTGTTCACAATAAAAAATACTTATATAATTTTTTGGTAGTACCTTCTTAAAAATGACTAACCAACGCTTAACATGGACCCCTACCATAAAATATAATTGAAATATGTTCTAAGCATTTTGAAAACTTTTTTTGGCATTGAATTTAAAGATAATTGTCATGAAAAGAGCATTTGTGTCTAGAAAAAATAGTTTAAAGATGGTTATTATGAGAATGTGTAGTTGGAATCTTCACAATTGATTTGAAAGTTTCACGTTTTTAAAAAAAAAAAAATCATTTACAAGATTTTTATGAAGAGTTTTAAAATAGACACCCTACACAATCATATGGAAAGAACCATTAATATATATATATATATATATATATATATATATATATATAAAAAATATTTAATTTATAGTATTGATTCATCCATTTTTATATTTAAATACATCTTTAAAAGAAATTATATTTTTTTAAATTTCACTTCATATTTTATATTATTTTAAAAAATATGATTTTATTTTATAATTAAAAAATTCAAATAAAATAACATAACTATATAATAATTTAAAAATATAAATACAATTCAAATTTAATAGTAGTAGCAGCATTGATAAATGTTCTCCCTTCCATGGATTATATGAAAACTTAAACTAAATTAAATTTCAAAATAATATTTAATTTTAAATCAATATTTACATATCACGGACTCTTTCGCACAAATACGCATTACACTTACCACAATAAAATTTATTCATAAACAACTTACAACACTTTAGAGACTAATTTTTGTAGTTAAATCTCCATTAAATTCATGCCAAGCTAATCCTTGATTTTATGATATGGTTTAGAGAGTTCAAATTAAAAAGAGATTGTAGATATTTCATAGGGCCTATATATATTTCTAATAGATAAATCTTCTTTTATATTTTAATAAATTAATAATTTAATTTATATTCGTAATTATAATTACATCGAGAGGCGTTTCATAATGAAAGAGGTGGTGGAGAAGATCTTGATATTGTAACTGTGTTAGGGAAAATAGCTGACATATTATTTTAATTATATATAATATAAATTAAATAAATTAAAAAATTTAATAAGAGCTGATATGTTTTAATAAGAGCTGAAATATTATTTAAAAATTAACGGACATGACCTTTGAAAAAATAAAAAAATACATAAATATAAATTAAAAAAATCAAATCAATCAAAAAAATTAAATACCGAAAAACACATAGAAGAGAAAACAACGAAAGAAAAAAGGACAACGATACAATTTTGAAGAGAAAATATGGGCCTCAAGGGCAAAATCTCTTCTTTGAAAAAAAAAATTAAGTTTTTTTTCATATTTTTCTGACTCGGGTACGTTCTCATAATCATTTGCATTCATGTTGTTTACAAATTTATTTCTATTAAAAAATTTCAGTGCTGGAAAAGTTCAGGGATAAATTTAATTCAAGGTTTAAAAAATGGTATAAAGATTTGTTCTTATGTCTGAGGTAAGCTCAAACTAGAAATCACTGTTGCGCTATGATTTAATAACCAAATTACCTTTTCTTTGCTCAAAACAACCTTTCTAACTTCTAAACCGCCCTGTCTCATCTCAAAACCACCTATGATATAAACCATTTGCTGTAAAATTTTACCAAAACCATTAACTTAACAAATCCATGGTATTCTTTACAGGGATGGTTTTTTTTATAAAAATCGAATTAACTTCTTAACATAATTAATTATAACTTTTATTAAATAGATAATTTATATGATTTATTGATCAAATTACCTTTTCTTTACTCAAAATCATCTTTCTAACTTCAAAACCACCCTGTCTCATCTCAAAACCGTTTATAATATAAACCCTTTACTGTAAAATTTTACCAAAACCACTAACTTAACAAATCCATGGTATTATTTAAAGAGATGATTTTCTTTTATAAAAATCAAATTAACTTATGAAACTTTTATTAAATAGATAATTTTAATATTACATAAACTTATATTAATATTGATTCTATAATTAACATATCCAAACTCATTAATAGATTATATATGTTATTATTTAGATTATATTATTAAATCAACATTAATAGATCATAAGTTATAATAATTAAACCTACATTAAGATATAATAATCAAGATAAATAATGAACATCATAAGTCATAATGAACATGTATTATTATATGAGCTTTTTAAATTAAAATGGCATTTTGAATTTTTTTAATAATAAAAGATAGAATGTTATGATTAAAAAAATAATCTTTGTTTGTTTGTTATTATTTACAAGTTTATGTTATGATATTAAATATATAATAATAATGTTTGATGTCATGATAAATAAATGAAGTTTATTTTATATATTTTAAGAGTTAAAAAATTGAGATATGTTTTTAAATTTTGTAGATATGGCTAGATCAAAATTGAATTTTGCTAATGAAGAATATTGAAGAGAATATCAAAGAGAACAATAAAGACAATAGTATAGATGAAGACAACAACAAATGACTAATGCATAAAGAGAGGAAGAAAAAAAAACCAAAATGATAATCAAAGATAAAGATTTCAAGGACATAGTACTGAATTGACAGCAGAAGAATTAGAAGCAGAAAAGAGACAATATGCAGACATGATGAAAAAAATTGATTAAAAAAATAATCTTTGTTTGTTTGTTATTATTTACAAGTTTATGTTATGATATTAAATATATAATAATAATGTTTGATGTCATGATAAATAAATGAAGTTTATTTTATATATTTTAAGAGTTAAAAAATTGAGATATGTTTTTAAATTTTGTAGATATGGCTAGATCAAAATTGAATTTTGCTAATGAAGAATATTGAAGAGAATATCAAAGAGAACAATAAAGACAATATCATAGATGAAGACAACAACAAATGACTAATGCATAAAGAGAGGAAGAAAAAAAAACCAAAATGATAATCAAAGATAAAGATTTCAAGGACATAGCGTTGAATTGCCAGCAAAAGAATTAGAAGCAGAAAAGAGACAATATGCAGACACGATGAAAAAAATTGTACACAAACATCTCAAGATGAGCAATATGTATTAAGAACAAGATTACAAAGACAAATATGCTTAGATCAATTGACTGATGCAGAAAGACAACACAAATAAGAACTTCATCGTGAAGCATCTCAGAGGCACTATCATCGATCGATGGATAATGTTGACATAAACTCTGAATAACTAAATTCAATATCGATAGATCGTGTGCTCAAAACACCTGAGAATGCAACTCAAGATGCAATGGATGTTGATGTTGCAAACACTGCACAAAATAAAGATATACAAGAGCAAACAACATCTCCAGCTACAAGAAGAAGACAAATGGAAAATAATGATTTAGAAGAAGTGTCAGCTTTGCAACCTAAAAGAAGAAGAAAAATTCAAGATACAGAAATGGAAATAGAGTAAAATATATCTGATCCCAATGGAATGGTTGGGAGAGATTTGAAAACATTTCAAATGATTTTCTGACATGGCTTATATAAAATTGCTTCACCAAACATGTGTTATATTTGTCAAGAAAGTTATATTGGAATAAATGTTTCTCAAACCCCTGAAGCACCTATATGCAATATATATCGATAAGAGAAAGGTCATCATCAGTTCAGCATCGAATAATATGGATCATGGACCACAACCACTAGAACTTGAAAACTTAACACAATTTGATGAAATGTTAATAGCTCGTGTCAACCCAATCCTACAAGTGACACAGGCAATAGGAGGCCAATATAAATATAAAAGACATACAATCAGTTTTCTGTAAGAAGTAAAAGAAATTACTAAGGTTTTGCTACATCAAATAAAATATTTGCCAATGACTATAGTTCGACGTAGGGATCGACATGGAACAAATTACAACTTTACAGTCAATAGAGAGAAAGTATATGAGGCACTGAAATATAAAATAGAACATGACATATTATATTCAGATGTTCAGATTGATGAAAATGCACTCAATGATCTTACACCAAACTCTGATGAAAATATATTTAACCAGTTGAACTCTGTGCATATGTAATTTTATTCTAATGCAAATAAAGTTGTATTTGTGGGTCCATTGATGGAGATGGATGAAAGAAATATCATTGATCACACAACTTCACTGGCTTCTAAACCCCCTAATGTACCAAGGGAGATGGAATTAATCCATGAATGGTCAAATAACCCTAATGTGGACCTTGGATCACTGATTGATTGATCGAGGATATGAGCATCTCTTATAAATGAGTATGTCACATTAGGATTACTTGATATGGCATTTCCAACATTGTTTCCTGATGGAAGATGTGATTGGATAGAACCACGATTGAAACTAGTACATCTGCACAAATTTGTTAAACATCTATTTCGATATAGGGATCACCATTTTGGCCGACATCCATGATTTAGATATTACATGATGAACATGATCATGAGACATCGTGCACAAAATTCAAGTGTAATGTTCATGAAAAAAGCCTTCAAGAGATGCCAATCATTATTATTAAGTTACGTGAGCATATGGATTATGTACCCAAGTCCCATCTAGCAGATTGTTTGATGTGATTTGGAACCTCGTTGAGGGGTCCAAGGTCATATTGGGCAAAATGTCATGGTGAATTAATGGACATGTTGCATCAAATTAGATCACCTATAATTTTCTTCACATTGAGTGCAGCTAACATGTATTGCCCTAATCTACATGCACTAATGCTAGGAACCCCCCAACAAATCCACAAAAAGCCCAAAACTGGTGAAGACAGAATATTATTGATTATCCTCATACAGTGGCACACTATATGCACATGCGACATTCCATATTTTGTAAGGAGATATTACAAAAAGGAATGAAAGTAAAAGATTATTGGTCTAGATATGAATGGCAACATAGAGGTTCGCCACATGTGCATGGATTCATATGGCTAGAAAGAACACCAAATATAGATAACCTTGATTGGAAAAATGATTTTGAATGAAAAAATGCTGAGAATTACTTCCATTCAATTGTACATGCTTGGAATTATCGAGATGATCCACACCAATGAAATATATATGTATGTTATCAATCATCAGGTAATTTATGTTTTATGCAATATCTATATTTTGTCAATGTAGCTAATAAATTATTATATATTAATAATTGTAGGCATGTCAAAATTTTATGCAACATCCATGTCTTAGAAATACAAGATAGCTTACACAGGTGGATATGGAGCGTGATTACGAAGAGCTACTTAATTGTGTAGAACGATATACAATGTGTAGAGAGGGTGATTGCCTACATAAGAAAAGAGGGAAAATGGTTTGTAGGTAAGATTTTCAATCATATAAATAGTTGTAAAAGAACTATCTATAATATTTGTAAAATAACTATTTATAATATTTGTAAAAGAACTAACAATTGACTTATTATTTCTTCTAGGTATGGTGCACCATAGCCATTGAATTTGAATGGATCAAAATTATATGAAGACTTAGACACAGGAGATAAGAAATTTAAGCCTACAAAAAATGATGACAGAGTCAATACACACAATCGATATATATTACAGTTAAGGAGAGCAAATGTAGATTGGCAACATGTTATGTCTAAACACGCTATGGTCAAATACATTGCTAAGTATGTAAAAAAGGCAAAGAAGAGTTTTGGAAATTATCATCAAATGTTGATGTGGCTTGCAAACATTGAAAACCCTAATGAATTAGTAGGAAAAGTATACAAAAGACTTATAACTGAGACAATTGTTGAAAGAGATATTGGGGCACAAGAAACATGCCACATGTTGTTGGAGCTTCCATTATTAGAGAGCAGTAGAGTATTTATGAACTTGAATGTTCAAGTTAGGTGTTCAAACCTATACACAAAAATGAGGAAGATGATCATGAAGAACATACAGTGTCTTTCATTGATAGATACAAAAATAGGCCTTTTTCCATGGAAAGCATATCAATTATTGAGGCATCTAGATCTTGGACATATAATCCAAGGCAAAAAAAAGACAACAAATGAGAGGCAAGGAGTATTGCAGCTATTGTGAGAGTATTTCCAAGGTTTTCCTTCATCCCTCCACGTGAATCAAATAAATGGATTGATTTCTGTTGGTTAGAGTTATTACTTTACAAGCCATTACGTGATATACAAAGAGATATTGGAATTGATGATGAAGAAATAATTTTGAATTCGGATTCATTCAATTATAACTATTGGCATGTGGAGAGAAGAACACTTCTAGAAGATGTTGAAAGTCATGGTGACACTGAAGATGAGGATAATCAACCTGTTCAACAAAACACAGTAGAACATGAATGGGAAATAATATCCAGGCTATAACGTGGCCAAGTTATGGAAGTTAGTGAGATAGATATGTTGGAAAGAAGAGATATTGATAGACAAGCATTATGGAATAGTGAATATAGAGGTGAAGAATACATAAATAAAGCAATCAAATTCATAAGAACCATGAAAAATAACGGATTTCTTATAGATGATGATATAACACCAATGATGAATTATGAAAGTTTAGGTGCCAAATAAAAAAAAGCAATTGATATGGTTATGACACATTATCATGCAGTTCAAAATACTTCACCCTTATGCATGATAGTCCAAGGAACAACAAGAACTAGAAAATCATATTTAATAGGTGCCATTCATCGAGCTCTTCAAGATGCATCATTTCTAGATCGATCTCCACTTCTATTACTTGCACCAACTAGAGTTGCAGCATTCAATATTGGTGCCTCAACTATTCATGCACAACTTTGAATCCCAATTGTGGATTTTGTTGAATTAGAAGGAACAAGACTTACAAGTTTCCAAGAGGATATCCGCCACATAAAATACATAGTGATTGATAAAATGAGCTTCATTGGGAAAATTTTGCTACAAAACATAGACTCTAGACTTTGTCAAGCATTTCCTGAAAATACAAACATGAGTTTTGGTAGTATTTCTATTATTTTGGTTGGAGATTTGGGTCAGCTTCCTCTTGTTAGTGATAGACCACCATACGATAGCAACAGATGAGCAAAACTATTATGGGAAGAATTCAAAATAGTTGTTACTTTGGACAAGATATTTAGATAGGAAGGAGAAAGTGATGACCAACAAAGGTTTCATCGCCTACTCACAAATCTAAGGGATGCAAATCCGACAATAGATGATTGGAACCTATTGATGACAAGAACTAATGTTGGAATAGATAGAGAAAGCAATGAAGAGTTCGACAATTGTATTCATTTATTTTCCATAAATGATAATGTGTGTAACCACAATAAATGAAAATTATATTCATTGAAAAGACTGGTTACATGTAGCATTGCAACCAGAGTAGGAAGTGCTAATGCACCAATGGGAGGTCCAAATGATGAACTTGATGTCGAGTTATTGATTGCAATTGATGCAAGAGTCGTGTTAACTTCCAATCTTTGGATAGAATCAGGTCTTGTAAATGGAGCTCTAGGGTATATCAGAAGTATAATCTACAAACTTGGGATTGCCCCACCAGAACCACCAACATATGTTATGGTCGAGTTTAACAGTTACTCGAGAATACCGTTTGAAGATGAAACTCCATATACAGTTCCAATTGCACCAATACAAAGGGGACGCATATCCCAACTACCCTTATGGTTGGCTTGGGCATTACCAATACACAAATCACAAGGTTTGACTCTTTCGAAAGCCACAATTGATATAGGTAAGAGAGAAAGAACATAATTAACATTTGTGGCTATATCCCGTATCAAGTCCTTGAAAGGACTGCGAATATTACCTCCATTTACATATGACCGCTATGAAAAGCTAAAAAAT
Organism: Torreya grandis; assembly: GCA_037957365.1. NCBI lineage: Eukaryota > Viridiplantae > Streptophyta > Pinopsida > Cupressales > Taxaceae > Torreya > Torreya grandis. Next base: position 195,830 of record JARHVA010000080.1, on the reverse strand, counting down.
AGAAAACAACTTTCCAAATGAAAAGTTGAGGAAGAGAGATTGAAACTCTTAGAGGAAAAATAACTTCATGTAATTATGAAAAAATTCATGTACTTATTCATTATTTTACATTTTATGTGATGTGTACTGAATCATTATGTGGCATTTTATGTGATGTGTATTGTACATTTTGATGAGTATTAAATAACTATTTAGATTAATAATTTTATATTATGTATATTAAAGTTTTGGGTGATTTAGTGTAATGCGTATTACATTTCTGTATGATTTAATGTGATGTATATTATACATTTCAAGTTTTATGAAAAACTTCATATTATATGTTAGATAAATATGCAAAACGCATGAGTGCTACTAGCATACATATCTTTGATAAATCTATGTAAAGATACCGAGAGATATCATTTTCAAGGTGCCTATTCCACTTATGTCACAAATCTAATATAAGATAGGCGCCTCAAGAATGATATCTCTCAACATCTTTTACATAGATTTATCAAAGATAAATGAGTTAATTTTATATATTTTTTAAAACTTTGTATAATAAAAATTTCAAAATATTTAAATAAAAAATTAAATATCAAAATTCTAAATACAATTAAATAATATGGTATATGCTTACATTTGAAAACATTCATTATTTTAAATGAATGGAAAGTAAATAATAACTATTAAAATATCAATTTTTATAAATAATATTTTAAACATTTGTATAAACTTTAAAATTATAGGGAGAAACATATTAAAAAATAGGAAAATTTTCAATTAATAAATTGAGTAAATTTTAAATTTGAAACCTGCATGTTAAGTATTCATTATGAATAAACAACTCTCTTTCATTGATTTCAATACTTTTATATTTAACACATTTCTTTCAGATTATACTTAGCTCGTTTAGGCATGTGAGAAAGCACTTAAAATGAGGCAAATGATCGATCTATGATCAATATACATAAGGTTCTTCAAATGGTTAGTTTTCTCAACACCCAAAGAAAAATAAAAAGAAAACTTATCATTTCCTCAGAGGTGGCCATAGTGAATTTAATATCTATCCTATGTCAAAAAGGAACTAAAAAACAATCTTCATCAATTTCATCTCCATCGTGCTTACTTTAAATGTTGTTTTCCTTGCAAAGAAATTTAATTAAAAAAGAAAATTAATAATCATTTTGTATATATTTTATTTATACACAATGAATTAAGATTAAAAAATAAAAATCATTTTTATATTTGCAAAAAGAAATATAAAGCTTTGGACATTCACTTACATCCTTTTTTTTTTATCTTTCTCAAATTCAAACTTACATTAAATACATTTCAAGCTCCTAAAAATTTAAAAATATTATACAAATATAGAGTTTCTTTGTTTGTATTGAATTATAAAGGATAGAAAAAAAGGCATACAATGTATATATGTAAAAAAATTATATGCCTTACTTAAATTTTAATAGATAATATGACTAGTAAAGATAATGATTGTTTATATTCATTTATTAAGGTACAATTTTTTAAAATATTTAAACTGGTTAAGCTCAAGATTATATTATAAATAATTTTAATGGCATGAATACTCCTTACTCCTCAATACTAGTTAAAAGAGCTCAATAATTTAAATATATACTTACTCAATATTATAAATCCACTATATATTTTTAAAATATTATGAAAAATATCATATTCTATATAATTCAATGATTTTATATATTCCTTTCAAAAATATGAAAAAACTAATTATACAAATGACAAAATATATATATAAATAAATAAAACATAAATATAAAATTATATATATATATATATATATATATATATATATATATATATATATATATATATATATATAACACCTATTCAAAAATAAAAATAAATTAATTATAATTGCACAAACCCTATCAATCACGACAAACTTATATTTTACCAACTCAACTACAACCTTTAACCCTTGGTAAGCTCAGATTCCTTTTCGTTTGACGTATTAATACTTTGTTCAGCTTTGTCCACATCAAAAACATTTTCTTTCCTTAAATAATTAGAATCTATGGTTGTTCAACTTGTCATTAGCATTTTCTTATTATTATTAATAATAATAATAATAATAATATAAAAAAAGACAAATTCTAATCTTATAGTTCTTCCTCCGTAATTCATGCTTTCTCTTCACATTTATACATTTTCGGTGGACCTGCACATAAATTTTATGTCAATATAGTGGCGAGTAATCAAATACCATCCATCACAACGTTATTTACTTTCACATTAAGAAAAAAATGGTCATCTCCATTAAACTGCGTAACTGCAATTTGCGACACGAAAATTTAGAGCAATATTTAGGGCAATGGATACTCAGAGTTTAACAAGTAGCGACAGGTTTAATCTTCGGTCATTGAAATAGCATCTAAGCGACTCGATTGAAATGTTTAAAGGGACACATTATCGAAATTTTGGCAGTCCAGCAATAAAATCTGTAAACACGGGTCCCTGGTTCGAGTCTACTCTCAGGTACTGAGAATGAACTTTACAGTTATAAAATAAAGTTATTGATTCGATTCCCAACATATGGTTAGGAAGAAGGGTATAAATAAGCCATTTTTATTGAAATCCTAGAAATAAAAATCACCACCAGGCAGAAAAACCCTAGTTTAGATTTGGTGGACTATATAAATTTGGCAAATCAGGAGCATTACGAGGGAAGATAAAAAAAATCTAGGCCGTGAATTTGGGTCTAGGTAAGGGTTTTGGAGAATTGGATTTCTGTTCCAAATCTGCAAATCTGGAGTGATGCAGGAAAACATGGTAGCGGGGGAGGGGGTTAAAATGGGTCATTGCCATGGTATTGATCGAAAAATGGGTTAAAATATTTGGCATTTGGAAAAATATGAATATTTTGTAATATTGACAGGGACATTCTTGTTCTTATTTTTCAATTGAAAATAGAGAATTATTATTGAAATGTTTCATATTATATTAATAATAAAAAAAAATTATAGAGGGTTACAAAGTAAAGTAATTGGATAAATCATGGTTCAAACTTTTTGACGAAGGATAAATCTGGGTCCAAAATAACAAAATTAGTTATTCAAAACATGGTCCAAGCAACTATAAATAATCATAACGCAGAATTGTATGCACAAGCCATCGCCCTAAGAGGCGGAGGCAAAAAATCATCTTTGGGAAGCGTCGACCAAGTAGGTGGTTCCATGTTAGGGATCTTCGGAGTATTCTAACTATCTAAGGGGTCATCATGAATAGTGATAGGCCAACCATCAGTCGGTTATGCAGGAACAATAGTGCTTGCCGAAGACCGCTACAAAAGACTAGCATCAAACTTGCCATGAGAACTTTAGCGACCCCCTGGAGGAGGGCAAGGAGAAAAGTGGCCCCTGCTTGTAGACCGAGTTTGGCTTCTACGCCTCTTGGCAGGTGGAGGTGGTGGACCGCAGGGCGGGCCGTTAGATGAAACTCTGCTCATGGTGCAAGGGGCACTCCCCCAGTGGTCAAGGAGCTCTTGTAGGTGATAGAGGCCCAAAGCTACCTTTTCCACTTGGGCTTGAAATTTACAAATGAACCGAAGAAATAACATCAACCTTTTCATTAATAGAAAATGAAATTCCACAGGGCTCATGATTAAAAATAGCATTGCTCCTGGGTTTCCATCATTGAAAGAGAATAATAGCATGGAAGAATTGTCAGAGAAAGACAATAGAGGCTGGCCAATTAGAAAAATTCTCAAAGAGTGCCTGTCAACAAGAGAAAGGCTCAGGTTGATAACGCTAAAATAACAAATGAATCCAAGGGCAGGTAGACTACGCTTTTATATAAAACCAAAATAGATGTTTAAAGGATATGGACACTTGCACGCTGGACAAAAGCACTAGAGAAATGTGGAGGTGGAGCAATGTCTTATCAAGGGGAAGTCCTTGGTAAATTAAACACCATAAGAAATGAGTTAGTTTGGGTTATAGGCAGGGTGCCACACATGATCTAGACGGGTGAGCCAAGCCCTAGGAGAGGTCTAGAGGCACAACGCCTGTTGAATTTTTTTAAAACTGGATAGAACAGACTCATCCCCTAATAGAGAAGCTCAGGAGAGTACCATTTAAAGTGTGTATCACAGTTCCACCTCTAGTCTTTCCACCAAGTCCTAGGAGGCTGCAGAGCAAGTTTATGCAACATAACATCAAGTATCAATTCCTGAATGCGAACAATAGAAAGTAAGTCTACTGTGAGATGGAATATTTGAACAATAGATTTAATGATACAAATTATATCAAAAATACCCAAATTTACTAACTACTTCACAATTTTAGAGCCATTAGACTATAATGCAAATAAATGAAACATCCATATCGACATTATAAATTCAAAGCTAAATGCTCTAAACAAAATCAAGACAACAAAAAGACTAAATGATATGGATAATGGATTACTTACAAATAGAATCAAGAGTTTCAGCGTGATATTATCTTAATCAAAGGACTTTGATAGCATGGATTCATGGATTTAATGGACTTATTGGACTATGGAGATTCATGAGCTTTGTAATTGAATTTCTCATTGTTTACGAATGGAGGAAGTCTTGGATTTAAATAGGCATTGGAGGGAGTTTTTTCTAATGAATTAAACTTTCATTGGAAGCCTCTAGAGAAGAAGACTCTAGAGAGGAAGGAGGGAATTCTAAAGAATTTAAAATTTCTTAGAATTCTCAGAGAGAGAACTCTTTAGAAAAGGAGAAGGGTGGTGGCGACTAGGCACTAGGCATGTATGAGAGCTTAGAAGATAGGTAGATAGGTTTTTAGGAATTTAAAATTCACAAGTGGGCATGGGAAGATTTATTAATCAAATGGGACGTGAATAAGAGAAGAAATGAGGGGATTAATAATAGGTGGAATATATGAAGGTTAGTATAGGATAATAAATATATCTAAAGGGGACTAGGTTATTGACTAGGTGGAAATAAACAATGTTAGATGAAATAATGACAAAATGGAGTAATTAGCAAATCATTATGCAGAATTAGCGACACAATTAGCAAGCTAGAATAGGCGAGCAAATTATGATGCATACATTTTGCCTCTCTTTGAAAGGGCATTGTGAGTGAACGAAGTGAAAGGCGTAATGGTCTTTCAAAGAAGAAAGATACTTGTGGATGAATGTTAGTAAATGATGCTAGTGGACATGATGCCCCCTCGAGGGGACATGCACAAAAAAATGAGACGGATGGCCACTCAAAAAGAATAAATGAGGGGGGAGGCACAAAGAGATAAGAGGTTGGGATGTTAGATGTGGGATTGATGATGAAGAAGATGAAATTGACATAAGTAGTGAGCTACAAATCGATAATGCCCTTGGCAAAGACATGCACAGGGAATGAAAATGATAGTGTCATAGTTGTTGACACATCCCAAAAAGGAATCAACTGTAACATGATGTTGATAAGACAAAAGGTCGTGAGCTTTAGACATATCCCAAGCAAGGACACATGCTGAGGAGAGCTACAGACCAAGATCATTGATAGAGAAGGCCACGAGCTATCATGATATCCCAAGTAAAGATGCATGCATGGGAGAGCATTGGGCCAAAATAACACAATGATTTGATAATATTAATCGACAAGTGTAGCTCAAAGTTGAAGTCAAGCAATATGATGAAGGAGATGAGAGAGAGAAGAAACAATATGATCGAGTGACCAAAAGACAAAGGGGAAATTGGACCAAAATGCATCAAATCAATGAGCCACAATGTGATTAATAGTGATGATGCCCCCAGCAAGGACACATACAAGGGAGAGGGAGACAATAATAAAGTTATGGTCCTAATCATGCCCCAATCGAAGGAGGGAACCATAAACTTTAAATGATGAATTGACCAATCAGTGATAATGGATGACTGTTAGAAGAGAAGATGGATGTTGTGATTTGTCAAACCCAATCGATAGGTACATGTGATTGAATGGGAAGATTTAGGGATATGATTGTGGGGATGGAATTGATCAATAGACTAATTGATTAATTATTGATATTATAGCTCAAGGATTTGATGAAAGACTTGGGGATGATGAGGGACAAGAGAGTGGTTGAGCTGACCTCAAGCATGCCATGTGACTGAGAGTTGTCTACATAGTCTGGAAAGAGTTCAGGGCAATGTAGTTCGAACTAGATGATAGATGACAAGATATACTATAGGAGGTTGATGATGATGGATGTTAAAAATGTTAGTTGTTAGATAGAGGATGTGACTTAGATTTTAGACATGACGATAAAAGGATTAGGAAAAATGATTGGATATGAGATGTTAGATGTTGATGACTAGAGAAGTGTTAGATGATTGATAAGAGGATATAAACGTGATGATAAAGGACTTAGAGGAATGATTGGATACTAAACAAGTGGACTTGGATGATCGGCCTAAAGACAAAAGGACTAGGATAAATGATTGGATTTAGACATTATGACAGGTGATAGAGGAGAGGAGAAATAATGAGTGTGTCTATTATCAAGCCATAATTGTCGTAATAAGTCTCATCATAGTCTAAAAAATCCAATGTAAATATAGCACTAGGCAGCATGCCCCATGATATAAATATGACCAAGAGGACATTATGCCAAAGTTCATGATTATAAAAGGGGAAAATAGAAAACTCAACATCATCGAGGGCACCTAAAAGAATTATTATATATTTTTTTGTCTCCATCATATCATCCTCTTTTATTTCCCAATAGACAAAAATGTTTATGCTAAAAGAAAGATAAAAAAGATACATATAGACAAACATTTACATATAATCAAATAAAAACACATAGATCATATAACACACACAAACATATACACATCCAACAAATAGGGTCTTGTATATTGTCTAACTATATAAGGATGGGATGAATGAGGATGGACTTACCTTGATTAGGATTAGGATGGAACAAGGTTGTGAATAGGGTGTGCTTTAGCAAATTTCAACTTAAACATAGGGGATAGCCAACTTGTGGATTGACTATGTTTTGAATTAGATGAGAGACTTAGGACTTATCAAGGTAAAGTGAGACTAGGTCAATGCTAGCTCAATATAAACTATATTTGCCCCGGCTAGAAAGAGGGGATGAAAGACAACAACAGGATGGTTGGCTATGACTTGGTTATGGAAAAGAGAGGTGAAGAGCATAGATATGGATGTGAATGGGGGAATAGGCACAAGACAAGACATCTTTGAATATTTTTGGCTTTTTCTTGATTTTATAATTTTTTTGGATTTTTGGAATATTTCAATTTTTAAGACTTGTTAGAATATGAATATACACTATACAAGGGGGGTTACTAGCAAAGGGAATACCTTGCCTATCAACTAGGATGAGGATGATGGAATAATGGATGGGACGACAAAAGGATGAGGTGATTTCGAAAAGGAGATGAGGATTGAGGAAGAATGGACTAGGGATTGCCAATGACCACATTGTGAAGGAACCACATGTGTGTTTTCTTGAGTGTCAAGTGGAGGATGGGCCAAGATGTTTCAAGAACATTTCTCAAGACATCATCTAATTCCTTTATGAAGGTCAAGACTAGAAGAAAGGATGGACATAATATGATGCAAGATGTGATGGTAGATGATGGGTAGGAGCAATGGATTGAGGAATGAGATAGAAAAGGATGACGTAGATGGAATTGACAAGGGATGGATTCCCCCAACCCTCCCCCCCCCCCCCCCCGGCCCCCCCCGCCCAAGTGTTGAGGTATAATGCAAAAAATTTATTATTTTACCTTGATGCTAGAAATCAATTTTCATCATCACATTTTCCCAAGGCATCAAAAGAATGGTTTTCACCATTGGAATTTATTTTTAACTTTTGGCATCTTGATTTATTGGATATGGATGTGAAATGTAGGAATGTCGATACTTACATGATCTTCAGCCAACACTTATTATGGAGATAAGTGATGCTAGGATCATGTCGTTGATGTTGGATTCACTAATGTCCTTGTGACCTTTGTTGAATTTTGATTGAGACCCCTCTAAACATCTAGACTAGGTGTCTTTATCACCCATATAAGAGGAAATGTTTCTTGAGTTTATGAGGTGTAAAATGGATGGATTTAGGGTTTGGATTTGATGGTGATGTATCATACTTGGATGAATGATATGATCATGATAGGGAGGTGTGATGGGTGTTTGGGAAGTGGGACTAATAGTCAAACACATCATTAGATATGTTGGACATTATGTATTTGTTTGGTGCCATATGACAAGATTTTAAGAGATCCAATACTTTTGGATTGTATAATTCTTCTTTGATCTGATTATTTTAAGGATTATTGACCATACTGATAGTGATTTTAATATTTTTTTGCTTTCTAGGATTGATTATATCTTGACTACCCCCTGGTGCTTGAATTTGGGCTTCACTAGAGGAGATTGATATTTGACTTGATAGATGATGATTATTTTGACTTCGATGTTCCCCTAGTACCTTAAAGAGGGTTTCACTAGGGGATTATACTTTTTGATTAGGTTGATGATTTGAATTTTCTTGATTGTGATTTTTTGGATCATGTATGAATTTTTGAATATGATCTTAGACTTTTATATTTGTGGCACATATTAAGTTGATCAAGGAAGGGTCCAATGATGTACATTCCTATTCATCCCTATGGAGGGAGGTGATTAATTGATCATTGAAAGGAGGAAAAGGATCTATGATGGATAAATGTGATGGAGATGGTTTGATGAGGTTGATGAGTGGTGATGGGTAAACATAGTCCTCATAGAGGTACTTAAGAGACACAATCTTGACATCAGAGAAAATATCCTCAAGATAAGCAAAATGATCACTAGGACTAGCTATAGGATACACATCTGATGCAAGATCTGATCCACTCTATCTTTGACAGATAGAGATTGTAAAAAAAATTGTTTTGACTTCGTCATCCTAATTGGGATCAAAATATATTCCTTGTGATTGGTCAACATTTGAATTAGGGTTATTATCAAATAGGTATATGTCATCATGAGTTGTAATATCTATGAGGGATGATATTTCTAACAAGGAATTTGATTTAGATATTGTTGTGAACATGATATTGATGTAGATAATAATGGTGTTGACTCAAATGTTGACTCTAATGTACATGATGTGATGCTTCTAGTTGAGGATTCATTATCTGCAAGTGTCCTCTCAACATGAGGTCTATGATGTGATGATGGGGAGACAATGGGTTTGACACAGATAGGCCCATCTAAGAAGCACTCATGAGAGAATTTAGGATTAGGTTCATGGGAAAAAGACTCATCTTCAATGGAGGATTTGTCAAAGATGGGGGGACCATAGAAGACGGATATTATGTCTTGACCTTGGATTGGGAATTGAAGGGCTTGATCATGATCAAAAAAGGAATATTGGCATACCTTTACTTGTTCACTCTTGGATGTAGACCCATCTGATCCATTCTTTATTTTTATGTCACCATGATTAATGAGGTCTTGGACATGGTTTTGAAAATTATGACATCAATTAATGGTATGCCCTAGGTTTGATGATATACATAGTATTGGTTAGATTTATACCAAGAGGGCTTAGGCTTGGCAGGATCAAGATGTTGTATGGGTGGATAGACCATCATTTATGGGGTAGCAAGTTTATGGAAGAGGGATTCTAAAGATATAGGAAGAGGAGTATAGGTCATCTCTTCACTTCATGACTTGGATGTGGAAGCATTGGACTTTAGATCAGATGGTTCTTGTTGCAATTGGGTGGGCATCCAAGTAGTAGATGAGGTGGCCAAATTGGATTCCATTTTATAATAGAGGAAGGGGTAGATGACTAGCTATGACTAGTGGATGGAGGATTTGAATGGGATTGGGTGGTATGGAGGCTAGGATTATATTGATGTGGATGGGTGAAGACTGGAGGTAATTTTGGGTGGATGGGGTCAAAGTCTATAGGATGTGGAGTGATCATCTCAAGGAGGCAAGAAAGGAGTATATCCTTATTGGGCATGACACATTGCTCAATCAAGGTATTGACAAATCTATTTTAGATTCCATGGATCAAGATGAGAGATTATTTGAATGATGTGGTTTTTTGGCCCCAATCAATAGGTGCCAAAGATTGAATGGAAAGATTGAATAATGAATATGGGATGTGTGGAATAAATTTGGACAAAGGCTTGTTTTAGCCTGATCTCAAGTTTGAAAAAATGTTTGATGTGATGTGATGTTAGACAAAGTAAGACAAGATCAAGTAGAACAATTTAGGATGTGAGCTAGACTTTGATGATTTCGACTGGATTTGACTAAGAGAGTTATGACAAGCTCTAAGATTTGATAGGGGGATAGATTGACCCAAGAGATGTGATTTCAACTAGGAATGACTAGATTAATACTAGCTCAAGGCCAATACTATTCAAATTGACTTGGGATGACTTGATTTATGAGGATTGATATGATTGGATTCTATGTATGAGTCAAACTTGATTAGACACAAGCAAGCTAATAATAAGGACCCTAATGTAGAGAGAGAGAGTTATTTTCTAATGTAGGTGAAGACCAACATACGACTATAGACTTGATATGATTACTAATATAGGTAAGGGGATGATAAGGTAAGGACATATTGGACTTTGACTAGGCTAGATTGAAAGGGTTAAAGTGGTGAGAAGGTGATTAGTCTAGACAAGGTCAAGACAAGTGATAAGGTGTCAACTAAGATGAGGTGGGTTTTACGATGGGTAATACAGTTTGGAATAAGATACTAAGGATGATTAAGTTAATATGATGTGAGGATATAGTGATAAAAAGGACTAGGATGTGACCTAAACTGGTTATGGATAAGGTGGGTTTTAGTCTTAAATGATAAATATGTTATTAGAGAAAATTAATGGTAAGGAAAAGTGAAGAGTGTGAGGTTAGACTCTGATAAGATGTGATGGAGGGATGCCAAGACTAGATTGAGGTATGTAAGTGATGAGGGTATGATTTAGTGTTAGATGGATGAGACTAGACTGAGAAGGGTTATGAGAGATAAGACAAGATGCAATATGAGATAAGCTTAAAAGGATGCACACAAATGTACAAATCAAATATGCACAAGAGGATGTATAAGATGATATGATGATGAGATAAGGATATAAAAGATGATGATATGAGAAAGAGACCTAGACAAGTGTGTATAGGCTTGGGTAAAAGCTTGAATCAGATCACAAATAATAGTAGTCTAGCATAACATTAACCAAATCAAGCAAACCATAAACCTATCACTAGTAAACTGATTTGGGAGTGTAACTTGATGACTTCATTGTTTAACAGCTTTGTGAGTGAGGCTATAGGATAGTGACCCATTATGGAATCTCCCAAACCCTCTCAAACCCTTTTGCACATCTCAGTCATTTGGCAACTGATATTAACTTCAACAAGTCACCTATTATGGTCAAAGGTCTTATTATAGGATATATGGGCTTACTAGAGGCATCCCTGATATACACTAGGTACATCCTTGGGGCCCAACTCCATATAGAATATTGTCTGATGTTTGGGTCATAGAGTTAACTCTTTCCCTCATGGAAGACTTATATGGGGTCAATCACTTGGACTAATGACAATTGTCCCTAATTTTAATACTCCACTAAAATACAGAGTGTAGATTTGTGCATAGTGGTGAAATCCATGGTAATAATCCCCCTAGGACTATGGAAAGTGCATGGTTATCACTTACATGTCACGTTGCCTCCTAAAAAATAAAAACAAAAGGGTTTAATAGTGGTTTTTGATATTCCAAGTCTAGCCACTAGGATGTAGGGAGGAGATCATACATCGTTATAGCCTTTAGGTGACACTTCAACAAGTAAAAAAAATTATTAATTGATTTAATTAAGTGTGATATATACAAGATAATTTTTAAAATACCAAAATCTTTAACAGGCATCCTACAAAGCAAGTGATTAGTAGTTTCAATTTGGCAATCTTGAGGGGCAACCTGCAAGACAAGACATTAGACAAAGATAGAAACATGTCAAAACATGACCTACAAGATAAGTGGTTAGTATTTTTAAGCAAGACAAAATTGCCACTAATTTTACCCTTATGAAAATCAAAACAAAATGTTAGTCCAATAAGCCTTAATAAAAACACTAAAAAAAATCATGATTTTGCACTATAACTTTTTTTTGAATGAGGGGCCAAGATGCAAGGGTCTAGGGGTGGCATCTCCCAATGGGGTAAAGTGTTAGCTCCCCTTACAGGGTCTAGGGGAATTACCTCAGGCACACTCCATTTTGTGATATAGGGTGGGGTCAAGGGGAAACGCCCCCAATTCCAAAAGTAATTTGGGACTTGTGAAACCCTTGGAATGAATGAAAAGTCACTAAAAATAGCCCTAAAAATGCACTCAAAGAGGACAATTTAAAGGCAAAAAATGAATGCAAAATCACTACTATAGTAATCAAACTTGCTTATACATAGTCATTACTATGCAAAATCACTTTTAGAAAGTCAAAATCGCTTATGATAGGTCAAAATCGTAGATACGAACAAATGATAATGCAAATTGCAAGTGAACTATCACAGTTACTAAGTAATTAGTTAATTTCAAAATCATGTATAGGACCTACAAAACCATAGATAGCATGCCAAAACCACAAATACAGAGAAGCGATTTTTCCAAGATGGTTAGATAGACTAGTAGCAGTTAGGGTAAAACTGTGACTTTCAGAGGTAAAATTATAACTTGAAATCAAAACCATGACTAAGAATAAGTGATTTTGCAAATTCAATAAAAATAAAGATATTTATAAATTTATAAAAGATTAAATGATTTGCATAATTGTTTGGATATAATTTTATTAGATTGTGATTATTTATAGTGATTTATAGTACTAAAACATGATTTAGATTATGTTTGATTCAAGATCACAAGTGAGCAGTTGTGGTGTTGCTTTAGAGTAAATTTTTGGTTTTAGTCCTGCAAAACAAAAGTTAGAATCAATAGGCAAATGTTTACAGATAATAAGTGATGCTTACATACATAAACAAAACTGATTTCAAGTTAACAACTACGCAAAAACACTATTAGTCAAAATCACAATTGAGATGATAAAATCATGACTACAATTCAAAACTTCAACTAAGAGTTGCATTTTTTCATAACATCAGATTTCAGCTTGATTTTGTAAAGACAGATGTTAGAAATAGATTCAAATATACACGTATAGATAGTAGGAAAATATGTACAATATGTGTAGACTTCAGATTAGATAAATTAAAATGCCTACTGTAAAGTTCAAAATTGCAAATAACAGAGTCAAAATTGTAGACAAAATTCAAATTTACAAATATTAATAAGTGATTTTGACAAAATCATAACTAGTCTATTCAAAATCATAGATAAAAATAAAAATCATGAATTGTATGTTCAAAACCATAAATACAAATAAATATCATAGATTATGAGAAGCTATTTTGACTAACAAGATAAAAATGACTAAGTTACCTTGACGACTAGTGATTAGGTTGGCAGTTTATGTCAAAAATTCCACTGTCGAGGGTAAAATCACAAGTGCAAAAATGCAAGTTGTAGATCAATACTGCAAGTCACTTAGAAAATGAGATTTTTAAAATTTTGAGCCCCAAATTCATTCTATCTAGACCTACAAGCTGATTTCACACACTTACAAACACCAGGCTAGTCCAAAAGGAGGGCTCCCACTGTGTTCACCAAATGTGAGATGGAAAATTTGAGCAATGGATTTGACGATACAAATTATATTAAAAATACCCAAATTTACTATCCACTACATGAATTTATATCCATTAGACTACAATGCCAAATAAATGAAACATTCATACCAATATTATAAATCTAAAGTTAAATTCTCTAAACAAGATCAAGACAACAAAAAGACTAAATGATATGGATAATGAAATACTTACAAATAGACTCAAAATTTTAGCATGATATTAGCTTGATCAAAGGACTTTGATGATATGGATTCATGGATTTAGTGGAATTATTGGACTATGGCTATTCATGAGCTTTATGATTGATTTTCTCATTGTTTTGGAATGGAGGGAGTCATGGATTTAAATAAGCAATGGAGGGAGTTTTTTCCAATGAATTAAAAATTCATTGGAAGCCTCTAGAGAAAAATATTTTAGAGAGGAAGGAGGGAATTCTAATCAATTTAAAATTCCTTAAAATTCTCTAGAGATAACTCTCTAGAAAAGGAGAAGGGTGGTGCAGACTAGGCACTAGGTATGTAGGAGTGCCTAGGAGATAGGTAGATAGGAATTTAAAATTCATAAATGGGCATGGGAATATTTATTAAGCAAATTGGATTAATAATATGTGGGATATATGAAGGTTAGTATTAATTTGCTTAGTATTAATTTGGTTAATTTGCTTAGTGGGATTCATAAATAGGTATGTAGGATTGCCTAGAAGAAATGAGGGGATTAATAATATGTGGGATATATGAAGGTTAGTATTAGATAAGAAATATATCTAAAGGTGACTAGAATATTGCGTAGGAGGGAATAAGCAGTGTTAGATAAAATAATGACAAAATGAATTAATTAACAAATCATTAGGTAGAATTAGAGACATAATTAACAAGATAGAATAGGTGAGAAAATTATGATGAATGCATCTACATTTAATTATGTCTCTAATTATGTCCATGCCACCTTTATCATGAGGGAGGAAATAAATGTCCTATGCCACCCGATAAAAACCTTAGGCCAAATTAGAATTAGCCTAGAGGAAATATGTGAGGAGATTGGCCAAAGTATCATAAAAGGATTTAGAGGGAGCCCAATAGGAGGAATAGTAAACATGTGTAGCCACCAAGATCTGGGTGAAAATCTAGAACTTGCCTGTTAGAGATAAGGGTTTAGTGATCTAATATGCAATATTCCTTTCAATCATATTGAAGACATATTTCCAAAGATTAGTCAATGAATTATCAAAATCAAAGGGGATGCCCAATAACATTAATTATTTTCCCCAAGCAATCCATTACCAATTATACTTGTGAATCCACTCAAACATAAGCATCATACTTTGATAAAAACACTAGGTTTTCCTCCATTAAAGGCTAGAGACAGAATCCAAACATAAAATGTCAAGGCATTGGATAACTCATTTAAATTGGCCTCTTGTTCTTCAAGTGTGAGGAAGGTGTCATCTATAAAGTATCCATTGATGAGCTGGAAGGTGCAGTTAAGCAGGACAATGCCATGAATAAGCCCTTGAGAAGCTCTAGAAGCTAAGAAATAGCCTAGGGATTTAGGATAACACATAAAGCATCAAAACAAGGGGATAACCTTAGAGAATATACCACTAGAGCTCAATCCCCTTAGTCTTATGCCCATTAATAGTGAGGTAGGCTAAGGCATCATGAAACAAAGTCTGCATCATATAAATGAAGTATAGGCCAAAGTTGAGAGCTTTGATCATGGAAAAAATAAATTGCCATTCAATCTTATCATAGGATTTTTCAAAGTATAATTTAATAAAAATAGTTATCTAAAGAGAGTAATGAGCCCAATCCATGCATTCTTAGACCGTAATAAGATTATCTAAAATATAATGTCCTCTAATTAATCATGTTTGCTCTAGTCTAACAATGACAAGTAAGATGAGCTAGATGCAATTGGTGAGGGTTTTGGAAAGAATATTATAATAAACATTGAGAAAGGTAATCAATATCCAACTAGTAAGTAGCTCAGGATCTCTATCTTTAGGAATGAATTTGATATAATCTTTATTGATCATGGGTCCAAGAGACATATTCTACAAGGTTTTTTTTTAGACTTGCAGTAAATCATCGATAAACTCCCAAGTATCTTTGTAAAATTTGCATGGGAAGCCATTGAGGCTAGGGGATTAATCATTTCTCATGTAGTGAAGAGCCTCTATGAGTTCCTACAAGGTGAGCAGGGCAACATAAAACTTTTGATCTATTGGATTGAGCTTACGAGGCACCACATTGAGGAATTTTTGAAGTGCATAGGATCATTCAACTATGAAAGGTTGAGCTTGAAAAACTAGCTTATAATGTTCAAGGAAAGCCAAAGAGATATCAGATTGAGAGGTAAGATGGGATTGATAATCTTAAATGGATTTGATTTTCTTGCAAGTTTGCTTGACTTTCAACACTTTAAAGAAATCCTTGGAGGCTTTGTCACCAATTTTTAGCTAATGCAACAGAGTATGGAGCCAAACACCTTTGGATGCATGGCTATCCAATACCTTAAGGTGGTGTTTAAGAGAGGGTGCAATCCATTACAACTACATGTTGAAAGGATCAATCTTGAGGGAGATAGAAACCTATTGAAACTCATTAAGCATGGCCTGATCTAAGTACTTTCAAATCTAAGTGACATGTTTGTCATGGTGGCATAAGAAGGAGGTGGTGCATAGAATAGCCTCATTTCACCTTCGATACAATTGGAAATGTATGGGTGCTATAGGGTGAGGTTATAGATCTAATTTATGAGTCATATTATTCTATCATGACTCAACATAAAAGTATTAAGGATAAATTGATTACATGGCACATTGTACCACCCTGAGGTCCATTTCACCTTCCAAGAAATAGGGGAGTGGTCTAACAAAATAATCCTTGAGTAGACTTTGATAGGCTGGCCATCAATGCTAGAAAAATAAAAAAAATATACTCTAACAACATAAATCAATCGATTCATTTGAGCACTAGTGATCCCCAGATTGGTAGTTGGACCACATAAACCAAGATGTGGGATTAAATATCTGCCACTAAAGGAGAGGGTCAGTCAAACCCCATTTATTTTTGAAATAATACCAATCCTTGAATTCACTAACACACCAATGCATGGGGAGGGCCCTAACCTTGTCTTGAGGGTGTTTAATCATATTGAAGTCTCCACACACTAGCCACATGGCAGCAGGTAGACCATCTACAAAAGATTGCCAAATTAGGGAGCGGTTAAGGCCATCATTTAGAGCATAGATTTTGAGAATGCCAAATGGATGGCTATAAATTTCAAGAATAATCCAAACTTCCTAATTTTATGGGTCCTCTCCATGGAAACAATGGTAGGGGAAACCTTAGGGGAAACTAAAATACAAGCACTACTATGTCCTACCTCATGCAAGGTGGTGATTTGGGTGACATCATGCCAAATGCTTCACAAATATGTCTAAAGGAGAAATATAGACACTTTGACTTCCTACAAACATATAATATCTAGAAAACCAATCTACTGATAAGTAACACACAGAGTATTTATAGGTAGACTCTCCTTGCCCATCCTCAAAATATGCCAATGCTACAAAGTGGTTATGTTGGTGAGGGTATGAATTTTCACTAAATTCAATGAAATAGTGTTTGGATTAAATTTACTCTTGAAGAGATTCACCCCCACAAAGTAGGCTATGAGACCATCGAGAGCAAGAGCCACTAGCTGAGAGAATCTTAGCCATATGAATCATAGTATTCTAGGAAACTAGAGAAATGCTATATGGGTTGGAAGGAAATGAAATGGTAAGGGATGGAAAAGAAATCACCTAAGAGGGTTTGATAGATGGATAGGAATCATCTTGAGGTGGCCACTGGGGTGGGCTTTATGGCTTAGAGCCTGACAACATTTTAGGGGGCACTATGGTCTAGCCATAACCTTAGTTTGTCAGTTTGGGATTCTCAGTCTGAGGAGGTAGCTAAATAATCTTGGGAAGATCCATGCAAGGAAAATCCTTGATGTCATGGCCCAAAACTTGATAGTAGAAATAAGTTTTGGGAAGGTTGAAGTAAACAACCTTTTGTGATCACTGGGTCTCCTTGACTTGGATCTCTATGAACTCCTTTAACTCCTTGGAGAGGTCAACCTCCACATAAACCTACTTTTTGTCCTATGAGAATGATTATTTGAGGTATGAAATCCCATAGGTGAACTAACATACTAGGAAGGTCAACCCAGACAGGGAAAACGATGGTATTGTGAGAAAAATTCAAGTCACAAAACAAGGTAGACAAAATCATAATTTGGTTACGAAGGAAATAGAAATTGGAATTCACAAGGATAAGTTACATCTTAGAAGGATCCTTAAAGGTAAATAATAAAAAACCTTTGGTAAGGTTTCATATTCTAAAGACATGGATTCCTAGAGGATCTTAGTGGTTATGGAGCTAGTTATGGAGGTAATCCTCTGAGGGGATATGGTCAACAAAGTAAGAAATAAAATAAAAAATTTCATACCATTTACAACATTATTCGACAAATAAAAAATAATTATTACCTCTAGAGTGGAGGGTGGGAAAAGGGACTACCTTATTTTAGATCTTTAGAATAAACTTTTGAGCTCGCTTGGGCACCATTAGATTTGACTCTTGCATCAACAGATGTAGTAGAGTGCAAAAAATCCATAAATAAAGGAAATGGCCATTGAAGGGTGGTACAAAAAATGTATTTAATGCATTTCAACCCTATAAAATCTTATAGGACAAGCAGTGTGGAGAAGGTGAACTAAGGATGCAAGCAAGAAAATATAAAAAATGAAACACTAACATAATGATTCTCCCAATATTTCAATAAGCCAAAATATAAAATTGAAATATTCAAAATATTTATGGATATAATCTAATATTGAATTTTATTTCTTTGTATCCTTATAAAAATAGAATAATGAAGATGAAAAATCACACATAGACAAGCAAATGTAGATCTTATCTTATGTATGATAAAATAAATTGATAACATAGTTTGACAATTTAACAATGAAAAAAATATTACATGAGGGTTGAGATATATTTATTAAACTTAAGACTAACACATATACAAATATAAAACAAGATACAAAGTTATGAAATCTACTTTGTATTCCCAATGGAAGATTGAATAAAAAGTTTTATTTTTCTTCATTTCAAACAACATTACAATGAACATCAAATAACCCTTATAATAAAATGTATTTATCCTATTTATAGATGTAAGAAGGAATGAACTAACCCTTCATATTATTTTTTTCATCTTATTCTATTTTATATTCATATTCATATTTTTACAAAATAAAAATAGGACTTTGCAAAAATAGAAGGAGAATATGTTAGAAAAGAAATAAAATACACCTTAAAATGTTTTCCTTGAAGAAGACTCCATTTTGGATGAAGCTAATAGTAGAGTGATTTTAAAAAACCATTACACCAAAAACTTGAGGTGTTAGTGAAATATTCCCATCATGATCATAACATACCGCCATGCTTCCAAAGCCTAGACTCTGAGCTGGATTTGTGCTTGTATACTAGGATCCCCCACATGTAGAAGCCCTAGATGAATATTATCAAGCCATGTACCCACCTACTCCATGAATTGAACCCAGGTGGAGGATCTGATGCCAAATGTAATAAATCATTACATAAAAGCTTGAGTTGTTAGTGAAATATACCCGTCAAGATTATAACAATGATAGTTTGGCTGGCAACCTTTCCTTTCCCCTGAGATGCTTTGAAGATTTTGAATTTTTTCACTGCTTAGGAAATAAAAGTTCCTTTGGGAACCACCATATTTTCACATTGTACCATCCATATATTAGATATTACCATCATCATATTAATTATCTCAATCAAGTTAGCCAATTGGGAATTCAACTCTTCTAGAGAATCATGAATCTCACTAAGTACATTCATGGATGCAACATTGAATATGCCTTCTTTGAATAGTTCTTCCTTGGATACCCTTATGAACATTTTTTTTATTTTTTTTAATTTTTATTGAGAAGAACCATATTATTTAATTGATTTAAAATGCAAAATCTACACATTTTAGTAGATTTAATTCTGATTTTTTCCTCTGATTTGTGACTACTTCTTCAAATCATCCATTGCATTATTCACTATCTCCATTTTATGTAGAATTATCTCCAACCAATCATAGGAGAGTTCATTTTATCTTTTATCAAAAGTCCCTATATTGACTATCAATTATACATTGGTGGCTGACATTTATTCAATATCACCTTTCACACTTTCCCAAAAACATAGTTTCATTTGATGACATTGAGTTTATTGATCAATTTTGTTCTAACTCAATATTTTCATACAATTTTTTCATCACCTCAATATATTTTAGACCATCTCTAAAAAAAAAATTCAACCCAAGCCTCAAGGTTTTTTCCATAATTTTTATATTGGTTTATAGTTGATATGGCCTCTCTACTAATACTAGGGATTTAAGTTAGAGTGTCCACCCAGGGAATTTCTAAAGCCTCCACTAGATTCAAAAAGTAATTTACATAACCTATAAGTTGTTATATATTATCCTTCAACATTTATTGGGTTAGCTCATATTATTTATATATTTTAAGTTTCTCAAAGGTTATGCACATCACTCTCATGAAGGGCTATACCCAATGATACTCTTTTTATGGTATAAGGGTAAGTGCATAGAGATGGGGGGCCAAAAAGTGGACACATTTTATGTTCAAAATAATTTCAATGTTTTTGTGTATGTGATTTAAAAAAGTGCATATGCATTCTTAGCACATAGGCTCAAAAATTACCGATCTAGAACCATGTACATGGTTTTAGTATTTAGAACTGTGTATGTGGTATTGTTATTAAAAAATCATGTACGCGAACTAGTTTACTATTATATTGGTATGCATAGTATATAAATAAAATAAACATTGAAGTATAAGTTTTCATTTATATATGGACACATATTTTATTATAATTTAAGTTATATTTTATTTATATACTTTTAGGATGTTTGATAGTGGTTTCGAACCTCTAAGAGCTATAATGTAAATTCTAGGATTTGGAGGATCCTATCATATTTCAGACTTAGTTAGATTCTAAGGTTTTAGGGTTTCAAACTTAGCCATATTTTAGGGTTTTAATATTTCAAGGAGACATCATATGAGGTATGTAGGTTTCATGAAGGGATGTAGATATGATAGAATAGTATGAGATCATCTCTCACAACGTGCCACAAGTCAATCCCACCCCATTCTTTATGCACCCATTAAGGCATACACTCTAGGAAAAATGCATCTATAAGCCCATAATACATTCAAGAACCATATAATGCATAAAATC
The DNA here is from genome assembly GCA_037957365.1 of Torreya grandis. NCBI lineage: Eukaryota > Viridiplantae > Streptophyta > Pinopsida > Cupressales > Taxaceae > Torreya > Torreya grandis. The sequence continues at coordinate 174,776 of JARHVA010000080.1, read as the reverse complement.
ATACACAACATGATTTATATTTATGGGATATATCTATAACAACAATCACATAGAGAAAGCATACACCTCACTTCTTTCATTCTATGGATCATGGATATTTCTGCTATATTTTGATAAATTTAAGCATTTTTTTACTTTGTCAATTATTCATGGTGAGTCAACCACCCCTGTCGATTAATAATCAATTAAAAAAATCCTTTCCATTTTGATTGTACCATATACCCTAAACCCTAAACCCTATACCTTAAACCCTAAGCCCTAAAACTTAAACCCTAAATTGTAAACCCTTAACACTAAACCAATTATTAATTTATCCTAAATTAACATCCTTTAGAGTAATAATTAGGTTCAAAAGGCTCAATTTAGCCTGAATCATATCAATAATTCCCTAATTGACTAATTATCTTAATCTATGATGACATTGGGATTAATTGAGCCCAAAATCACATTCATGATTTAACCCTATACCCTAAAACCTAAACCTTATACCCTAGATCCTAAACACAAAACCCTAAACCCTAAATCAATTTATCCCCAATTGACATCCTTTAGAGTAATAATTATTTTTATAGGACTCAATTTGTCCCAAATTGCATCACTTATTTCCCTAATTGACTAATTAGCTCAACATGTGATGGCATTGGGGTTAATTGTGCCCAAAACCACATTCTATAGTCACAAGTAGGTTTAATGAACTAAAATTGGCCCCAATTTCCTTTGTAATTAGACCCTATACCCTAAAACATAAAACATATATGTTAAAACCTTAGCCTAAATTGTAAACTCTTAAACCTTAAACCAATTATTTTATCACTAATTAACATCATTTAATTAATAATTAAGCTCACAAGGTTTAATATGGCATAAATTACATCACTAATTTCCCTAATTGACTGATTAGCTCAATCTATGATAACATCAGGGTTAATTGAGCCCAAAATCACATTTTGTAGTCATAAATAGGTTAAATAAGCTCAAATTGTCCACAATTACCTTTGTAATTGGACCCTATACCTTAAGCCCTAAAATACATACCTTAAATAGTATGCCTTAAACTTTAAACCCTAAACCAATCAATTTATCCCAAATTAACATTCTTTAGAGTAATAATTAGGTTCACAAGGCTTAATTTATCTCAAATCACATCGTTGATTGCCCCAATTGACCAATTGGTTCAATCTGTGATAAACTTGGGGCTAATGTAGCCCAAAATCATATTTTATAGTCATAAATAGGTTCAAAAAGATTAAATTGCCCCCAATTTCCTTCATGACTATACCTTATACCCTAAAACCTAATCCTTATATCCTATACCCTAAGCACTAAACCCTAAATCCTAAATCATAAACCCTAAACCCTAAATCAATTGATTTATCCCTAATTAACATCCTTTAGAGTAATAATTATTTTCATAGGGCTCAATTTATCCTAAATCACATCACTTATTTCTCCAATTGACTAATTGGCACAATTTGTGATGACATTGGGGCTAATTATGCCCAAAATCACATTTTAGTCAGTTTAACAAGCTCAAATTGGCCTTTATTGACTTCATGATTAGACCCTATACCCTAAACCCTAAAGCATATACCTTAAAACCTAAATTGTAAACTCTTTAAACCCTAAACTATCTATTTTAGCCTTAATAAACATTATTTAGACTAAGAATTAGGTTCATAAGGCTCAATCTAGCCACAATCACATCACTAACTACCCCAATTAACTAATTGGCTCATCACAGGGGGATAATTCAGCCCAAAATCATATTTTGTAGTCACAAATAGGTTGAATAAGCTTAAATTATCCCCAATTGACTTTAAAATTGGACCTTAAACCCAAAACCCTATACCTTAAACCCTAAGCCCTAAACCTTCAACCCTAAACAAATCAATTCAACCCAAATTAACATCCTTTAGGGTAAATGTTAGGTTTATAGGGCTCAATTTGGTCTAAATTTCACCACTAATTGCCCTAATTGACTAATTGGTTCAATCTATAATGGTATTGGGGTGAATTGAGCCCAAAATCACATTCTTTAGTCACAAATAGTGTTTAATGAGCTCAAATTAGCCCAAATTACCTTCATGATTGAATCCTATACCCTAAAATCTAAACCTTATACATTATACCCTAAGCCATAAACCCTAAACCCCAATCCCTAATTCAAAAATCCTAAATCCTAAATCAATCGATTTAACCCTAATTAACATTCTTTAGAGTAATACTTATTTTCATAGGGCTCAATTTGTTCCAAATTACATCACTTATTTCCCCAATTGACTAATTAGCTCAACCTATGATGACATTGGGGTTAATTATGCCCAAAATCACTTTTTATAATCACAATTAGGTTTAACGAGATCAAATTGGCCCTAAATGCATTCATGATTGGACCCTATACCATATACATTAAACCTTAAGCCCTAAACTGTAAAACCTAAACCCTAAATCATAAACTCTTTTAACCATAAATTAATTATTTTATCCCCAATTAACATCATTTAGACTAAAAATTAGGTTCATAGGGCTGAATTTGTCCCAAATCACATCACAATCACCCTAATTGACTAATGCTTAAATTTATCAAAATATAAATAAAATATCCATGATATATAAAATGAAAGAAGTGATTCATGTGATTTATTTGTGGGATTGTTGTTTATAAATTTACCACATAATTAGAAATGATGTTTTCTATGCATTTTTGCATTAGATGGTTTTTGTATGCATTGGGGGCTCACTGATGCATTTCTCCTATAGTGTATGCCTTGAGGGGTGAAAAGGGAATGGGATGCAATTGACTTATGATATTTATGAGAGATGTTCTCATACTATTATATCATATTGTAATCATCTAAAAATGACACTTGAGTGCTAAGAGTGTTACTTGATATCACCCATCCCTAGCTTAGCCTTATACCTATCTTAGGGCCTATTTAAACACTTATCAAACCTTCACGCAGGAAACATGTGTACCTAATAGAATCCCAAACCATCATTTTAACATCTTGGCCCTTGTGCCTCAAGTTATGCCATATCGACACTAGTGCCATAATTTTGACAGTAGCACTACATGGCATTGATATCCTAGTTTGGGCTTTATTGTCCTTTTCCCTCCTTTTGTCTCTAATGGATATTTTTTCAAATGAGCAACCACCTAATGTCAGTCTAAACCTATTTTAAGACCTACACAAGCAATAGAATAATATATATACATGGATTTTATCCCTTTATCTACTAAATGGAAATTAGATCTAAATTACACAGACAAACTCAGAACAAGTTGTGCATAATCAAGGTTATCAATCCCTATTATGCCCTACTTCTACATATAATCATCTACAACATTCTTAAGCTCAGATTACTTAGATTTATAGTCTTAAGAACATTCAAAGCACTCAATATGACATTCATACTATCTTCACTTGCACTTGTACCAACACTTAGGTGGGGATAACTACATCGAGATTGATCCATCTTTAGAGTATTGATATGTAGGAAACTCTCATCATAGTGGGGTGTTGAATAACAACATAATTTTCTAATTATGTCAATTGGATGCCCTAAAAACATGTAGGTTTAGGGTTTTTATATAAAATCAATTAAAACATGTCATCTACAAATATCCATAACTCATGCACATAGGAATAAGCTTAGTAGACCCAGACATAGGTGCACCTAGAAGATCAAAATAGTTATGTATAGAATATACTAGTGCTAAAATAGGGACACTATAACCACATGGTGATACTATCTAATTAGGGTGCTACTATTTAGGAAGGGTTTTGACACTTGAGTCTTATTTTAGACACTCAAATCAACCTCTATCCCAATTAATAGCCTCTAGATCTCCTATTTCAGTCAATTCTTAGTTAAGTACTTGTTTACATTATTTATTACTATTTTTAGAAAGGTTAAACTAAGTCAATTCTCATACACATTAGTGGCTATATTTATTGCATATTTCTACCCTAATTTACTATACTCATCATCTTTAACAATGTAGGGCTTAAACTCCATAACCATAAAATGTTTAATCATTTGGTGAACCCAACTTACTTTGAATATTGCTTTAAATCCTAGTGTAACATTAGAGTTTTCCTTCTTATTTATAATATATACTCATTTTTTAGTTTGTAGCCTATCATCATCATAATCATGATGGATGGCATTTTTTACTTTTTGACACAAATTCTTATGTTTTACATTGCATGCCTATTACTCACCATTTGTATAAAGATGTGCATGTATGTTACTCCTCTCATGGATCATGTTAGAGCTCAACTTATTTTACACATTGGTACACCCTCTCTTGAGTCCCCCTTCTATGAGGATCATTGTTAGATGGATCACTTTATGTTACCTCTGATTACTAGTCAATTATAGAGAGCTCAAAGGAATCCTTTTTCCTACCCCCACCTAGACCAATTGATTACCTTCGCACACATCCTACTTCTAATACTCTCTGTTGCCAAATAGTATATCCTATGGTTCAAACTATTACTATATAAAATAGGATGCCTCCTCAGCCTATACAAGAACAATGTAACCCCACCATCACTCCTCATCCCAAAAATAGTATAATGAGACCTAGAGATCAACATATAACATTTGATATTTTGGATTAGTTCAGAAACACACCAGACAAGATCTCCATATTGGAATTACTTTAACATGCAACTATTTTAAAAGATATTATTTTTCAAACACTCAATCGTACATGTTTTCCTTATGACACTAAGCTAGCTTGCTTTGCATCTATCATGAACAATATCTAGGACATTGAGGATGTTATATATTTTTCCAATGAGGATTTGCCATCAAAATTTATTATTGATCATAATATACCACTCTTCATTCATGCATAAATCAATACCAAAGTTATTGAATGATTTTTAATTGACAGTGGTTTAGGACTTAACATGTGTAACCTCACATTTCTACAGAATATGGGGGTTGATATAACATCCATTTAGAATAAATATAATAATATCAAAGGTTTTGATAAAATTTCTAGACAAAATTGGGTTTTATTACATTGGATATTATGGCTGGGCTAAAAATACTACCTACATAATTTCAGGTGATGCCGAATCATTTACACTACAACATATTACTTGGGAGACCTTGGATACATGCTATGGAGGCTATACCCTCTACCTTTCATAGATGTGTCAAGTTTTTACATTGAACAAACTTATACACTTCTCCAATAGATAATCTACCATTTAAATATTGTAGAGTCACCAAGCCTACCACCTCAAGTACATTTTCATACAGGACGCCTCATGTTCTTATAAAGTCCCCACCTTACAAGATTGTAATTGAGTAGATGCATACATATGAGTTTAGGGAATCCAAAAACACTATTCCTAAACCTATTCCATATCCTCCTAAAACATAGTTACCTTTACCCATGATAAAGGAGGGCCCTATTATAGTACAATTATCTCCACTTAGGTAGAATAATGGGGTTCTCACAACAAAATTACCATTACTTGTCAATTCAAAGGAAGTATACATCTACAACACTAATATATATTCTCAAGCTACCATAGAGGATGATCTAACACCCATTGACATTGATGACTACTTATATTGATTAAGATTCACACTAGTGGGCCCTGGAGAGTATAGAGATGATTTTAAGGCACTCATACTTTTTCTACACTGGTAGCACCACTAGTTCATAGTCCTACTACTATAAGCCCACCTACTCAGTTATATTTAGAGGCAAACTCCTCTATTCACTTAATACATATGGTTACATCTATGGATATGGACCCAATTATTTATATTTAGAAAAGTAGTTCACATGATAGACCACATCAGATTCTATAGATATTACTTGATAGAGGATTGATGGCATTACCCACAGTTCCTCACATATATATCAGAAAATTATCGTAATAGGAAAGTCAACCCTTTTATAATTTTTTTTGCCTTACATAACATGATATAGATACATGCTCAACACTATAGTATAAATTGAATAAGTTCAAGGCTAAGGATACTATTCATATTATACAACCTCCACCTCTAAAGGTTTAAGCACCTTGATAGACTCATCATTAAGACAAATACTCACAAACTGATCCATTGACTATCATATTTTTGTTGAGGACATATACATCCCCCATATTACTATAGATGAGGATTTTGATCCTAATACTTGCACTTTGGAATTTTTATAGCACATAGGACATTAGGAGAATGAGCTATAACATACCATACATTGACAAGATTTCATAGGACATATCATAGTACCAATTGCATGTGTCCCTAATATGGCCAACACATTATTCTTTGTTATGAGCATAAGCACTCATATATAGGTTACACTTGGTAGTAGATGGTTATAGGTGATGGATGTCATAGTTGATTGATCAGAAATTTTTTTGACATTAAATTATGAGGGACACATGATATGAATTCTACATGATGTCACAAATGAGAACCATAGGTTTCATATAGATAATATGTGGTCTAATGTGGTTTACCCTAGGACCAAATAGGAGGCATATTGCATAGTAGAGCACCATACTATTAGGATGAACAAAATCCATACCAATGCCAGGGATAAGGCTACACTGATACCCACAACATGGTATGACAATCATGATGATGGGGACTTATGTGAGTTAGGGTAGATCTAGTATCCAAAACTAGATGACCTAACACCTGATCCACCATTTGGTTATCCACATCCCATGGATGTGATATTGGGTCTATATAGACATTACACTTTGATTTTACACTATATCATTTATTTTCAACATTTACTTGTACATATCTTATATCTAGAAAATATAAAAATAATATAATATGTCAAAACACAAAAACTTTCAAATATTTACTAAAAAATACAAATTATAGATTTTATGCATTTCCATGTTTACATATTTTATATTTTCCAAACGCTACCTATGATAGCTATCTTAGTATAGTAGGTTTTTATCATACATACATTGATTCAATTGTACTTATCGAGTGTTCATAGATACTTACATAACCTAGTTCCACTACAAAGATCCATATTTGTTACTATCTACCCATTAGTGGCATACATATAGTTACATAGGTTCTTCATTTGATACATTCAACCATTTGGGACATCCTATACATAGTTTCGATTGCCAAGTTACATATTTCTAAACTCTACATCACAAATTTAGCATTGTTATATCTTGATATTGATCATCCTACACCTACTCAGATTTTTTTCCAACTACAACTAATTTAGATTAAACTTATGTACATATTTTATCTTATACAAACTTTTACCACATGTTCATACATAATTTCATTTATAGCTTTCCTAGTGTAGACTTGATTGTATCTCTATGCTTCTTCTATTCTAAGGCATTTGAATATGCCATTGATATATAGATCTATGCCACTTTATTTAATTTTATGTATGATTTAGACATTTTCCCATGTCCTTGTGTATACCTTATTGATTATGTAGGTAGACATTTAAACATGTCCTTTCATGTGGCTCTAAGCCAACTTGCTTATTGTGGACATAGGTGGACATTTGATCATGTCTTTGTATGTCTTGCTTTCTCAGATTTAGTGACATGTGACCATGTTCCTTGTATTGTGTCCCCTTAACCTACTTTGTGTGCCTCATGTGTGTTGTATGTATGTTTCCTTGTATGCATCATGGCCATGACACTTGTCTCTTATTTTTTACACTATCTAGTCTTATATTCCATAAGGGACCTCATGCATCTCCCCTTCCTGCTTGGGTGCCATGATGGACATCATGCCCCATCCCCCTAGGTAACTACTCAATTATTACTCAATTTTTCTATTCATACATATTTTTATATCTATCTTCATAGCCTTATGAATGCTATATCTAACATACCTCACGCCTTATAAACTTATGTCTAGATTATCTTACATTTTGATGATATGTATGTGTATTATATTTATTTATTACTATAATAGTAGTTTTTCATTTTAATTTAATTATCTACTAAAAACTTAAATACATGTAGGGTTTATGAGGTATTAATACGTAGAGATAAAAATATGGTTTCAAACCATTTGAATCCAATGAATTTGGGAACTATTTTTTATCTTGGAAGAATAACCTACACACAATGAGACAACTTGGATAAATTTTATTAATAGATAGATAAGTGAGCTACCTGGTTAGTAACTAATCCTGAGACGTTATGAACTTCTTCAAGAGGATGTTAGCTCAATGTTTTCACAATTAAGTGGATAGTAAATATTGAAATTATGAAATATAAGGATGTGATATGGATGCAATAATAAAATGATTAGGAACTAATCTTCATCTAAATTATCAACATAAACAAAGTGTTCATTCCAATAAGCTCTAACAAAATTCACATCTTCTTGTATAACATCTAATTGGTCAGAAGTGGATTCAATTGAAGGAGAATAGATAATGGCACAAAGTGATAACTCAAAATCTATGTCACTCTGATTGGTAAAGAGAGGTTGAGAGATGATGGATAGATCAAGGATACTAATTATTTCATGTGAAACTCTAGGTAGAGTCATCTATAGATATATTCCATATTTAGAAAGGTAGAAGATCAAATTAGAATGAATCTAAGATAGATTTTTATGACTAAATGGATTGGATTATAAAATATAATGTGAGGATCGATGTCGATCCTACATAATCTATACTGATTAAGATGAATTTGCATCAATTATATTAAAACTGTGCAAGGTCATAAACAGAAAACTAAAGGATAAATGAGGAATTCTAAAAGAAAATTGAGGATATATAAGACATTCTAATAGTGGAGTGAGAATTAAATAGATAGATTTAAAAAAAAATGAAATAGACAAGATAAAGAACTTACATTGAAATAGATGCAGGTAGATTATGTCCTTATATAGGTACAAACAATCTCCTTGGTTTGTGATGATAATTCTAGACTGGGTATAGCCTAATTTTGTCAACATGGAGCTAAAGTTTGCCTTTAATTCTCCTAAATAAATCTAAACAATGCTTTGAGATTGAAATTTTATGGGGGCCAAACCAAAGGGTCACTTGTGTATATATAAATCAATGTTGATCTAGGAAAATCAGTGCTAATCATGGGAGAATTGTTATCAACTCACCTTTTTTGGAAAAAGTTTGCTTTGATCCATTTTGGATTATTCCAATTGTAGGGTAATTTGGGATTCAAAATTTGGGGTTTTTAGTAATGATTTTACGATGAGGGTATGTTATTGGAGGGTTAATATTTGATATATTCTATGGGTTGTAAAATAGATTTTGTTGATTAATAAGGTAAAATGGTAATTTGTAAAAATAGATTACCGATTACTTAATGGTAAATATTTTAGACTTTAAGATAGGCATATTTAGGATGAAATAATAATTTAAAGTCATAAAACACCAAATATTTCATATATGACATACAAAATTGTGGTGTCTGGATTTACCCCTTTTTATGGAGCAATATGTAATAACATGCCATGAGACAAAAATTGAGAGAGGTCTAATGCCCCAGGTTTATATGAGGAGGTATCTCCCCTCAAACTAGGAGCCAACATAAGATGATGAGTGGGTGATGGGTTTGAAATATGGAGTAATGGATGGTATGAATAAATAGCAAATGGGAACCAAGAGTGTGGATGCATAATATGAAGTATACTTTTGCACTAACAAGGTGTGAGATAGTACAGGTAGAGATGCCCAAAGATAAATCATGTAATAAATTACCACAACTATAAAAAAGTGGGATTAAATGAAGGCCAACAAGAGAATAAATTATAGGGTCTATTTGAAGGAATAATTTGGTGTGCTTTATAGTGTGTACACTACCTATAAACAATTATTCTCAAGATGAGATACACTCTCAAGACCCATAGAGGGGAGATGCCCAAAAAAGTGCATGCCTTATGTAGGCTATGGGACCAACAGGGGGTCTATGTCCACAAGCATAAAATATAATAGAAAAAATAATGGGAGAAGTGTGGTAAGGTAATGAGATTGGGCTTTGGAGTAGGACTGGATGCACAAAAAATTGTAAGTAGTGCAAAAGAGAAAAAGTTGAGCCAGATCGACACCAATTAAATAAATCTATAACAATCCATATAAATCAAAACTAATCTAAAAAAGATTGATGCTGATCTAAAAAAGATCAATTCTAATATAAATATGACTAGATAAACAAATCTAACATGGAAATAATTCATTTATTATTGATGCATAATGAGTGGATAGAAAAAAATTGATAGTAATTTTAACATGTGGTGCAATGGAAGTGAGCGACAACTATCAAAGGTGGTGGAGATAGTCCCATGATGAGGTAGGCTTTGTTTTTATTTAAGTTTTTTGACTTTTATGATTTTTGGTTAGGGTAATTTGTAGGGTTTTTAGGGTAGTACGATGACCAGGGATCAACATCGATCCTAATGAATCAACACTGATTCATTGGAAGCATTACCAATTAGGAACAAAATGATGTTGATTTGTAGAAAATGGTGAACAACTAAGTAAATATTCTAGGGTTAAACTAAGTTAAATTTTTATAAAGTTAAAGGATTATGATAATAGTTACAAACATTGATAAGGATTTGGGACTGAGTACCACCTCTTTTAGAATGGTTATATGATTAGTTATGTGATGATGATTGGGCCCATATGGAGGCCATGGGCTTAGGAGGAGTATGCTTATACCACCATATTCACAGAGATGTGAGCCTACTAGTAGCATTATTAGAGTAGTGGGATGTGATCACTGGGAATTTTTGGTTACCTATAAGAGAGATGACTATTACAATGGAGGATATTTATAGGATACTATGGCTCCTGGTGCATGGGCATGCTATTTTACTTGTGGATGAACAAGGTCACACAACAATATTGACATGGTTATATGGTGGAGATATCATGGATATCACTTTTACAGTAGGAGGATTCATTTTGATTTGTTATATGATAGAGATATAGATGGAATATTAGTGATGATGATGGTGTTGGCCATTTCTTGTTATGCCCTCTTTAACTTAGGTGGAGACAAGTTCCTAAGGAGCCTCATAGGTGTCATTACAGATATGTGGGAACATCAGATAATATTTTTTTGGGCCCTGAATTTACTAGCATAAATATATAGGGAGTTATGGGAGAGGACGATCCATAAGAGATTTGGTTTGGATGTGACCTTCATTTTATAGTGCTAGGCATATGAGTAAAATAGAGTGATATGACCCATCAGTACCCCATGGATATGATGGTATGATACTACTTACAATCTATCCTTCTCTCAATGGAAGGAATATTTGGTATAGGATTACACATATGGCATGAAATGAGACTTAACATATTATTAGTGAGTCCTCTAGGAGTTGTAAGATGGTGACATAATTTTGGGGCCTTACATTAGATTTACTACATGGCTTGGGGTAGAGGTAGAGTTAGCAGATATTCAAAGGGAGAGGTGGCTAACAAAGAGGAGGATGAAGTATGTAGATTTTTTTCATTTTAGGAGAGTGAGGAGATAATTTGGGTTGATTCAAGATATACCATGGGCTCCATGAGTATATATATGAGATGATATAGAGACTGAACTACTAGAGGTATAATTTATAGATATTCTGATAGGGCCCAATGAGGAAGTAGTAGATGCAAGGATATATGATGCGAGGTGTAACCTAACATATTTATTGTGGTGGTCAAGGCAACTAGATGCCAAATGGGAGAGGGTGGTGTGACCTCAATAGGAGGGAGTAGATGAGGAGATGTAGGATGCATAGGAGGAGGGAGGAGGAGAGGAGGAGGAGAGGAGAGAGGAAGGAAGAGGGGAGGATATAGATATTAAATGTATTATTACTGAGAGGGATGTGTTGAGAGCCCAATGCAGCACCTTATAGGGACATGTGATGATAGTATAGGGGGCTCTCACTACCATTAAGATAGAGCAAGATGGTCTATAGACTAGACTAGATACTTTAAAATTAGAGTTTTGACACCTTACTTTTGAGTCATGATCTAGTAGTTTAGGCTTGAGATAGATACCATTTTGAGAGGGATGATTTACAGTGAGGGGATGAAGGATCCATGGGATAGATAGGTACAAAAAGAGATGGGTTGAGCATAGGATAGGTAGGTACTATGAGTGTGGATAAATACTAAGAGTTGGTGGTTGATATGTGTTATTATGATCATATTATATTAGATCTACGTCCAAAGATTCCTCAGTATACCACACATGTGGTCACATAAGGTAGGTCATCTTGATGGACACATATAAGCTCAACTATCACAAAGAGTGTAGTAGGATGGAGAGATCAGAGGAGAGATGAAGGAGGAGATAGAGATGGGGATGAAGGTGGAGGTGGGGGTGGAGATGGAGGTATAGGTGGGGGTGGAGGAATTGGGAGCATCTAGCCAAGCTATCTCTAGTTTACTGATGAGCCTATTTTTTATTTATTGTACTAACCAGAGAGCTATATATTTTGTATACCAAGACTCAGATGATGTATATTTAAGCACTTATGTATATAGATACATGATTTTGATTATGAGTTATGGTGTTAGATTTTGTGATTATGGATTTTATTAGATTAGAGATTGAAATGTTATGGATTTTCATTAAAATGGTTATAGATCATGGAGTTAGTTTAGGATACTTTGGATTTAGATTATGTGATTATGGATTTAGTTATTTAGATGACATGATGATGTGATAGATTTAAATGTTATGGATTTATATTAAGATGTTTATGGATCTAGATTATGTGATTATGGATTTAGCTTGGGATTTTATGGATTTATATGATGTGATGGATTAGATTAGATTATGGATTTTTAAATTTTGTGATTATGAATCTAGATTAGGATATCATGGATTTATGTGATGTGATTATGGATTAGATTAAATTATGGAATATGGATTTATGTTTTGTGATTATGATTTTAGATTAGGATGCTTATGGATTATTAGATTATTAGTTTAAATGATGCAACATATTTAGATTAAACTATAATACTCTTATATTGTGATCAAGATATATGTGGTGATCCTACTTTATATTGTGGGAGTGATAAATGATAGATAATTAATTACCTTGATTTTGATTTATTTAGGATAAAGAAAAACAAAGATTTTATTACTCGTCATTGGCTCAGATCATAACCCAAGAAAAACCTCTTACATTAATTACATGTGTATCCTTAAAATATTCTAACAGCCTTAGGTCAACTAAGTTTAGGATCTATGGGTTTGAGATGGAATTTTTGAGGGATATGCTTTTTTTAGGATTTTGATAAAAAGTGGATTTTTAATAAGAATATGTTTTCACCTTGCGTTCCAAAGCTAAGGCTGATCCTAAGATCCTTTTGTGCTAATCCATGTAGACTAATCAATGTAAGAAGTTTACTAATTTAGAGAAAGATGATCAATGTGAGAAGCTTCTTGAGATGTTTCTTTCAATTATTATTTTGTAAGGCTTTACAGGGCTTATTTATATAAAATTGATCAATGAAGTTTTTTGTTATATTTTATGCATGATAACCATCCTTCAAGGGAGTAGTCAACACTTTTTCCATTTTTATATATTTTAAACTATCCTTTAAGGGATAAGTCTATCATTTTTTCCCTTTTAAGAGATGTTTTTTTTCTTGTTTTTTGATCCCAGTGTTATTATTTTCTTATGGATTGGCTTAAGGTAACCTAGAATAGTTTATAAAGATTTGTTATACAAGATGATATTCTTATTCCCAAAATGAACTACTAAGGTGATAGGGAGGGGTTTTAAGAAAAAATTATTTTGGGATCCTTCCCATTATAGTCAGAACTTGTCCATTCAGAGCATGCTATAATAGATCTGAGGTATTCATATTCAAGTTTAGAATAGACATGATATCGGATAACCACATGACTCTATATATCATTACTTGGTATTTTTAGGAATGAAAAGGATATGGTTTTAGCTAATTTTCAAACCAAAAAAGAAATAAACTAGGTTGATCAAGGTGATTAAGACTTATTAACAATAGAAAAGACGTAAATGTAATGCATTAAGAGGTTCTCGTTTTGGTTTTCCATCAAGAGAGGCCAAAAAATATGCCCCAGATTTGTATTTATGGGTGATAATATATGGTCCAATATAATTTGGAGAAAATTTTCCTAATTTTATCTTTTCCATATTAGTGACATGTTGATTTTATTTCAAGACAAGGTCACCAAAATTAAACTCACATTATTTTAAATGTTTATTATAGGCACATTTTATTTGTTGTTGATATACATGGCAATAGTCAAGGATAGCCAATCAATGTTCATCTAAGAGCTCAACTTGGGATAATCATTCCTGACAGAAGACATCCTCAAAAATGATATCTATAAGAGATATGTGAAGGTAAGGAATTTGAAACTCAAGAGGAAATACAAATTCAGCACCATAAACTAGAGAGAAAGGGGTATCACCCGTAGGTGTTCAAATACTAGTTCAAAAAACCCATAAGGCAAAAGGAATATGAAAATGCCAATTATTTCAAACCTCATTAATGACTTTAGTTAGGATTTTGATAAGAGTTATATTGGATACCTTAGCCTATCCATTAGTTTGATGATAGTAAGGTGAATAAAATCTTAGCTTAATGTTGAAAGAGTCATAGAGTTTCTGAACTTTATTTTTTTTAAATATTTTACATTATCTATAATTATCTTATGAGGAATGCCAAAGCAAAAAATCATATGATGACTAATAAACTCCATAATTTTGTTTACTTTGGCTAAGATAAATGGAATATCCTCCAACCTTTTTATGAAATATTCAATGGTGGTGATGATAAATCCATGGCATTGAGAATATTTAGGATTGATTTGACCTATAAGATTAAGCCCCCACTGGGAAAATGGCTAAAAGTCCTATGTTGCCTATAATGCATGACTAGGGACATGTGATAGATTAACATGTTAGCATTTTATGAATTTCTTAACATATAACAATCCTAATTTAAAGTGGGCCAATAATAGCCTAATCGTAAGGTTCCCTTAGCAATGGTGCAACCACTAAAATGTACACCACATGACCCATCATGAGCTTCTTTGATAGCAAGGGTAGCTTCATGATTTTGGAGACAATGAATAAGGATGCCATCAAAACCATGTTTATAGATAACACCCCCTACTATGATAAAATGAGTGATGCATTGTTGGAAATCTTGCTTATCATTTTTTTATAAATCTAGAGGAATAATCCCCCTTGATAAATACTTGAATATCTATGTGTACTAAAGATCCAATGGGTTTTCCTCTATATCATGGATGGAAGGAAGATTAGTTTGGTAAAATAAGGTTGATTTATTTTGTGGATGAGAACAAATAATTTATATTCTTGAGATGAAGATGGGATAAATGAGGCCAAGGAGGCCATGGTATCCTCAAAATTGTTAGTTACCTAAGGAGTGGCTTGGATAGCATAATGCTTGAAAGCAAATAGTAATTGATCTACCAAGGTCTTATATTTTTGGAGGGTGTCATTTTGACATTGATATATGCCCTTTATCTGATTGAACACAAGTTGGGAATCACCATAGATATTAAGTGATTTTTTACCTAATGTTAAAGTAGTTTGGAGACCTATGATTAAAGCCTCATATTCTACCATATTATTGGTGTAGTCAAAATCAAGTTTAAAATATAAAGGTATAGGTGTCCCCCTAGAGGGATTAGGATAATTCTAGATCCCTCACCATGCTTGCACTTAGATCCATCAAAGAATAGAGTCATTTGATATTGAGGATCTAATTGAGATGTGGAGGCTATGGAATCATCTATTAATTCATAATTTATTTGTTGATTAGTAGCAAGAGGTGCCTCAACAAGTTGATCATCAATGATTTGACCTTCAACTAATTTTTGGTGGATCAACTCAAGATCAAATTCTACCAAAATCATGAGCCATCTAGCCATTCACTAACTCTAATAAGGATTTGAATGTATAACTTTTATGTTATCTGTGTTCATGATTACAAAAGTTTTATGATTGAGCAGATAATGGTAAAGCTTGGAAGCTACAAAGATTAGGGTTAGACATAATTTTTCTCTATGTGTATAATGCATCTCATATTCAAGAAGAGTGTAACTTATATATTAAATCATATGATATTTAAGTTGCTCATAATGATGGGCAAGCATGGCTCTTAGGACATGGTCTATGGTTGAAATATCTAAGAAGAAAGGTTTCCCCTCCTCAGGAGGAATGAGAACTGGTGGTGAGAAAAGATATTTTTTGAGGGCATCAAAGGCCCCTGATATCTAGAGTCCTAAATGAAGTGGGTATATTTCCTTAGGAGGTGATGAAATGGTTGACATCGATTAGATAACTGGGAGATAAAATGATGAATGGAATACAATTTTACTTGTAAGCTACATAGTTGATTAAGATTGGATGGGGTGGCATTTCTATAATAGATTTGATCTTAGCAAGTTCAACCTTTATCCCATGAATAGAGATGATGAAACCCAAAAACTTGAATGTCAAAACCTCAAAAATGTATTTCTTGAAATTGAGATTGACACAAAATTAGATTAAGCAAGCAGAGATTATTTTAAGCACCAAAATATGGTCTTTTCAAAATTTTGACTTATCGAGGAGATCATCCACATAATATTCAATGATTTTATGGATTATGTCATGGAAAATATAGATCATGGCCCTTTGATAGGTGGCCCTAGAATTATTTAAACCAAAAGTCATAACTCGATAGCATAAGGTCCTTCAAGGAGTAATAAACGAATTCTTATGTTGATGTTCTAGTGTGATGAAGATCTGATTATACCCATAGAAACCATCCATAAGTGAAAACATTTTATGACCAACTGTTAAGTCCACTAATTGGTCAATATTAGGGAATGAGAAATCATATTTCAAGACAAGTGAGGTTAAGGTCATGAAAATTAGAATAAAGGCATAGTCCTCCATAGGTTTTGTGACATGGATGATATTAGATACCCATTAAGGGTAGTCAATAGTGTCGCTAAAATTGATAGATAAGATACATTGTAATTTTTCTTTGACCAAGAGTGTAATGCGAGGATGCATTTTTCAAAGTTTTTATTTTATAGGTTTAACATCAAGAAATGTGATAATGTTGTGGATGATAATATTAAGGTCGATACCAAACATGTCACTATAGGAACAAGTGAATACTTCACAATGATCTAATAGAAATATAGTGAAATCTTGATGCTCTTGAGGATCTAAAGATTTGATGACCTTAACAATTCATAGAGTTTCATGATATCTTATGTTAATGTCGATGGTAGATTCATTTAATAGACTATAGGTTTCCAATAGAAGAGAATTATGTATATGGGAGTTCTGTGTGCCTAAATGAGTTAATATTGACTCATCATCTAGTCACTAAAGAACATGTATGGTGGGGAAATCCTACCCTATCATATTTGGGTAGGAAAGAGGAATGGTTTTAGTTTCCCCATTGATGTGATATATGAGAGGTTCTATAGTGATGGAATTGATTAATTTTTTTTGGAGGAATAGATACAACCTAATCTATCTTAGAAGGGGTGTTAGATGGTGAGGATGATGTATCCTCTTTGAGAATAGGTGTAAGATTGGTTTTTGGGATGGTTTTGGGTTTTTTGTTGAAACCTAGGTCATGCTTTTCATGGGGTTTCCTAAAATCTCCTAACATGACATCGTGTGGGCCTTACTCATAATATCCTATGCCAGAGCCCTTTCAAGCACACCATTAAAGGAATGTTTGTGAAAAGTGGGGTTTATCTAGGAATGATAAGTTTGAGGTGAATGGTTTGGCATGTTATTAACTATCAGGACCTAAAGAAGGCTAATCAATCCACATGTTTATTAAATGAGTGTAGAGGAAAGGTGGATCTAAGGGAATGAGTTCCAAAAAACTAGGATAATATGCATGCTATTTGTTAGAAGACCCATAGTCCTGGGGAGTGGGGTGAGTGTTGAGCATCAGTAATTGATATTTTCCCATCAATAGTTACTGAAACATGGAATCAATGGAATCTTTGCTAGTAATTCTTGATGTAGGGATTATCATACTAGATGACACTTCATTAGATGATGATGGGATCATGTTTTATAATAAAATTAAGATGTCATTTGGTTAAAAATTAAGGTTTTAAGTTTTAAATCAATAAGGATTAGAAGGAATAATATGTAATTTCCCCTTGTGTTTTTATTTGAGATACTGATGTAAGGTAGAAGACACATAATGCATAGTGTGGATTCAAGGACAACCTAATAATATATTATATTTTAAGTCATCATATATAACATAAAATACCTCATGGAGAGTGTGAGATCCTATATGGATGGGTAAGACAACCATTCCTAAAGTGGGGGCCACTATATCATTAAATGCCCATAGGAAAACATGAGATTGGGAAACAATAGTTTTAAGGAGATGAAGCTGTTTAAAAACATGAGAGGAAATAAAGTTAATGTTGGCCCCATTTTTTTATCATGAATCTAGGCCTGATTTATTTAGGCTATGAGGAATAAGGGTGGATCTTGATCCTCATATGATAGTGGAACTATCTTTGAATCATTGAAGCTTATATAAATATCCATTTGTAGGGTTCCTATGAATGTCATCAAGGGTTGGGGTTCATATGGTTGAACTTGAATCACCTAAAGGGATTTGATCATAAATTGATGGTGCTATGGGGAGTTTTTAATGAGATCATACAGGGACATTTTGATTGGAGTTTAATTAAGTTTTTTAAAAATAGATATTTGTATTAACTCTATGGATTTTAGAAGGGCGGTCCCTAGAATGGCAACTTTTGGTTTTGGATTGGATGATTTGGGATCTTCCATGGTAGGAGCCCTAGAGATAGTAACCTTGGATTTTTTAGTTTTATGTTTTTGAACTTATGATCGTGTATCCACATGGAAAACACTAATTTATAGTATGGGAAGATCTGACAAAATTACTGATTCTTTATCACTTAGTGGACTCAAGGGGATGTGTAAAGGTGGATTATCTAAGATAGTTATTTTCTAGTTAGAGGAGTTCTCAACATGTGATTCCTTGGTTATGAAGTCATCAGCTTCAAAGAGTTCCTAGACTAAAGATTTAAGGTCATTGTAGTTTTTAGTGTCATGTCCTACTACCCTATGATATGTGATGCAGAAGCATCAAGCTAAGAAACATCATTTTTGAGTTATTATTAATAACTAGTCAAATTTGGTCAAGATTGAGTGTAAAATTGTGTGACAAAAATTTTAAGGTCCATTTTTTGTATTAGAGTCCATTTGGAGTCATCAAGGTGTGTTTTTTAAGCTTCTAGGAGTTTTCCCTCCAAAACCAAAAATTAAAAAATTCAAAAGAGGCTAAAAGAGCATAAACAAGGTATAATGTGGTTAGATGAGGAAATATGGGTTAAAAAGAGCCAATAATCATATGTAAATGTGTTTGAAGGTACATAAATATAATACATTAAATTAGAAGATATATTCTAGTATTGTAGTTATAAGCCTCACAGTGAAGTTACAATGCAAGGAGATTGTGTCTTATAACCACCTTAACCAACATTGGAGTTGGTTAAATAGGAAGTTTTACATAAGAATTGTGGAAGGAGAATGAGAGATAGGAGAGAATAGAGAGGGATAGATGTCTCTATATAGAGAAGGATGAGAAACTAGAGAATGGAAGCATGAGTCAAATGCCTCAAGGAAATACACAAGTCCATGAGAGGACTGCTTGATAATTGAGAACAAATCAATGAATAAAGACAATTTTGATAATATGTATTCTCATTTAAATGTATGTTGGTTGAATTAGTCATATTTTTCCTTTCAAAAGCCCATAATACCATGTCTTTATTGTTGTTATGTAAGACTACAGGTTTAGACCTAGGACTGTAGGTTGTAATCTTAAAAAGATGAGGAATTGAGATTTTCCTGCAAGTTAGTGTGATGAATCTTATTAGGGAATGTATTATTGTATATGGTGATGTTTTAAAGAACTTAATATTATGGTGAGAACCTATGACAAAGGATAATTATAGAGTAGAAGATCTTTGAATTCAAGAAACCCTGCAAGCTATTATCATGGTCAAGGAATAAATATTAATGCTTAGATCTTAAGACATGGCCCATCAACGTGTGGAAACAATGGTTGGTAAGTGGTAAAATTGGTTTAAATATATGTGTTTTAATCCAAACAAGGAATTAAATAAAATACATAGGATATAAAGAAGTAAGAGTTCTATTATCACAATGAGTGCCCTATTTTGAGTGCACATTCACATTGTAAAGTAAGTTAAGACCTACTTCTTGTTCTTGATAAGTATTCCACTTAATATATGGTTTTGAAATATGGTTTCACTATTAAAGGAAGTTTTTAGTCCCTTGTATTGATGTGTATGAGGTTTAAATTGATCTAATATTCCATCTTGCTATCACAGACCTGTAAGGTGCCCTATTATGCACAACCAAAGTAGAGATTAAAGACATTTATTGTATAAAGTGTATATTATAGTAATTATAATGGTTTGTATGGTTGATAATAGGCATTAGGAATTTATTGGGATTTTGGAAATTCATTATAATATTCCTTTAACTCATAAACACACAAACCTTATTGTCAAAGTCCTAAATGGGACAAAAGACCCTATGGTTTGATGGTTAGGAGAGTGAATAAAGAGAAATAAGGTGTATCAAATATTGGATAAGGTTTTTGGAGTAAAAAAATACCTATTGGTGGTTATTTTGTCCTTTTAAACTCAATAAAAATCAAGAGAATGAATCATGTAGGCTCTTGTCTTGTGGAAGAAGGCAACTAGGGTTTCTAGAGGAAAAACCCCATAAGTGGAGTTCTAACCCTTGAAAATTTCTAAAATTTGATATTATTGCTTCTATATACATATAAAAAGTTAATAAAGTGGTTTTATCTTGAGAGAGTATGGAAAAGTATGGTTTCTAGAACTAAGGGTTTGGAATAGGGCTAAATTAGGCCTAATTGAGGGGTAGTTTCCAAAGGAAGTGTGATCCATGAGTATATTCAGGTCATGAAACTTGAAAAAAATATATGATAAGATATAGGGTGGATATAAATGTGATTACATATTGAAAATATTTCTTATTTTGACCAGACAAAGAAAAATTACATAAAAAAGGCTACAAGCTTTGAGAGAACATTGTGACCTTGAGGTATGGAGTTGGGTGGTAAAGTATGATAAAAGAGTTTAAGTTATATTGGATATGATAATTTAATACCATTCATGATAAAATATTTATCTATTGAAACATAAATCAATATTTGGTCGTTGAGACCTAAGAGAGTTGTCTAGTTGAGAAGCTAGTGGAAGATGAAAAGGAAGTTGTGAAGGAATGAATGCCCTGAGTCAAAGAATGAGTGTAAATGTCATGAGAGATGATTAATTCAATAAATAATTGTTTCCAAGTACAAAAGGAATAGGTATAAAGAGAATAAGGCAGTTAAGCCTAGGCGCCAAGTGAAAGGTTGAGTTGGTGATGAGAATACCAAGACAAAGCATAGCCTGTGAATGTGAGTAGTTAAGTTTAGAACCAAATCATTGAGGAGTTATATATTTTTACCCTTTACCTTTTCATCATTTGGAATAC
Organism: Torreya grandis; assembly: GCA_037957365.1. Classification (NCBI taxonomy): domain Eukaryota; kingdom Viridiplantae; phylum Streptophyta; class Pinopsida; order Cupressales; family Taxaceae; genus Torreya; species Torreya grandis. The sequence continues at coordinate 153,176 of JARHVA010000080.1, read as the reverse complement.
GAACAAGGTAATCTTGGATAATTTTTTTTTTCATTAAAACTTGTCTATTTGAGATTAAGAAAATATGCTATGAGGTATGCTTGAGATGACACCTTATAGGGTATTATGGGAAAATAATGTTGCAGATCTGATCTATTGAGATCATTACATAATTATATCATATTGATAAGAGAGAAAAAATATCCTCAAAATTCCTATGCTAAGGACTAGAATCTATTCAAGAAATGACTAGAGAAGATAGTGTGAAGGAAGATCCTTGGAGCTCAAGAAGAGAGAAAGAGAAGAAAGAAGACTCAAAAAGAGAGTCAAGGAGGATAAAAATAGGTCCTAGGTAGAGGAAAAAAGAAGAGGAAATATCCAATAGATTTATAAGAGGAAATATTGACAAGATTACTAAGAGGAAGGTCTATATATGCCTAGAAAATATAGAAAGTGAGAGAAGATGGATTTAGAGAGAGAAGTGGAAGACATGAGAAGAGAGTTGGGGCAGAGTATAGAGAATATAGATCTCATGGTGAAGCTCTTGATATTAAAAATAAGCCAATGGATTGGATAGAATATGAGGAAAAGAGTGAAGTGGCTACTAGAGTCACTTGTGAAAGAGGGAAGACACAAGATGAGTGTCTTGAGAGATGAGAAGAAGAAAGAGAATGTAGCCCAAAGAGGCATGAGGGATGAGATGTTACTAAGTGAGCAACAATAGAAAGAGATAGAGAAGAGGGTTCTCATTTAAGAGAACAATAAGGAGATAAAATTTCCAAGAAGAGCACATCAAAATGAAGACAAGAAGAAGAGATGGAAAATGTCTATGCCAAAGTCATTCAAAGAGACTATATGGTCTCTTGTTTTATATGCTAACATTGATTTTAATCTTGTGTATGTATGTATGAAGAAATTTTTGGTGAATTCCAAGAATAAGGCCTCAAATTTGGTGAAGTATGGGCCAAAAACATCACCCATCAAGTGGAAAGAGAATGCCAAATAAATAAAACCTCTTGTAGAAGACAAAGTGATGAAAGTTGAAGACATTACACATGTTGAAGATGAAGTTGAAGAGTAATTCTATGATGATTTAATAATCATTACAATTGAAACAAGAGAATAAGAATGAAAATAAGACAATATACCTGACCATGTAGATAATAATCCAAAACATGAAGACATTAATAAAGAGTTGAGCTTGTAGGAGTAATCTTTGGAGGTAAATGAATGTCTAAGTGTTGATTTTGATTGCATATATGAAGAAGAAAAGGTTGATATGCAGATTTTGAAAAATAAGGACAAGGTGTAACCCTAAAAAATAAAAGAAGGGAATTGATATGTTTAGCCTAAGTGGCTGAAACAAGTAGGTAATGAGAATAAAAAGTTGAACCTCAAACAAGAGGTCAATCCAAGCAAAAGTATAGGTAGAAAACAAGCACAAATATGGAAACAAAGAACAAATGGGAAAGGACACCAAGTTGGCAAGATAGGATACCAAGACATTAAGAAAGAAGGATTTTTAATGAGAAGTAAGTGGCAACATAAGAAGGTACAAGGAATACAATTGGTGGCAAAGATCATAAAAAGATCCAAAGAGTATCATATTATAGGTGTATCCTAGGAAAACATGAAGATTGAGGAAGAGTATAAGCTTACAAAGCAAAAAAAAGAGATGGTGCAAAAAAACCAAGCAAAAGAAATAAAGGTACATAAAAAATATGAATGCATAAAATAAGATAAGTGTTTACAAGATTTGTTTTCAAATTTTGTATATGATGATGTATGTGAAGTTGATTCAAGTAATGAATATCTCTTGTATACAGAAACAATTACATTGATGAATGAGTGTGTAGAAAGGCAAGATGAGAGTGAAGCACCTAAAATATTTATTAACACATAGCGTATGCAGCAAAAGGAGGATGATATGAATCTCATAAATGAGAAAGTACAAGGACAAGACAAAGATAAAATTTCAAAAAAAGGTAAAGAACAATGTGGACCAATATTTGATGAAAAATTTGAAGAGATGGATGCACTAAAATTGCAAGAAGAGTTGGAGATGTTAGAAGAGATATTTATTCCATCTAAAGGGATAAAATAAGGTGAAGTAAAATAGGAAAATATCAAAGATGAACTTTAAGAAACATCAATAAAGGAACAACAAAGGGAAGCATAAGAAGTTGTGAAAATAAGGCCATAAGTAAACAAGCAAAGGGAGTATGATCAAGAAAATAAGGTGAGTTATTAAATTTGGAAAGCTAAGGATGAGTTAAAATTTGATAATCATAGACATGTAAAGTCAAAAATTGGTCAAATCATATTGTACCAAGTTGAGGATGAATGGAACAAGAAGTTGCTCTTGCATAATGAACAAGATCATAGAAAGAAGCATTAAGAAGTAAAGAAATGTGAAGTAGAGGCAGAAAAAGAGAGTCTATTAGAGAAAATTATAGAGGTGGAGATGCATATGAGGTCCTTATTTCAAAGTATTAGCATTAAAAAATAGCCAAGACACCTAAGCAAACAAGAATCAAGTGAGATTCATGAGGAAGCAAGTCATAGAACAAGCATAAACAAGGAGAGAAAGAAATATTTGGTTTAAAATGAGTATGATGAGATTAAAATTGACTTATAAAAATTTAAATATGAAAAAAATACAAATTTATAATAGCTAAACACCTCATAAAGGTAAAATATGCATAGACAAGAATGCTAGACAAGGCCAAAAAGAAGAAATGCAAGAGTTTGAAAAAAATAAAGGAAAAATAAAGAAGGATAAAAAATATTTTGGGTATGAAGGAACCTAAAATGTGGAATTTGAAGACAAGAAATAAATTTGGTGACACAAGTTTTCTCCCTCTTGTGGAGTATGATGTAGAAGCATATAGCTAGGAAACATCATTTTTGAGTTATTGTTGATAACTAGTGAAAGTTGGTCAATATTGAATGTCAAAGTGTGTGAGGGGAATTTTCAGGTCCTTTTTTGTCTTAGAGTATATTTGGAGTCATCAAGGCGTGTTATGTAGCTTCTATGAGTTTTCCCTCCAAAACTAGGAATTTGAAAATTCAAATATTTGAAAAGAGCCTAAAAGAGCATAAATAAGGTCTAAGGTGGTTAGATGATGAAATATGGGTTAAAGAGAGCCAATAAGCCTATTTAAAATGTGTTTTAAGGTACATAAATCTAAGATATTAAATTATAAGTCATATTCTAGTCTTGTAATCATAAGCCTCACATTGAAGTTGTAATGCAAGGAGATTGTCTTGTAACCACCTTAACCAACATTGGATTTGGTTGAATATTAAGTTGTAAATCATTATTGTGGAAGGAGAATGAGAGAGATGAGATGATAGATATGGATATATGTCTCCATAAAGAGGAGGAAAATCTAGATAATGGAAGCATGAGTAAAACTCCTCAAGGAAAGACACAAGTTCATGATAGGACTGCATTGTAATTGAGAACAAATCTATGAATAAAGACAAGTTTGATAATATATATCATAATTTCAATGTATGTTGGTTTTATAAGACATATATAACCTTTGAAAGGCCCATAAGACCATGTATTTATTATTTTTATGTAAGACTATAGGTTTAGACCCAGTACTATAGGTTATAGTCTTAAAAAGATGAGGATTTGAGAGTTTTCTGCAAGTTAGTGTGATGAAGTTTATAAGGGCATGTATTATTGTACATGGTGATTTTTTATAGACCTTTAGATTATGTCAAAAACCTTTTCCAAAGGATAATCATATATTAGAAGCTCTTTGAATTCAAGAAACCCTGGAGACTGTTGTCACAGTCAAGGAATAAAGATTAGTGCTTGGATCTTATGACATGGTCCATCAATGTGTGGAAAAAATGGCTGGTAAGGGGTAGAATTGGTTGAAATATAGGTATTTTAATCCAAAAAATTAATGAAATCAAATACATAGGCTATAAATAAGTAAGAGTTCTATTATCACAATGAGTGCCCTATTTTAAGTGCACATTCACATTATAAAGTAAGTTAAGACTTAATTCTTGTTCTTGATAAGTATGCCACTTAATCTATGGTTTTGAAAGATGGTTTCACCAGTAAAAGAATTTTTATGCCCTTGGATTGATTTTTAGTAGGTTTAAATTGATCTAATATTCCATCTTGTTGTCATAGACATGTAGGGTTATGCACAACCAAAGTAGAGATCAAAGACATTTCTTGTATAAAGTGTGTATGATAGTAATTATAATGGATTGTATGATTGATAATAGGTGGTAGGAATGTATTGGGAGTTTGGAAATTCCTTAGAATATTACTTGAACTCATAGACACACAAACCCTACTAACACAATCCTAAATAAGACAAAAAGAACCTGTGTTTTGATGGTTAGGAGAGTGAATAAAGAGAAATAAGGTGTCTCCCATTTTGGAGAAGGTGTGTGGAGTAAAAAAAGACCTAGTGGTGGTAATTTGGCCTTTTAAACTCAATAAAAACCAATAAAATGAATTATGTAGGCTCTTGGCCTGTGTAGGAAGGCAACTAGGGTTTTTAGAGGGAAAACCCCATAAGTGGAGTTCTAACCCTTGAAAATTGTTGAAATTCGGTAGTATTTCTTCTATATACATTTAAAAACTAAATAAAGTGTTTTTAGCCTAAGAGAGTATGGAAAATTATAGTTTATAGAATTAAGGGTTTGAAATAGGGCTAATTAGGCCTAAATGAGGGGTAGTTTCCAAAATAAGTGTGATCTAGGAGTGAAATCAGGTCATGAAACTTGAAAAACATCTATGAGAAGATAGAGGGTGGATATAAATGTGATTAAATATTGAAAAGAGTGCCTAGTTTGACCAAATAAAGAAAAAAATGCATAAAAAGGCTACAAGCCTTGAGAAAACATTGTGACCTTGAGGTATGGATTTGGGTGGTAAAGTGTGATCCAGGAGTTGAAGGAGGTTAATGAAAATGGAATATGATCATTTAAGACCATTCATGATAAAATATTGAGCTATTGAAACCTAAATCAAGATTTGGTCCTTGAAACCTAAGATAGTTGTCTAGTTGAGAAGCTAATGGAAGACTAAAAGGAAGTTGTGAAAGAATGAATGCCCTGAGTCAGAGAATGAGTGTGAATTTCATGGGATAATATTAATTAAATAATTTTCTCTAAGTGCACTGGTTTGTGCAATAATTTAGGGAAAAATTTGGGTGATGGTTTTACCCTAATTGATGACAAAACTTTCGGGAGCCATACCATTTGCATTGTAGCTCCAATTGACTCCCCATTTGAACCATTGGAAAGATAAGAATGAGGAGAACATGGTGAGATGGAATGGAGATATAATAGATGGTTTTTGACCCCTAAAAACCAAATGGAATTGAACCAAATTTCAATTTTAGTAGTTCAGTCTAAAAATAGTAATTTTCTAAAAATAGTAATTCATTGAATTCTATATTGTTTTAAATCATGGAAGTTGAACCACTTAATCTCCCTTGAGATTGGTGACCTTTCACATCATCCTCCTAATTTAAATTTTTTTATAAATGAAGATGTAACCTGAAATGGAAATTAGACATCTCTTCCCAGAGATAAGCATATAGTTGTATTGCGATCTTGAGTAATAAAACATCTCTTCTCAGAGAATTCATTATTACTATGTTATTTTTGTGTTCTTGAAATATATATCAATCAAAACTTCTAAGTTTTAGATCAGTGGTATTAGAGCAGTTTGTCTTGGGAGTGTATGATCCTGAGGATGAGGTCAGGCTACAAGAAGCTTAGGTGGAAAACAATAGAGCTTCCAAACTATCCACCTATTTGCTCCGAATGACTTCAAATGGTAGATGACATCGAGACATCCGATCCTTTCAAGGAAATGGTGAATGAATCCCTTTAATGGCAATAAGCACAGATGCTACAACAATTTTCCCAAATTCTCCAATAACTCTTGAGGGGAAATTTTGGCTCTTCATTTGCACTTCTTGGCTCCTCATCCATAGAATGTCCTTTCAGTGCCCCAACACCCTTCAAGGTTTAGGTGAATTTTGATATTCCTATATTTGAAGGCAAAATCAATGCTAATGTATTAGAAAATTAGTTAGATCAATTATCTTCCTACTTATCTATAAATAAATTCACTGATGGAGAAAAGATCACTTTTGATCTTTTGAAAGCATCATTGCCCATGAAAAATTGGTAGGAAGTGTACAAAAATAGGTTCAGTACAAATGAAATTATCCTTGAGGTGGAACCTACCTAGGATGATTTCATGGAAGTGATAAAGGAATAATACTATCCCATTGGAGCATATGATGATCTATACATACAGTGGTAATAACTTCACCAAGGTAAGGACCAATCTGTTCAAGATTACACATACATTTTTCATTCTCTATCTGTAATATTGGGCATCCAAGAAAGTGAGAAACATAAGACTCTCAAATATCATGGTGGACTACAATGGTACATATAGGGGTAAATGGAACTCTTCAATTTGGAAACCCTTGGTAAGGCAAACAAGTTCATAGTGAAGATTGAGCAGAAGCATGGAAGAAAGAATAAAAATAGTCAACCTTTAAAATGGAAAAGTGACAAAGAAGGTCAAACATGAGGCCAAAATTGGAAGCAAAAGGAGTTTCAAGATAATAAACCCTAGAAGGGGAAGACTGGAAATTGGTGTGATTACCACAAAATTGGAACTCACTCCAAGAAGAATGTCAAACCATCAAGTCACTACTTTTTGAGTCACAATACTCAACATCTACTGCTCTATCTCATACATAACCTACAGTCAAAAGCGATGAAGAAGAGATTGTAGATGTTGAGCTCGATACCATCATTGCTTCATCACAAACCTGTGAGGAAAGGCTAGATGACAAGGAAAGATTGTTTCACTCCAATTTATAGGTAAAAGGTAAGCTTCTACATTTCATTCTTGATAGTGGGATTCAAAATAATTTAATCTATGATAAAGTTGTCAAAAGTCTAAATATATCCATGAAGCCTCACCCAAAGCCTACAGTATTGGATGGTTGAGCCCAGGGAGAGTCCTTTATGTCACCCATTAGTGTCTTCTTTCATATGCAATAAAACCTCTTCAAGATGAAGTATTATGTGATGTGGTCAATCTAGATGTTTGTGATGTACTCCTTGGTCAGCGATTCATGTATGATTGATATGGAATCTATGAATCAAAAACCTAAAGAATCGCCCTCACTCTTAGAATGCAATGTTATAGGGTACCAGAGGTACCACCTACCACATCTGTCTCCCTGATCAGTGCCAAGCAATGTAAGAGCTTGGTGGAGAAGACAAAGCAATTTGTTCTTATGGTGGTCAAACCATATAAATATAAGAAGGTTGATGTTGCAGTCCTAAATACAAAATCAACACAATAATAGAAGTAGATGGGACAAATTATAAGATAATATGATGACTTATTCAAGTCATCCACAGGAGTTCTAATGCATTTCTAAGTAAAACATTTTATCAATTTGATCCCAAGATTACCTTTGACTAACAGTCTTGTGTATCATAGATCAATTTTGGAGAATGATGAGATAAAAATATAGATTCAAGAATTGATCAAAAAGGGTCACATCAGGCTAAGCTCTTCACCCTATGGCAACCCATTTGTCCTGGCACCAAGGAAAGATAGAACATGGAGGCTTTACATTGAATATTGAGCCCTGAATAAAATCACTATGAAGAATCACTACCCCCTCCCTAGGATTGATGACCTACTGGACCAAATCCATGGTATGAATTTATTCACCAAAATTGATCTCAAATCTAGCTATCACCAAATTCCCATTGACCCCACTGATGTCTAGAACACTGCATTCAAATCTAAGGAGGGGCTCTTCAAATGGTTGGTTATGCCTTTTGGATTAACTAACACACCTTCAACCTTCATGAGGATGATGGATAACATCTTGAGACCCTTCATCAACTCATTCATGGTTGTCTACCTGGATGACATACTCATATATAGTAGAACATGGGAGGAACATCTGCAACATGTTTGTAAGGTGATTCAAACTCTTTAGGAGCACAAATTGTATACAAATATTAACAAATACACATTTAGGATGAAAATAATTTAGTACCAAGGGTAGGTTTTGAATGAGGAGGGGGTCCATATTGATCCAAAGAAGATTTAGGCTACTCAAGAATGGCCTACACTAAGGACCCTCATATAACTTTATAGCTTCTTGGGTCTTGTAAATTGATATCATAGGTTTGTTCTTGGATTCTCACATGTTGCTTGGACACTAACCCAAGTGAATAAAGGAGGAGCTAAAGCTATATTTTAATGGGGAAAAACACAACAAAGGGAATTTGAGAATTTGAAGAACAAAATTTGCTTAGCCCCTATTCTTATCTTACCAGAATTGCATCAACCTTTCAAGTTGATGATAGATGCATCTGAATATACCATGGGAGATATCATCATGCAACATAGCCATCCTATTGCATATCATAGTGAAAATTTCACTAATACAATCAAGAAATACCCAAAATATGACAAGGATCTCTATGCCATCATTCAAGCCTATAAACAATGGAAACACTACATCTTATGGAAAGAGACGGTCATCCACACTGACCATAGACCATTGGAATTCATCTAGATGTAGAGTAAACTATGAAATGAGAGGTACCAAAAGTGGGCCACATATCTGTAACAATTCCATATGATAATCAAACACAAAAAGGGGAGCTCAAATACAACCATAGATTATTTGAGCTACCTACCAATTATTGCACTCACAATAGTTCTTGACCTATACAGATAGGAGACTACCACATGGGGTGCTCTATATGAAGCAAATCCTACCTTTTCTGATACATATCAAGTGCTTCAAGAAGGTAAACATGTTTTTGATTTTTATTTTCAAGATAATATCCTTTGTCATATAGGGCATATCTATGTTCTAGCTATAGAGCAATAGAAGATGATATGGGAAACACATTTCAGTAGGACATCTAGACACTTTGGTGTAGAAAAGACATTGGTAGTTCTTCAAAAAGACTTGTACTAGCCCCATATGTGAAATAATGTGGAAAGGTACCTCAAATATTTCACCCCATATGTGATATCCAAGGCAACTAATAAGAAGCAAGGATTGTACATGCCATTGCCACAACCAACTAGGCCTTGGGAATTTGTCTCAATGGATTTTCTCTTAGGTTTTCCCACTGAAAAACATGGCAAGGACTGTATTTTTGTTGTAGTTGATCATTTTTCAAAAATGGCTATCAAGATAGCTTGTAAGAAAAATATATCTATTGAAGAAACTGCTCAACTATATTTTAGTCATGTATGGTTCTAGTTTGGTCTCCCCAAGTCCATTATCTTAGATCAAGATAGTAGGTCCCTGAGCATCTTCTAGTCCACTCTATGGAAGATGATGGATACCAAGCTAATGAAGTCCAAAGCCTTCCATCTATAGATTGATGGTTAGATAGAAGTGGTGAACTGCTTGATTGTTCACATGATTCAGATGTATCACTGCAAACATCCACACACATGGGATGAGGGGATTCCTTTCATACAACATGGATACAATTGGGCCCTGCACAGCTTGACCAAGCACAGTCTATTCTAGGTATGCTTTGGGTTCCAACCCATGGTACCAATTGATATAGTTGTTCCATTCTCCACCATGGATTACACACCTCATGGGAGATCTGAGGTAACAAAAGAAACAAAGCTCATTGAAAAAATGAAACACATCCAACAACAAGTTTATGACATCTTGGAGAAGATGAATTAGAAGTATAAGCAATGCCTTGATAAACATAAGATTGCACACTATTTTGCTATGAGTGACAAGGTTTGGTTATGGATTCAAAAGAAATGACTTGCAGGCCCACATAGAAAAATTTGGCCTCTATGATATGGTCCCTACACCATCATTAGAAAATTTGGAGAAAATGATTTTGAGTTAAACCTACCAACCTACTTTGGTCTACATCTAATATTCAATGTGGAGCTCTTCAAACCATATCATCCACCTCTATTGGACACTTAAGTCATAACAAAATAACTAGACATTGACGAGCTTAATCCATAGAGTTTTGTTCTAGTGGAAGAGGATCAAATTGTGGACACCTAGATGAAGACAATAAGAGGATGCTCTATTCTACTTTATCAGGTGGTCAAAAGGGGCCAGGTTAGCCACCAAGGTGAGTGGCTCATAGAGAATCAAATTAAGACACAATTACCACACCTAATGATTAATATTGATGCAATGGGAACCATTGCTTATCTAGGAGGGAGGAATGATCTGGGCAACAATTCAGGTGATGGTTTTACCCCAATTGATGATAGAACTTCTAGGAGCCATAACTTTTTCACCGTAGCCCTAATTGACTCCCCATTGAACCATTGGAAAGAAAATAATGAGGAGAACATAGTGAGATGGCACTGAGATTTTCTCAATGGTTTTTGACCCCTAAAAACCCAATAGAAGTGCCCTAAATTTCAATTTTAATCTAAAAATAGTAAGTCTCTAAAAATAGTAATTCCTTGAATTCTGTATTGTTTTAAATCGTGAAAGTCAAACCACTTAATCTCCCTTGAGATTAGTGACCTTCCACATCCTCCTCATATTTTAAAAATGTGTAAAAATGAATATGTAACCCAAAATGAAAATTAGACATCTCTTCCTAGAGATAAGCATATAGTTGTATTGCGATCTTGAGTAATAAAACATCTCTTCTTAGAGAATTCATTGTTACTATGTTATTTTTGTGTTCTTGAAATATTTTTCAATTAAAACTTCTAAGTTTTGAATCATACACAATGAACATGTATAAAGAGAATAAGGTTGTTAAGTCTAGGTGCCAAGTGAAAGGTTGAGTTGGTGATGAGAACACAAGATAAAACATATTATGAGAATGTGAACCAGATCATTAAGGAGTTAGAGACTTTTCCCATTTACCTCTACATCAATATGCACATATATTGTCATCCCTAAACCATGTGGGTTTTTGGATATGGGGATTAAAGGGTTTAATAGGTGGTAGTGTGATGAGGGAATTTTGTAAAACTTTCTTAAGGATTGCAACATCAAACCCTTTTAATGGGTCATGTTGAGGTTTTATTATTTGTTGAGAGGGTTTTTTGGCATGGTGTTTATTTTTGGATTTTCACATTTTGTGCTTACTATTTGGATAACCATGGGTGCCTTTTCTTGGAATTTATCATCTCTAAGTAAAACTTTGGATTAATAGGTGATGGATAATTGATTTTGAGACACTAGTGTGGGTAAAAGTGGAGGTAAATACTTAACTACCATAGATGTTCTAAAAGAAGATTCAATAATGGGAATTGCTAATCTAAGAGATGGATGGGGCCCTAGGATGGATGTTTTAGGTTGAACTTAACAACTTGCTAGCCTCTTATTTTGTGTATTAATAAAAGTGGTTTGGACATATTCACTAGGATTTTTGCCTTTAGATGATTGTGAGAGATCTAACCTAATAGGGGAATGTGCTAAGTTTTTACCTTTAGGCATGCCAAGGCAATCATTATAGCTACTAATGATAGTTTATTTACCTTTTGCCTTGGTAATATCTAGATTAGGATGAGTTGTCTCAAGGGTTGGTTTTGAAGTATCTTTTCATAGCATGGCTAACATTTTAGGAGGAATTAGGCTGGAAGGATTATGATATAAAGTAAAGCAATAAGGACCCATAATAACATAGTCCATAAGCATGTTATTAAGGGGTTTAATCATGACTAGTGGAGTAGTGTTTGTAGACACCAAAAAACCACACATTATAGTTCTAAGTGTCAAAACACCCCTATACCACCTCAAGACCCCCTAAGGACCAACCCTGACATGTCAAATACAAACCAAACCTAACTCAAGTCAGATTGACCTACTGTCAAATCCACCTTGTGACCTAACTTAACCTTTGAACCTTGACCATCGATGGTCACCCTAATCATCGATGATCATGCCTAACCATTGATGATCAAGTTCCACTACATGAACCACTAAACTCCCACATCACCCACCTTGATTTTTTATATTTAGCTTGTGTGAATCAGTGCATGTCTGAGTTAAAACTATAAAATCTATTTTAACCTCTTGTTTGAACCTACACTTCCGCCTCTTCCTTGTGCCTATAAAGAGAGAGGAATAGGAGGTGAAAACAATCCATAACTATCAAGAGTTTCTTGCATCAGAGTTTATTTTGTAGGTCATTTCTTCTAATGATTTAGTGAACCAACAAGTGTGATAGAGATCCAAAGTGATACCATCTATCGGCTAACAACCAAGTACCATTACTCTACTAAAATCACTCTAGACTCCATCAACAATTTTATCATCTAATCCACCTTAGCCATTCTTTAGATCAATAACCAAAAAACTAAGTATCTATTTTAAATCATTCAATTACTTTGTTTTTATTTCACAATCAACCCAACCCAAACCCATTTTTCAAAATTCCATTTTATAACCTTATTAAATCAACCTTTTATTAACCAAACCCAACCCACAATAACCATCAATGGTCACCTTGACCATCGACGGTCTATACTAACTACCGATAATAACCCCAACTACTGATAGTTACCCTAAATATTGATAGTCACCCTAACTACCAACGGTCATTATGTGACAAAAATAATAGCAAGTTGTTTCCACCCACCAGACCTCAACCAAATCCAACTTTTCTTCCTCTCCCTGAACATAGAGTTGTAACCTATTTTATAAACCATGCCTAACCTTTTAAAATTAATATTGACCCACTTATTTATTTAAATAGTCAATTTTGTCTATTATTTTATCAAGCACTTCTTGTACTTAATTTCATTACCTTATGTTATTTATGCAAGTACTTTATCTTTCAATTTTTGAACTTAATTATTCACAAATCATTGATTAATAGCCTCCTGAGAAGTGTGTGCTTCCTAAATCTAGCTCATTATATGAAATCCACCCAATTATCTATCTAACCAACCATTTATTTTAGTGCTTTCTTATATATAGGTCATTCCTCCCTAGACAAAGAGGAGCTCTCTACAATCATTTTATTCAATGCATGCACAACCAAATAGGTTTTTCTACCATACCCTTATTAAGTTTATTCTCTCTTTCTTTCAAGTATCATATGCTAAAATTTACTAAAATATTAAAACATTTTGACATGCTAAGTGGGACCCTCAATTCTTCACTCAAGTTCATTAGTTTGCATCTAGGTGATCTTCCTCTAATTTTATGTTCATACAAATAAATTAAAAGTTTCATTTTTGGTTTTAAAATCAACTACATACATTGGTTTCTTGCAAGTTTATCTCACTTAATTAAATTAAAGAAAAGTAATTTAATCATATCTTCAATCTTGTCACACATACAAGACTAAACCACCCACATCAAATCAAACATATAAACAAATTGACATAAGGCTCAATTGGGATTTCATCACCTAACAATCACCTTACCTTTTTTAACTATCCTTCTTGGATCTCACCACTAAGGGGAGAACCAACTTAGCTCTCTGTTCGAGTATAAACTTTGTAAATTAGTATATACTGGCTATGCAATTGACACCTTTATTGATGTAGTGTGTGAAGTGAGGGGGTAGGCCCTAATACCAAACCATGTATTAATTTCCAATACAGATCCCTTTGAGAGCCTTAAACACCTAAAACCATCCATAGATTTCTTATCTAGTACCTATTATACAAACCCAAGTAGAGTCACATAATTTCCTAAAAGCTTAAGGCATAAGCCAAAAGAGAGACTAAAAAAGAACTTTAGGATTTAACGTACCTTTTAGTGTGTGTTCAATTTCCTTGATCATTTCTTGTCTTTTCTCTATTTGAGTTTCATGATTTTTTATATTTTTCCTCCCTTATCTTGCATGGTTGTAACTTGACAACAACAAAGGAACCAAGCAAAATAGAGTCCATCACTAAACCATTCAATGTCTTCTACCTCCTCATCCATGGAGTACATCTCTAAACTAGAGAATTCTCCTCATCCTTCAAGAAGTCCTACTTTCCCTTGGGTATTTGCCCAAAAAGATACATACTTTACCACTTTCTTAGACAATAATCCTATTGCCCTCCAGTATTATCTTAAAACCTCATCTTACCATGCCCCTATTTTGGATCTATTTATGGATCCACCTTATGGTATACCATCCCACCTTATAGGGTATGCTTATATTATTGTAGTCATCACCCAACCATTGACTACCCAAACATATTTATCAACCAATAATCTATTTGATACCACTATGGAAAACCAACCAACTCAACCTACCAATACCATTACACCTTCTACCCCCACCAATAACTCCTCTACCTTAGGAGCAACTCAAACATTAACCACTTATAATCCACTCATCATTGGAGTACCTACCACTAGCATTGCCAAACTTCCTTTGATTACCCACAATACACTAATCACTACTCCACTTCAAAACCTTGTGGTGTCTATACCTTATAGCTTACCACCAATCAGTATTAAAGTAACTACCTTTATTTTAAATACAAACCCAACCATAGATCCTACCCAACCCACCTTAATCCTTCAACAAGTTCCCATTGTAAAAAACCTAAGCTATATCCCTAACCCATAAGAGCATGTACCTCTACCCACTACCTAACCACCTACATCCACCTACCCTTACATAGTATCTACCCAACCACCTATGTCCACATATCAATATGTGGCATCTATCCAACCACTTATGTCTACATACTAATATGTGGTAGCTTCTCAACCTCCTACCAACTATCAATATGTTACCCAACCACCACAACAATATGCACCTTACAACATTTTAGGTGGACAACCCCAAATAGATATGATAAATATGATAATGGATGAAATGACCACTTAGAGTCATCTATTTTTGGAGCTCAAAACTTTTTATCATATGACCAGATCTACAATGAACACATTCACCCATCTGTCCCTATTTGACCCCATACTCCTCAGTGGGAACTTCCCAAGTTTTCTAAATTTCAAAGTAAGGAGGAGCCCCAACAACACCTTAGGGAATTTAGGCACCCATGTTATTTGATTACCTATGATGATGCTCTCCTTCTCCATACCTTCCCCATGTCCTTATCTAGTCTAGCACTAGATTGGTATAGTGCCATAACAAAAAACTCTCTTTTCTTTCACCTAGCTAGCTCAAAACTTCTTGGATCACTTTTTAATAAACATATCTAAGAAATTTTCCATTACTGAACTTTACTCTATCCAAAAATTGGATGATGAATCTATTACTAATTTTGTAGCCCATTGGAGGAACTTAATCAATCAATTTTATTTATCTTTACCCCAATTTGAGCTAGTAAAACTTTTCACTTGGGCATGTGCCAAATACATTTTTTCTACATTATAGGTTTAGAGCTTTAAAACCTTTGACAAAGCTTTTACCATGGCACGTAAACTAGAAAATAGAGTCATTGATGAAGGAAAGTTAAAGTTAAGAAATAAAAAATCTACCTTCAAATCAAATGAGGATTCCTCTTCTAAACCAAACAACCAAACTAACATTGGTACCAAGAATAAAGGAACTACAAATGTGGTTGTCCTTAAAATCACTCTTCCACCTGTTGTCAACCATCATAATTCTTCTAATTCCTCTAACCAAAACATGAGGAATCAAAACTACAATACCCATAAATAATTTACTTCACTGGGGGAGTCATATGCTTCAATCTTGGATAAGTTACTGAAATACAGTATCATACAACTTCCATCAAACTCCCTCAATAATTTAACTCCTCTCATCCTATACCTATTTGGTACAAATAAAACAAACTATGTGCTTTCCATGAAGTCATTGGTTAGTAGGTATAATACCTTTAAGAACATTGTCCAAACCATAATTGATAAGGGGGATTATGTTGGATAACCCCAATGTACCCCTGAACCAATCTCTTGACATATTTAGACAACCTTTTCCTAGTCATGAACCTTCTACCAATAATGAGAACAACAAAGCAGAGTCTTCTCATGAATCTCATATCATCAATATGGTTCTTGATGTACTCATTACTAAAGAAACTACCACTCAATCCACTTGTCCTTTTCCATTTACACTTCTTGAGGTAGTGGAGTTACTTTATTTTCCTTTGGAGACCAAAACTAAGGAAGTAATTTTTTCCCTTCCTCCACTTATTTAGGTAGTAGAGTCATCAACCTCTCCTTCAACTAACACACTAGAGGAGGCAACCATCACCACTTTAACTTCTCCCTTCATTACCAAATAATTCACTCCTCCTTTGGAGATCATCCCTAAAGAAGAGACTACCATATCTACACCTCCCATAGAGGAGTCACCCATCCAAACCTTACATCCTTTGATTGAGGAAAAGGATGAGTTCACCATTCCCCTTCCTCAACCTATGGGTTTATATTTTTAGTCCACTACCCAAGGAACAAGACTAGTCTATAAACCTTTCTCTAGACTAGTTCAGATATTGGAATTTATCTCCCAACCTAACTTAGGTTGGGCCACCTTTTAGAAGTAACTGGGGCTCCCTTATATCACCAAATAAGATCCTTTAACCACATCTTTGATAGACCGACCCACCACTTCTATTATCCAGACCACTATCATATCAATTGAGCCAATAAAAACCTCTACCATCCCTCAACCATCCAAAACACCCAAACCCAAAATAACCAAATCATCTTCTATAACTTTAACTAAATTGACAAAAAACCTTGGTGTCTTCCCTACACAAAGCCTTAATCACCCATCTTTGAAATTAGAGCTAACATCACTAAACCCATCAAATAAACCCCAAACTAAGTCAACTGACCAAATTTATGCCTCCCTCTCAACCTTGACCTCTATTTTAGGGCCTCATCCCTCCACTTTAATTGGGAAACCAACTATCTCAACTAAAACCCAACCACCATTTTTGGTTACACCATCACTTCTACTCTCACCTACACCCATTTTCACCAAACCATCACTAACCAAACTACTTACCTTAAAAAATTCTACCTCCAACTTATCAACCTCTTTACCAAAACCAAAACCATCAACTAAGAACACCCCTTTACCCAAATATTCTCTCACCAAGCTTGTTTTTAAAATGGCTTCCAACTCAACCACCAAAACCAAAACCTCTATACCCTCACCACCTTTAGCTGATTCTTAATCAACTATTTTTCAAAGGTTATTGCAAGTTTATTGCTTGACCTTGCCTCCTATTAGACCATTTGACCCCTTGGTCCAAAACTAGACTAGTATAATGACCACCTAGTGTGATCTTATCATAGAACACCTAGGCATGACATAGAGAAATTTAAGGCTCTTTAAACCATAATCCATTGGCTCTATCATGATGATGATTTATTATCAGATGAACATCCTATAATACTAATACCAATTCAATAAATAACCAAGACCCAATGCCTACCTACTCCCCCACTCTCACCTCAGAATGAGGGGGAACTAAACCAATCTCCTACCCTAATTCTTCCCTCCATCCATATTATCCATGTGGTCACATGATCACAGGCTAAATAAAAGGGTAAGGGGAAGGCAAAAGTGTCCATCCCATAGACATATCAATCTTCCACCTCTCAACCAAACTAAATCCAAGCATCTTCACCTTTAGCCAAAACTAAGTTATTCATATTGTGTACCTCTCAATCTAACCCCTTCAAATCAATCAAAAGAGTGATTCTCAAATAACTTCACCAAACCCTAGCAAAGATGAGTCTGTATGAACTCATCACCACCTCGCCTTATCATCACCAAGAAATGATAGAGGCCTTAAAATCAATAGAGGTCTGACCTGAAGACCCTCAACCTCTAACAACCTTTATTAGCACTCTCCAACTTCCTAGCCTTGTCACCTTCAAGGATTCAAAAATACCCTCAATCCATCTTGATGATCTAGATCCCCCTCTTTTCATCACTACTTATTGTTAAGCATGAAATGTACTGAGAGGGGAGGTGAATCAGTATATTATATATCTTTTACTTAATCTGATTTCTTTTCTTTAACCACTTAATCAAACATTTAAGATATGCAATAAAACTGAAACAATAATATGCACCACACAAGAGAGAGAGACACCAAATTTTTACATGTAAACCTAAAGTGGGAAAAACCATAGAAAACAATCTCAAGTATATGAATGAGTACCAACTCAAATTACAAAGTTCACAAGCACCAACTTGTAGGAGTACCAAACCCTTTACCAATCACCAACACAACAACTATTTGTGAGCACTAACCCATAGGAGCACCAACCCCTCTTGTGTATGAAACATAACTATCTCTCAATGTTGCTTACTCAACAAATGATATAACTCTACAATATCTCTTAATTTTATCTCTTTGAAAACAAATACAAACCATGTACTCTCTTGCATATTACAAATGGTTTCTCATGCCTTTATTTATAGCTTTCCAAATGACCTTTGGCATTCACCCTTTGTGACCCTTAAATCCTCATGGAAAATGGTGCCAAAATTGCATGACCCTTTGTATCCCTACATTTGAAAAGTCATATGGTGACCTTTCATAAGCAAAAGAATCCTTTCCTCTTTTGTCTTTATCTTTGTGACTTTTCATATTCCTCAAAGTGTCCCTTTATGGTAAAAATGTGCCATACCATCTTTTGTCTTCACATGGTGACTCTTGAAATTCCTCAAGATGACTCTTCATGATAAAATGCATCTCATTCCTCTTTTGTCTTTACCTCATGACTCTTTGACTTCTCTATGGGCCCTCTTTTGACTTATATGCAACTAAAAATATATTCATTAATATTAAATAATTATTAACACATATTAGCCAAGATATGAATATTAAAAACACCATTAAATGTAATGGGGCCTTTATCACCAATAATGATAGACCTTTGACATCAATGACAATATTTCCAACCTTATATCAACCAAACCCACATCAAAAGGGTTATGATTGATGAGGGAGCCAACATCAACATAATCTCCTCCCATGCCTATGATCAACTTAAGTTACCAAACAACATCATGTCTAAAACCTTAGCCATCTTCTGATCCTTCAATGACACCATGGCCACAACTATGGGAACTATTGTCATTCATATTCATTTAGGACTTCATACACTCCCTGAACTCTCTTATAGAGTGGAAGGATAATTATAGTATAATGTTTTGTTGGGATGACCTTGGATCCACTCCATGGGTTGTATACCCTCTACCCTACATTGTTGCATCAAATTTGAGGACAAAGGTCAGGATTTCACTATACAAGCTGACCTAAGTCACTTTTCATCATGTAACATGGCATATCAACCCAATGATATCCTCCTTCCTACATCTAACAAACCCTCATCAATGAAAGACAATCCCTCAACAACCAAAGATGAAACCATATCTTTTTATACCAATGAGACATCTACCATCTCATCAATTCCCTCAGATCAAATCCCCATAATAGACCCCTTGGAATCAACATTCCAACATCTCTCACTTGGGGAATATCACCTCTTGACCCTTGATGCTTTCCATACTCCCCATTAGTATAGGCAACTTGACAACCAACCTGGGTATGACCTAAATATCAGAGCTATTATTCCCCTTGGACCTTTAACTTATCAAACCCATCTTATCTATGGGGGACTTGACAAACCTCTTGACACTTTTGCCACCTCTTCTTTGCCTTAGCCATTCACCTCTAGTTTCTCCTACTTGCATAAACTAGAGTTTGCCAAGAAATACCTCTATAGGTGTGCTTAAGAGGGATTTGGCCTAGGATGATATGAACACAACCCACATGAGTTGATTCTAATTGAGATTAGAAAGCCTCATGAGAAACATGGCCTTGATTTTACTCCACCCAAAAATCAAACCAACCTTCCTCTTATTACCACTATTGAGGAAGATATCCATTCCTCACCAAACTATTCTCCACTAGATTGTGAGGATGTTGACATCATCCCCCTAATTTTTTTTCATCAACATGATTAGCCTCTGACCCCTAAATTATTAAAAGGATAAAAAAATCATGACCATTCCTTTGACTCATCCTGAACTGGTAAAAGATGACTCTCCTACCATTAACACCATTCAATGTTAGGATGATGATTCCATTCTCACTTAATTTAGTGTAAAAGATCATTATATCTACAAATATTTCCCTCCTAAAACATCAACCATTTTTAATTAATCCACAGTGGATGTCAACTTAGGAACTCATGATAGCCCATGTATTATCAAAATCAGATAATCTCTTGATTCCATAGAGAATCATAACTCATCTACCTTCCTCTAAAACCAAACCATAACATTTTCTTGGTCATATGGTGACATGCTTAGAATCAACCTTGCCATTTCTACCCATAACATCATCACTAATCAAGATGTTAAACCTGTTCAACAAAATATTTGTTAGGTGCACCCTCTCATAGCCCTTATTATCAAAGAGGAGCTTTAACATCTCCTTTCTATAAATTTCATCCAACCCATGAACTATCCCCAGTGGGTCTCGAATGCCATTTCTATCACCAAAGATATAGGGAGACTTCACATTTACATGGACTTTTGAGACATTCACTTGGCTTTCCCAAAGGATGACTTTCCTTTACTGAGCATTGACCAACTTATCGATCTTACAACCGGTCATGAGATGTTATCTCTTATTGATGGGTTCTTAGGATATAATCAGAGCTTGATTACCCATGAAAATCAACAAAAAACTACCTTTATCACCCCTTGGGGGACTTTCTATTATAGAGTCATTCCCTTTGGTATGAATAACTCTGTTGCAACCTACCAACATGAAATGACCTACATATTCCATGAACTCATTCATAAGATAGTAGAGGACTATGTGGATGACCTTCTTGGGAAATCTAAACTTTGAAAAGATCATTAGCTATTATTAAAATTATCTTTGAGTGAATCATCCATTACCATGTCTACCTTAACCTCAATAAGTGTATTTTTAGGGTTCATGTGTGTATCTTTGGACATTTGCCAATGTCCCTTTTCATTATCTCTCTTCATGGAATCAAAGTCGATCCCAATAAATTTAAATCAATCCTTGACATGCCTCCTCTAATCAACCTTAAACAAATCCATAACCTACAAAGTAAGATTCAATATATCCACTATTTCATCTCTTAGCTATCTGATCGATGTCAACCTTCTCATCACCTTCTAAGGAAGGACAAATATGTTAATTGGAATAAGGAATATCAACAATCCTTTGACTCACTTAAGGACTACCATCTTTCTCCTCCTATCCTCATTCCTATAAAAGAGGAAGAACCCTTTTACCTATATATATCTACCATTGACCACTCTTTAGGGGCAATGCTTGCACATCATGATGATAAGCATAAAGAGAAAGTTGTCTATTATATAAGCCAAACACTTATAGAGTATGAAAATTGATACACCCATAATAAGAAACTTTGCCTCACATTGGTATTTGTGGCTAATAAACTTAATCATTACCTTTTTAACCATAAGACCTTTGTCATCACCAACACTGACCCACACAAGTACATGCACTCCAAGCCATACCAGAATCAACATATGGCCAAGTGGCTCATGATTTTATCTAAGTTTGACCTTGAGTTCCTCCAGTATGTTGGTTGAATATTTTGTTGATTAGTGTACTGATAAACAAAATAGGTCTGATCATCCAAAGTAGGAAGATTGGTCATCCAAATGTGTAGGTTTACCACATCAAAAGGGGACTAATCTCTCCTCTCATCAAGGGTAGGTTCCCTATAGATATGTTATATATATAAATATATAACATATCTATAGGTAACCTCCCCTTGATGAGAGGATATATATATATATATATATATATATAAACAAAAAATAATACTCAAGGGTAGGGTAAATCATCCATCTTTATTTTTTCAGAGATGATGCATGAAAATCAAGGGAGAATTCTCAAGGGAAATGATAGAAAGCACTCCTCTTCTTTCAAAATTACTATTCATCAAACCACAAGAATCCTTATGGTAGTAATTGTAAAATGTAACCAAGGATGTAGTAACCAACAAATTGAGATATGGCACAAAGTCTCCACCTCAATCGTGCAAGAGTGAGATATGAAGGACAATGAGGGCACAAAGTCATCCCAAGGTCCTTTACATAGAAATAAAAAGAGAACACACTAAAGGCAATTGTGGGGGCACAAAGTCTCTCCACAATTGGCTTCAGGACACCTTCCTGACTAATTTCACTAATTATGCTTATTAAATTAAAGGAACAAAAAATATATTGAGAAAAAAGACATAAGAATAGTTTCCCCAACAACAAAGATATCACAACAAAAAGTCTAAAAAAGTCACTTGCTTTCTTATTCCAATAACAAAATATGATCAAAAATTTGAGCTCAAAGTCTCAGTAATGCCTTTCAATTTGGGTAGAGTTTTGTTTCTGATAATCAGAGAGAGAGAGATCCTGAAACAATAAAAGAGAGTCCCTTATATAGCCTCTTCAAGAAGGACTTGGGAATAGTAATACATCATGTTGCATTGAATTTTGTTAAGAAGACATGCTAGAATTTAGGGGCATTTACCCATTTACTTTTCTTAATGTAGAGAAATGGTTCATGCTATTGAAAGTTTGCATCTTTCAATATCCACCTACCGGTCTAATTTTAGGAACATATCTGATGTGCAAATGTTCCTGATCATTCCTCCTCATTCCTCCTTTTTTGGTTATTTGAATTGGGTCCTCAATTTAGTTTGATGCTCTGTTCTTTAGTCACTTCTTTCTAGTATTTTGAGAACCCTGTAGAAGATGACACTTGGTAGCTTCCATTGCATTTGATACTGTGCCTCAATAGATGACATGTGGCAACTTTCACTGTGACTTTGAAGATGACACGTGGTAGCATAACAGGTTTTCTATTTCCTCAGACTTTTCTTTCAAAGGAAAAAGTTTGAAGGAATTATTTCAGAGGAAAAAGTTTGAAGGAATTGTCTCTTTGTCACTTTTGGCATGGGAACTTTTTTGAAAGACAATTTCTCTGAAGCAATTGTCTCTTTTTCACTTTTAGCCTTTGAATTGGTTCATTTTCCCCCTTTCTACCCTCCACAAGGGCTGTTTGAGCTCTAAATTAGCCTTTCAATTTTTTGCAATGGTTCACTTTAGCTTCTGAGTGTCCTCATAAAGGGCTATTTGTCCCTTGGAAATTTGCCTTAGTCAATTTTATGTGAATCTCAAATTATGACACGTGGTAGCATCCACTAAGTTCTGTCAAGTTTTTGTTTCCTTCCTTAGTCACTTTTGCCATGAAAATTCCCTCTACAAGGGCACTTGTGTCTTTGATGCTTGGGGCACTCCTTTGAACTTGTCACTTGAATTGACCGATTGAACCAACTTTGGTTCAACGGTTCAATGGTTCATTCCCTTGTTTCTATTGACCTCTTAAACCAAGATTCTTTGAAACAAGCCTCATTGAACCCATTGAATCTTTGAACCAAAGTGGTTCAATGGTTCATTCCCTAAAAATGACTGTCAAAAACTTGTTCTTTTGATTGAACCTACATGTAGAAGCCTTTGGACCTACTAAACCATTAGTTCGTCACTTGTTCTTTCTAAGCTCTTTGATCTTCATCACACTGGTTAAACCTTTGAACCTGTGAACTCGTTGAACCCTTTGGTCCAAGGTTCAATGGTTCAATCAGTTCTTTCTTTTTATCTGGCTAAGTCCTTTTGATCTTTTTGAACCAAATGCATTGAACCATTTGGTCATTGAACCTATTGAACCATTGAACCCATTGAACCTTTGAACCAAAGTGGTTCAATGGTTCAAGCCTTCTTCTCTTTGATAAGTGTTTTGAAGCCTTTAAACCTTGAAGCAGTTGAAATTTGAATCTTGAAAAATGTGCTTAACTCTTGCTACTAATGTTGAACCTTTGAACCCATTGAACCCATTAAACCAAAATGGTTCAAGGTTCAATGGTTCAATCCTTGCTTAAAAGCTTGCCGATGAACTCTTTTGGTTGAACTTTTTTTTTGAACCAACTTTGAAATCACCTAAGTGTTGAGAGCTTGCTTCTTTCCTGTAGAGTCCATAGAAATCAACCTGTGAATCTCGTAGAACTTGGCTTGTAGAGTCCATAGATTTTATTCTTGTAGAGTCTATAGATTCAAGCTTGTAGAGTCTGTAGATTCAAGCCTGTAGAGTCCGTAGATTTTAGCCTGCAGAGTCTATAGATTCTAGCCTGCAGAGTCTATAGATTCTTTAAAAAGCTTGAAAAATGAGGAATTTGAATGCTCAGAACAAATTTCAAGAAGGGAAGAGATTATTTTGGTTTGTTGAACCAAAATAGTTCACATGTTATCCCAAAAAAGAGAAGTCTATTTTTGGGGACAATAGCTGGCTCTAGTTGGGGAACTTTTATCAATTATAAAAAAGAATTAAAGGGAGTAGAATCTAGAATTTTCAGTGTCTTCATGTGTACCATTGGGCTATGGAGTCATGTTACCCAAAAATGGAAGGCATCAAAAATGGAAATAAACAAAACAAAATAGAATTAAAAACTATACAAATATACATATGTATAGATGAAATGATCTGATACTTCAAGAGTTGGAGTGTTTTAGATGCTGCCCACTGTGAGGTAGAGAAAAGAGTGTGCCATCTTGATATTTCAATAGAAAGCTATTTTCACCATTGTGTTGATAAATTATAAATTGGCCTTGACAAAGGGCATCAAACTTTCCATGCATCCCTTTTGGTTCTCTCCTTTTGTCCCACAACAGGACTTGATCCCCAATCTAGAAATCATGATTTTTGGCCTTCTGGTCAAAGAGTTTCTTTACCAAACTTTGATGAGCAGCAATTCAGTCCACCACCATGGTTCTCTATTCATCCAACTTAGTCAGGCACATGATTCTCTTATCAAGAAAGATTTCATATGTCTGATCTTCAATTGCCTTTGCCAATTTCAAGGCTAGCAATTCTAAGGTGATTGGCATCTCAACATTGATACCATAAATAAGTTGAAAAGGAGACATACCAATTACCCTTTTTGGTGTGATTTTGTCTGCCCATAGATCATCAATCAATGCTTTATGCCATGTCCTTTGATTGTCATCTACTAGCTTCTTGATGATAGTTACCAGGTTCTTATTGCTTGATTCAACTTATCCATTTCCTTATGGAAAATAATCAGAAGAGTGAGAGAGTGTAATTCCATAATGGAAATAGAATTGTGTAATCTCTTGGGAGGTGAAACAAGTTGCATTGTCAGTAACAATTTTGGTTGGAACTCCAAACTTGGAAATGATATTCTCCTTGAAAAAATTACATACAACTTCTAAAGTAACATGCTTAGTTGGGATTGCTTCTACCCACTTGGTGAAATAGTCAATTGCTGTAAGGACATAATCATGTCCAACACTTGAATATGAGTTTATAGTCCCAATAAAATCAATTCCCCATTGTTGGAATGGTTCTTCAATGATCACTGGCTTAAGAGGTAGGGCAACTAACTTGGGTCTTCCAACAAATTATTGGCAGAGTTCACATTTTCTCACCCACTTATATGCATCTTGGAAAAGAGTTGGCCAGTAATACCTGGCTCGCATAATCTTGTGAGCAGTTATAAGAGTAAAAAAATGTCCTCCATAGGCTAGATTGTGGAAAATTTTTAAAAGTTGGCTTTATTGCTCTTTGTCTACATAGTGAAGGAATACTCCATCTATGCTTCTCTTGTACAAGTCATTGTCCCAAAGGACAAAATTGGTCGCTTTCAACTTGATAGTCCTCATTTATTTATAAAACAAATGAGTAAGACAATCACCATAAGTAAGGAAATGAGCAATACCTGAATACCACTCATCGGTAGTGGAAACAAAAAGGACTGTTGGTGTATTTTTCACTTCAACTTTTTCATGCTATGTATCTTCTAGCTTATTATCAATAATTAATTGGCATAGGCCTTTTCCCCTGACCAACTTTGTTGGCTTGATGTCTAGATTGAAATCTTAGATTTTTGCAACCCAATTGCCTCTTTTTGTACCAAACTCCTACTAAGTGAATATGGACTTAACTGTAGTGTCAGGAACTAAGGTAGTAGTGTGTGAATTCATAATATAGAAATGGAAATGTTTGACTACTTTCACCACTACACAAGCATGCTTCTCTACATTTGAATACTTCATCTCATGGGTTTTTAGAGGGCAACTCATGAAAGAAATGGGAGATTTTATACCTCCCTTGTCCTGTTGAACAAGAATTATTGAAAGCATGTGTTCAAAAGCATAGTTGTATATGATGAAATATTTATTGTAATTTAGACAAACCAACGTAGGGGCATGGGCAATAGCAATCTTGATATCCTAAAATGCTGACTTGCCTTCTTTATTCTAGCTAAAGGTGGTCTTCCCTTTCATCATGTTCATAATGTGTCTAATCTTTTCAGCAAATTCAGGGATGAACCTCTGTAAGAAATTCACTTTTCTAAAGAAAGAGTGAACAACATTTTTATTTGTAGGCAAATTAAGCTCTTAAATAGACTTGACTCTATCTGAGTCAATCTTTATGCCTTCTTTAGACATAATGTGTCTGAGGAGTTTCCCCTCTGTTACTCCAAAAATAGACTTCTTAGGGTCCAAGGAAATACCATTCTGGCGGTAGCGCTCTAGCACTTGTTGTAAGTGGCGTACATGATCATAACGATGCTTTGAAAAGATAGTCAAGTCATCAAGGTATACCACTATGATTTTACCCATCTCATCTTTGAAAGCCAGATCCATTGCTCTCTAAAAGGCGGCACCAACATTTGTCAAGCTAAAAGGCATTCTTCTATATGCAAAATGTATTCCAAGGTGTGGTGAATGCAGTCTTGTGTTAGTCTGCTTCACCAACTTCAACTTGATTATATCCTGAGAAGCCATCTAGCATTGATAACATCTCTGAACCTGTCTCTGTTTGAAGCACTTGATCCATGATTGGCAAAGGGTAATTATCTTTCAAAGATGACTGATTCAGATTCTTAAAATCTACACAAATACAAATTTTACCACTCTTCTTCCTTACAGGCACTATGTTTGTAATCCATGTGGAATAATGGATTGGAAAGATGATTCTAGCATTTAACATTTTTTGTATCTCAAACAAAATAGTACCTCATATTTTTAGATTATATTATATGGATTTTTGCTTATAGGGCATTGAGTCAGCCTTGAGAGGAATGTCATGGTAAATTTCATCAGGTCTGAGAGACTTCAGGTCATCATAAGAATATGCTAAGACATCCATGTATTGATGGAGTAAAGTGGTGAACTTGAATCTTTCTTTAGGGGTACAACACTTACCAATGTTAACCATCTTGGAATTTTCTTTAGTAGTCAAATTTACTTGATCAAATCCCTGAGAGAAGCTTGAATCTGTTTGCTATTGTTTGATGAATCTATCATGCTTGTCAAATAGTTTCTCAAGAGAAACCAAGCCTTTGGGAATTTTATTTCCTTTCAGCTGTAAAAAATCTTCATTTATATCTAAACTATATTCAGAGGTTGATTCATACTTTTGAGATTCACTTCCTTCAAAATGTAGTTGTTCAAAATTGTCTTTTCATTCTAGGAAGCTAATGATTTGATGATCATCATTGAATACTTGCCAATGATCAGCACTGTTAGGAACACTTGGTTTACAGACTAGCTCAATAGTATACCTATCTTCTTTAAAATATGAGTGAGAAACTAAAAGAGTTCCTAAAATAGCAAGTGCATTAGCTTTGTCATTAGATTCCCTGGGTAAGGTAGAAATGTTGAAAGCATCAAAGCTTTTAATTTGGTCCCAAATCAAGTTGCGATAATGGTGTAATATTTCATTCTTGGTTTGGTATAAGTTTCTCACCTAATAAACCACTAATTCAACATCCCCTTTGGCATGAAGAAACTTAATGCCTTTGTCTTGAGCAGCCTTTAATCCAAGCAATAGAGATTCATATTTAGCTGTATTATTAGTGTTACTAAATTATAATTTGTAAGATGAAGGAAACATATCTCCTTGAGAAGATATCAACACAATCTCAACTCTCAAACTGGTAGAGGAGTAGCTACCATCAAATTCTAGAGTCCATACCTCATCAGATACTAATTCTTTTTTAGATTTTCCTTCATTCGAGAAGGAAGATCCTTCTTCATTTGTATTGCAACCTACTAATTCCTCTGCTATTCTAGTTGAATTGATTTTTGGGTTGACACTTTCAAGAATTTTATCAGATGTTTCATGCACTTCATCTGTACATAGAAAGTAATTACCCATACCTAAGGATTCAAAAAGAATTTGAGCTTCAGGGGCTGATGTTTGGGTGACCACGTATTTTGCCTCCTTTTAAGGGAGCAATCTCTTCATTACACCTTTGACAGGGATTTTTGCCTCAGACAGGTCCATGCTTAGTTCTCCTCTCACATCCTTTCAAAAATTTCATCCAAGCAAAATGCCATAGGATGCTGGGACGTCAACCACCAAGATAGTCATCTTGATTCTCTTGTCTGGAAAGGCTACAAATGCAAATTGGATATCTTTGATTTGCCCCAATAATGGTACTTGCTTATTTTATATGGAGAAACATCTCCCAAATGTCTTGGTTAGTGTGAGGCCAAGAGATTTAGCTACTTTAGTAGGCATGACATTTTCAGATGTGCTTGAGTCTATAATACAATTACTTAGCTTGTGACCATTTATTAATAGGGAAATATAGAAAGGTTCTATTTTCTCAAGGGCAACTGGAGGAGTAATGACAAGATTATTCAGAATGGGAATGTTTTTTGAGGAATCAAGAGTTACTTTTTTATCTTCTTATCCTGTAGGGATGATTTGGTTCTTGACACATTGGACCAACTTATCCAATTGATTAGGATTGGATTGCAAATATTCAAATTTAGACATTTGTATTTTGGTCTTTTTGACATGATCAATTATGTCAAATGGCTGAATCAGATTAGGAATAGAGGAAGGTATTTCAACCTTTTGGGTTTTAGGAGGGATAGGAGGAGGGTTAGTTTGTGAAATTGAAGTAGAAGGTGAAGGTGAAATTGATGTACTTACCTTTTATGTGATCACCAGATCTTTTGACTAGAAAGGAAGAGTGGTTCCACACTTAGTAATTGTAATTTCTAGTTGAGGTTGCTCCTCTGTCTTCCCTTTATCAGCTTGCTAGAATGATTGGTTTTTGGACTTGGTAAACACTACATATGATCCATCAAAATCTTCTCCTTTACTTCTAGGTTCATCCTGGTAGTTCAAGAAACAAATGTGGGAGTCACCAGCTGATTCTTCTTGATTTTGTATAAGGATATCAACGTCATTTTCTTGATTCAATTTAGGCTGGAAAGAGAACTCTGATTCTTCTTTAAGATATCCCATTGCTGAATTGGTTAGAGGAGCTTCCAGGGCAAGTTTCCCTTATGGGGGAGGGAGATGATTTTGTTGTCCTTGATTCCTAATAGCATTGCCCTGATATGACTAATTTGTAAATGTTCTTCTTGGCATATCTCTATATGAAGGAGTAGAATACATTCCTTATGCCATTTTTTTGAAAGTAAACAACTCATTTGCCAACTTTTGCACCATTAGATCCATAGTGCCTATAGATGAATATTCAGAAGATGATGAGGGTCTATTTTTATTTGGATCTCTTTTTATCTTTCCTGCTAAGATGAGATCATCTTCTACTTCAGTGGCCAAATGTTGAGCTGCAGCAAGATCTATTTGACCAGCATGTATCAAAAGAAAACTTACTTTAGGTAACTAAGAATTAACAAAGAAGCATTTGAGATTCTCAGCTGTAGGTCAAACAATTATAGGAATTCTATTTCTCAATTTGTCAAACTTGGCTATGAAGTCTCTCATTGGTTCATGAGGTTCTTTCTTCATCTGTGTAAGTTGATTCAGAAGTGCATGTGCATCTTCTATAGGTTTAAATCTGGCTTCAAACTTAGCTTTGAGGGTATTCCAATCTGTTATTGATGGAGCCTATAGATGATAACATCACTTTGTAATGTTTCTATAAATAAACTGACTGCTACATCTTCAAATTCTACTCCAATTACACCACAGGCTATGTTGAAGGCTACAATGTGTTCATCAGGATGAACTTTTCCATCACCATAGAATTTGAAGAAATTCTTCCTTGAACTGTGTGGAAGCTCATGTAGAGGTGGAGTAAGATTGAGAGGACCAAAAGAATTACCCCAGGGGCCTTGAACTACCATTATATAACTATTAAAATGAGGAATAACAAATCTTAAAGGAGTAATTATTGGCAAAGCTTTATCAACAATAGAAGTGGATACTTCATTTGGTAATGGAGATCTGACTTTAGTAGGAGGAAAGCTCTTGGTTCGTTGGAGGTGAGATGGTGAAGGAAACAGATCAAAATTACTTTGTTGTACCAACTCAAATACAGGGTCAACAATACCTTTAGCCCTTTGGCTTCATGTATACCTTAAATTTGCCAGATTGTGAAACAAAATGGAAAAGAATGACCTTGCTTTAGTTTGAAGCTTGAGGCTTTAAATTGCGCATTCTTTCCCAGTTAGTGTGGAGGTGAATGGTAATGTTATAATAATAATAATAATAAGTAAAACATAAAAATGGAATGGAGTCTATAATGGATAATGGTAAAGACTGATTCCATCTAAAACTTGAGGTTTCAGAATGCATATAACTATATCCCCAGCGGAGTCACCAAAAATTGTTGGTTGAATATTTTGTCGATCAACATATTGATAAACAAAATAGGTCTGATCATCCAAAGTAGGAAGATTGGTCATCCAAATGTGTAGGTTTACCACATCAAAAGGGGACTAATCTCTCCTCTCATCAAGGGGAGGTTCCCTATAGATATGCTCTCTCTCTCTCTCTCTCTCTATATATATATATATATATAAATAGAAAATAATACTCAAGGGTAGGGTAAATCATCCATCTCTCTTTTTTTAGAGATGATGCATGCAAATCAAAGGATAAATCTCAAGGGAAATGATAGAAATCACTCCTCTTCTTTTATAAGTAGTATTCAACAAACCACAAAAATCTTTCTAGTAGTAATTGCAAAATGTAACCAAGGACGTAGTAACCAGTAGATTGAGATGTGGCACAAAGTCTCCACCTCAATCGTGCAAGAGTGAGATATGAAGGACAATGAGGACACAAAGTCATCCCAAGGTCCTTTACATAGAAACAAAAAGAAAACACACTAAAGGCAATTGTGGGGGCACAAAGTCTCTCCACAGTTGGCTTCAAGACACCTTCCTGACTACTTTCACTAATTCTGCTTATTGAATTAAAGGAAGAAAAAATATATTGAGGAAAAAGACATAAGAATAGTTTCCCCAACAACAAAGATATCACAAAAAATATTCTGAAAAGTCACTTGCTTTCTTATTCTAATAACAAAATATGATCAACAATCTAAGCTCAAACTCTCAGTAATGCCTTTCAATTTGGGCAGAGTTTTGTTTCTAATAATCAGAGAGAGAGATCTTGAAACAATAAAAGAGAGTCCCTTATATAACCTCTTTAAGAAGGACTTGGAAATAGTAATACATCATGTTGCATTGAATTTTGTTAAGAAGACATGCTAGAATTTAGGGGCATTTACCCATTTGCTTTTCTCAATGCAGAAAAATGGGTCACACTATTGAAAGTTTGCATCTTTCAATATCCATCTGGCAGTCTATTTCTAGGAACATATTTGATGCATAAATGTTTTTGATCATTCCTCCTCATTCCTCCTTTTCTAGTTATTTGAATTAGGTCCTTGATTCAGTTTGATGCTCTGTTCCTTAGTCTCTTCCTACTAGTCTTTTGAGAACCTTGCGGAAGATGACACTTGGCAGCTTCCGCTACATTTGATATTGTGCCTCAATAGATGACACATGGTGGCTTCCGTTGTGACTTTGAAGATGACACATGGCATCGTAGCAAGTTTTTTATTTCCTCAAACTTTTCTTTTAGAGGAAAAATTCTGAAGGAATTCTTTCAGAGGAAAAAGTTTGAAGGAATTGTCTCTTTGTCACTTTTGTTGGGGGAACTTTTTTGAAGGACAATTTATCCGAAGGAATTGTCTCTTTGTCACTTTTTGCCTTTGAATCGGTCCATTTTACCCTTTCTACCCTCCACAAGGGCTGTTTGAGCTCTAAATTATCCTTTTGGGTTTTTGCAATGGTTCACTTCGGCTTTTGAGTGTCCTTCGAAAGGGCTATTTGTCCCTTGGAAATTTGCCTTAGTTGATTTTATGTGAATCTCAAATTGTGACACGTGGCAACATCCACTGAGTTTTGTCAGGATTTTATTTCCTTCCTTAGTCACTTTTGCCATAAAAATTCTCTCTGTAAGGGCACTTATGTCTTTGCCACTTGGGGTACTCCTCTGAACTTGTCGCTTGATCGACTGATTGAACCAACTTTGGTTCAATGGTTCAATGGTTCATTTCCTTGTTTCTATTGACTTCTTGAACCAAGATTATTTGAAACAAGCCTCATTGAACCCATTTAACCTTGAACCCATTGAACCTTGGAACCAAAGTGGTTTAATGGTTTATTCCCTGAAAATGAATATCAAAAACTTTTTCTTTTGATTGAACTTGCTTGTAGAAGCCTTTGAACCTGTTGAACCATTAGTCTATCACTTCCTTTTTCTTTCTAAGCTCTTTGATATTCATCACACTGGTTGAACCTTTGAACCTGTGAACTCATTGAACCCTTTGGTTCAAGGTTCAATGGTTCAATTGGTTCATTCTTTTTATTTGGCTAAGTCCTTTTGATATTTTTGAACCAAATGCATTGAACCATTTAGTCATTGAACCTATTGAACCATTGAACTCGTTGAACCTTTGAACCAAAGTGGTTCAATGGTTCAATGGTTCAAGCCTTCTTATCTTTGATAAGTCTTTTGAAGCTTTTAAACCTTGAAGTGGTTGAACTTTAAACCTTGACAAATGTGCTTAACTCTTGCTTTTGATGTTGAACCTTTGAACCCATTGAACCAAAATGGTTCAAGGTTCAACAGTTCAATGGTTCAATCCTTGCTTAGAAGCTTGACGATGAACTCTTTTGGTTTAAATTTTTTGTTGAACCAACTTTGAAATCACTGAAGTGTTGAGAGATTGCTTCTTTCTATAGAGTCTATAGAAATTAACTTGTGAAGCCCATAGAACTTGGCCTATAGAGTCTATAGATTCAAACCTACAGAGTCTGTAAATTCAAGCCTGCAAAGTCCGTAGATTCAAGCTTGTAGAGTCTTTAGATTCTAGCTTGTAGAGTCCATAGATTCTAGCCTACAGAGTTCGTAGATTCTCTGAGAAGCTTGAAAAATGATGAATTTGAATGCTCAGAATAAATTTCGAGAAGGGAAGAGATTATTTTGGTCTGTTGAACCAAAATAGTTCACATGTTGTCCCAAAAATGAGAAGTCTATTTTTGGGGACAAACAGTATAAGTCAATTAAAGGGTAATTTATTTATAACTAATTAGCTGAAGTACTTTTGATAGACAACCAACTTCCTCTTCTCGAGTTCCTTGATGAGTCCATCGCAACCCTTTCTCAAGTTGATTTCATCTATCAAGTCACTATGTTCTTCAATGGATCAAAGTGTCAATGTGGTGTGGGATCTAGTATCATCCTTATCCCTCTAGATAGTGAACCTCTTCACCTATCCTTTAAACTTTATTTTGAATGTACCAATAACATGGCTAAATATGAAGCCCTAGTCATAGGTCTCCAAACTACTTTAGCCTTGGGAGTCAAAACAATCAACATCTTTGGTAACTCCCAACTCATGGTCAATCAAATCAAAAACTCTTATCAATGTAATAATTATGCTACACAATAGTAAAAACAACTGATGGATGGCTACTAACATCATTTGACCATTATCTTATCCAAACTACCCCACAATCTACAAACAAGTTTATCAACACAATGGCTTCTCTTACTTCCCAGATCTCATCTTCACCCTCTAACTCTAAGCTATTGATCATTATCCATACACTTACTGAGTCTTCTTATATAAAATCAGATTATCCTACCATCTTTAATGTGGAGGAAACCCAAACTAACCTTTGGTATCAACAAATCTTTGACTATCTCAACCTTTCCATCATTCCCTTTGGTCTTTCTAGAAATGCTTAAAGAGAATTTATGTAGATCACTTAAAAATATACCATACTAGGAGGAATCCTTTATAAACATGGATTTTATGGCCTTCTCTTCCATTGCCTATGTAGCCACAAAACCTCTCATGCTATCAAGGAATGCATGATGGGATTCACGAAGGACATTTTAGTGGTCTAGCTATTGCTAAATGTATCCTTCACCTTGGATACTACTGGCCTACCCCTAAACAATAATATTATGATTTTATGAAAAAGTGTATTAAATGTCAACAACATGATAATCTACATCATGCACCTAGCCATAGTCTTCAGGTATCCAAGGATATTTGGACCTTCTCACAATGCGGTCTATATCTTATTGGTGAAATTAACCCCCATTCTTTGTAGCAACATCAATCTATCATCAATGTAACTTAATATTTCACCAAGTGGGTAGAGTCTACCCCTTTCATTTCAACCAAGGCTGACAAGATCATTGACTTCATCAACTATAACATCATTTGCCATTTTGGTGTTCCACACAAAATCATCACTGATAATGGTAAATATTTCAAGAATAAGCACATCTAAGGTATTTGTGATGCATTTGGCATCAATCTCAATTTATCATCACCTTATCATCCACAAGCTAATGGAAAGGCCAAATATTCTAACAAAACTCTCAATAATATGCTAACTAAAATGGTCAATGCCTCTAGTCAGGATTAGCATTTACATATCCCTTTCACTTTATGGGCATATCCTATTAAGATTTGAACCCCTATGAGTGATACACCTTTTTCACTTATGTTTAGATCAAAGGTTGTCTTGCCTCTCAAAGTCCAAATACCTTATCTTTGCATATCCCTACAAGATATCATTTCTGAAGATGATTACCATCAAGAATGTTTATCCCAACTTGAGCTACTTGATGAGCATCATTTAGCTACTCTTACCCATCTTCATGTCTATCAATAAAACATAAAATGTGATTATGAAAATCACTTTAAAGTATTATAATTCAACATCAGAGACCTTGCCTTAAAGGAAAATCAACATGTCACCAACATGGAGAAAATCAAGCAGGGAAAGCTTGATTTTAATTAGGTTAGACCTTATATCATAAATCACAAGTATGGATCAGGAGCTTACTGGTTATCTTCTCTCAAAGGCAACCTAGAACCTAAGATCCTCAATGCTTTGCATCTACATCCTTTCTTTCATTAAAGAGGATAAAAATCACCTTTTGTCTAATTTAAGCTCATCCATTACTTGCAAACCACATTAATCTCCCTATTTTAGGGGAAATTAATTAAAACTAAATCATGTGATTAACTGTCACAATCATAGCCTAATATTGAACAATGGTACCATGACTCTACCCATGGCATGATTCTCATGGTACTTTCTGACCCTTTTATAAGACAAATTACCATGGTTGTTGTCACTTAAACCTCTTTACACCTAATTAACCTTATTGTGGTTATAGTTTTGCCTTCATAAAGGTGAAACCTTTAAGCTTGTATAAGCAAGTCTATGTTAATCAAAAATAAAAAGGAAAAATAAAAGTCATAACCAAAAACAATCATGGGTCATTCCTAGCATTCATAGACTACTCCCTTGAAGGATAATTGATAAAACATATCAAAATTGCTAAAAATAAAGTAGACTACTCTTTTTAAGGACAACTATCAAAAGCATTAAATAAAGCACACAAACTTAGACCAGTCCCTTGAAAGATGGATGAGTAAATCATTTATCAAAGCATATCAATTTCTTGGAAGCTTCCTGCATCGATCAACTTCTCCAACCTTCCCAAGTAACAACAAACTAGCAATTTTTTTTTGAAACCTACAATCAGCTCTCATAACCAAAATAATTTTGAAAGCCACAATCAACTCTCATAAGTAGACTTCCCACATTGATTATTCTACACCTTATATGGCATAGACTTGTTTATATTGACTCTTTGGTAACCTCCTGAAGAGGCATGATAGTCTCATAAGAAGGTTCAATATTCATCCATCTCCCCTTTATACACTATAAGCAAGGGATTTTGAGCTCACTTGACACAATATGATCAAGACACCTTTTTAAAAAACTAATGAATGCCAATGTAAATAATTCAAAGGGATTATATTCCTTAAGCCAATCCAACTTTGGTTTGTTTTTAGTCTTTTCCAAAGAAGAAGCATTGCGCCCTCTTCTTATCCTCTCATAATTGGTTGATATAAACACTTAGATGTTTGTCTCTTGATTATATTATTTTTCACACATTTGGTTTTGTTATTTAACTTACTTTATGTGCTAAAAAATGACCATAATCATAACCAAATCACATAATATCACCATCATATCATGAACAAATGTAGACATCATTAGCATAAACCATATCCATGGACATAATCATTACCATCAACATCATATTAACATCATAACATCCATGAACAATAATCACATAAACCATTTTCATCACATGTATAAATCTAAATGAGGAATCATATACTCATTAAGTTTTAGCATGAACACCATCATCATATCAATGTCATAAACATGATCATCTCAAAATTAAAACATCACATCCATAAACAACATCATCAAGAACCATAATCATAAATGTCATAATCATCATCCTAGTCATCAAAAACATCACATTATCATTATAATCACATGAGATAGCATCAATCCATAACCAATCATCATCATAAACATAAATAAAGAGACATATCATCACATGCCTAGCTAGGTGAGTCCATATCCACATCATCATGAGCATAACCATAATCAATATAACATCATTAATAATCAAACATAAACATCAATACCATGAACCATAAGCCATGAATTGTGAATCTGTAATCATAAATTAACATCATCATGTATACAAAAATATACATATCTCTCTCAAAATATACATCTCACTACATCAACTCATAGGCCGATATCAAAAATCATAGCTGTTGTCCCCAAAAAATGTCACTCATTTTTGGGACAACCTACGGACTATTTTGGCTCTGCACAGACCAAAATTTCTCTCTTCCCTTCTCAAAATTTGTTCTAATTTTTCAAATTCCTCATTTTTCAAGGCTTTCTAAAAAATCTATGAAATCTACAGGCTTGAATCTATGAACTCTGCAGGCTTGAACCTATGGACTCTATAGGCTTGAATCTATAGACTCTGTAGGCTTGAAACTACAGACTCCGTAGGCTCATTTATACAGACTCCATAGGCGAGATTCTATAGACTCTTTCAAGGAACTCAAATCTATGGACTCTGTAGATATGTTTCTATGGACTCAACATGCTTGAAGTTAGCAGGTTCAATAGGTTCAAAGGCTTCTATAGGTGAGTTTGATCAAAAGAACAAGTTTCTAACACTTAGCCATTTCCAGGATTGGTTCAGTGCCTTGGTTCAATCAAAAGAGTTCAATCGACAAATGATAAAAAACAAAGGCTTGAACCATTAAACTTTGAACCACTTTGGTTCAATGGTTCAAAGGGTTCAACAACCAATTGGTTCAATGCACTTGATGCAAAAGATAAAAAAGGAAAAGTCAAAGGATGAATCGATTGAACCATTGAACTATTGAACCAAAGTTGGTTCAATCGGTTAGTTCAAGGGGCTGCCCCAAAGCTAAAGGACCAAGTACCCTTGTAGAGGGCAGTGAGCAAAAGTGGACAAAATTTGGAAACCCCTTAGGAAAATTACTAAGTAAAAGAAGATGAAAGAATTATTTTGGGAAGATTTTTCTTAGAAAAATGTTTAAGGCAAAATTCCTTCAGACTTTTGTCTGAAAGAATTCACTCGAAGAGAAAGTCTGAAGAAATGGAAAAGAATAAATGGCTAAGTAACAAAAACTTTCCTTAAGACATTTTGTCCAAAGGAATTCTTTTAGGCTTTTTGCCTAACGGAAAAAGCCTAGAAGCCAAAAGCCTGCCTGGGAAGTTGAAGCCTCAAGTCCACCCAAAAAATCCCAAAGGATAGGTACCCCTGTAGGGGGCACTTGACAATAGAGAAAGGACCATTTTAAAAGCCTGAAGGGACACCTTCCCTTCAAGATGTTCCAAAGGATGAACAAAGATGCAGAAAGGAACCTTCAAAGACTTAGACAAAAAGGGCTTCAAAGGATGAGCTGAATGAACTGATTGAACCATTGAACCAAAAGCTTCAACCGAGTTCACAGGTTCAAAGGTTCAACCAAAGCTTAGAAAGATAAAGGAAGTAATGATTGAGCGAGACATAGAATGAACTAATGAACTGAAAGAGTTCAAAGTTCAATGGTTCATAGGTTCAAAGGCAGCCTCAGTCAAGGAAAAAGTAGCTAACAGGTGGTTCAATGGACGGTTCAACCAAGGAGCGGGGAAGCGATTGAACCAAGATCTGATGGAACAAAAAATACTGAATGAACCAATGTACCAATGAACTTTCAATGGTTTAACAGGTTCAAAGTTCAACATGGTTCAAGCAGCTGGCGATCATTGACGGTCCCGTGGATGTCAAATTTAAAGGGAATATCTGTGGAAATCCAAATAAAGCACAGAACTTAAAGGAAGAACCAAGCGATTAAATGAAAAGAGAGCCTGAATATTTAAATTACTACAAGGGAGAGAAGATCAATGTGAAGGACCAAAAATATTTTCAAAAGAGTTATTTCTAGTAGGTGAAATAATGGATCAAGTAGACTTAGACTTCTGCATGTACCAAATCAATGATGCAAGCCTATTTTTCTTCCATAAAGTAATGGTGAATTAGATAGCTACACAGATATATCAGGAAAAGGACCAGATAGTCCATACTAAGAAGAGACATAATAGAGGAATGGACACACCATAGTTATGGCAATACACTATTCTCAGCATGGTCCCTCCAGACAGAATTAAAGGTGCATTGAAGACATTGACTACATCATGGGCCTTTTTAAAAAAAACAAGTGCCCAAGTCTTTCTTGGAGTGCTATATATTGTAATCTCTCTTTTTTTACAAAAGAGATATTACCGTTACCAGAAGCAAAACTCTGCCTAAATTGAAAAGTG
Source organism: Torreya grandis (assembly GCA_037957365.1). Classification (NCBI taxonomy): domain Eukaryota; kingdom Viridiplantae; phylum Streptophyta; class Pinopsida; order Cupressales; family Taxaceae; genus Torreya; species Torreya grandis. The sequence continues at coordinate 114,092 of JARHVA010000080.1, read as the reverse complement.
AATATTGAGACTTTGAGCTCAGATTGTAATTTCATATTATTTTATCTAAATGAGAAAGCAAGTTACTTGTAGACTTTGTGCTGTTATAGCTTGTGCTATTTTAGGAAATTGTTCTTATGTCTATTTCCTAGGAGTATTATTTTTTATTTGATCTAACAAGTAGAACTAGCGAAAGTAATCAGGAAGGTGTCCTGAAGTTAGTTGTGAAAGACTTTGTGCTATCTACAGTTGTCTTCAGTATGTGTTTTCTTTTTGTTTTTATGTGAAGGACCTTGGGATGAATTTTTTCCCCCATTTTTCTTTGTATCTCACTCTTGGGCAGTCAAGGTGGAGACTTTGTGCTACATCTTAGATTGTTGGTTACTCTACCCTTTTGTTACTCATCCTACCAGAAAGATTCTTGTTGTTTGCAAGAACAAGCACTTCTGAAAGAAGAGAAGTGCTTTCTATCATTTCACCAAGATTTCTACTATCAAGGAAGGGATCTTGCTCTTGGATAAATGTTACTTCTAAAAGAAGTACCTTCACCAATCACCCAGGATTTCTCCTTTGATCTGTGAGCATCATCTCTGAAAGAAGAGAGATGGAGGTTTATCCTACCCATGTGTGTTATTTTTTGCTTATTTATATAGTATATAGCCTTTGTATATTTAATAGGGAACCTCCCCTTGATGAGAGGAGAGATTTTTCCCCTATTGATGTAGTAAACTTGCACACCAAGATGACCAATCTCCCTATGCTATGGTGATAAGAACTATTTTGCTCACCAGTTAGCTGGTTGAAAAAATATTCACCCAATAATATACATAAACAACTATCGACCTGAACCTTACATTACTACCTATAAAACCTAAGACATTACATTTTACCTCTACATTCAACTATTACACACTTTCAACCATTTAATTACCTTACTCTAAACCTTAACCTTTAATAAACACATCACCAATTACACAACCATTGATGGTTGACTATTCTTATAGTTGACCATCGATGGTGAAATAACCTATGATGGTCACTTACCAACCATTTATGGTTAGATATGACCATCAATGGTCACTGTGGGAGACCATCAATGGAATATCCAAACCCTACCCTCCCAAAGCACCCACCCACACATGATAATCAACATGTAAATTCTTACCTAACACCTATTCTACCCTCCCCAAACCACCCTACCCTCCCAATTTCAAATTCAACCTCAAATTAACCACAACAACTCCAACAAACCCTAAACCTAGGTCAAAATGAAACCAAACTACATCTACGACAAATAATGAATCAACAAACAACCAAATTCAAATATAAATGCATTTACCAAAATCAATCTAATCTATCAATTTTAGAAAAAAACCTTACCTCATTATTTTACCACCATCAAGGAGGAACCCTAGGAATCACTACCTAGCCTCATGCCTTACCACACCCATGCTACATCCTCATCAGTCCACCTCAACAAATCTCAATAATCCAACTCAGATAAGAAACCACTAGAAAATGTTGTCATAATTTTTTCACAAAATGACAAACTCATCTTACCTAATATAAAATTACTCAAATAATAAAATGTGACCCCACATGGTTATTTTATCTCCTCCCTTTTAAGACTGATGCGTAACCATCGACAGTCAAGGTGACCATCAATGATTGACTTTGAAGGTCAACCCTAACCATCGATGGTCAACTATTTGGGTTCTCTCCTTTGAGAAACAACATTTTATACAACTTTTTTCACCCATAACCAAAATAGTACCTACCACATGATATTACCTTTTCTAACAAAAAAAACTACACCACATCATCTTTACCACTGGTCATTTTAGCTTTTCTATCACATACTTTTATAATAACTTTACCTTGGTCCTTTTGACTGCACCAACTACATTTCCATTTTGAATAGTTTTTGAACTTATGCTACCTTAAACTCACCCAACAAATTTTTGTCTTCTCAGGATCACTTCCTACCTCAGATACCCATGAATACACTAACTTTGTCTAAGAAAATTAAGTTTACAAGTATAACCCAACCATCAAATACAATCATGTGGTCAACTTGCCACTTGTACTTCTCATACCAACCTTAATTTTTACCAACTATGGTAACCTAGTTGATGCACGATCTTGGTTATCACACTTCATCCCACTTTGTGCACATGTTTGTGCTTCAGTGCCCAACTTATCAAACACTTCATCACCAACTTAGCCACTCATCAAACCCATACCTAATTTTGTTTTACCTCATATCTTCCTAATTTGAGGGGGAATACCTCCTTCCATGCTTAGGAAAACCTAACATTTGACCTATAATCCATTTTTATTTTGCATCTTGTTGATACAGACTACATAACAAAAAGGGGTAAATGTAAACACCAAAAAACTGCACACTATGGTTGTAAGTGTCAAAACACCCCTAGACCACCTCGAGACCCCTTAGGGACCAACCTTGACCTCTCAACCATAAACCAAACCTAACTTAAGTCAGATTGATCTACTGGCTAATCCATATTTTAACCTAATTTGACATTTGACCCTCTACCATTAATGGTCACCCTAACCATCGATGGTCAGGTTCCACCACCTGAGCCACTAAACTCCCACATCACCCCACCTTGCTTTTTTATATTTATCTTGTGCAAATTATTTCATGTTTTAATTAAATTTAGAAAAGCTAGTTCAACCTCTTACTTGAAAATAAACTTCCACCTCTTATTTGTACCTATAAAAGGAGAGGAGCAGGGGGTAAAAATGATCTGCAGCTATTAAGAGCTTCTTGTATCAGAGTTTATTTTATAGGTCATTTCTTACAATGCTCTAGTGAACCAAAAAATGTGACAGAGATCCAAAGTAATACCATCTATCAGCCAATAACCAAGTACCATTACTCTACTAAAATCACTCTAGACTCCATCAATGAGTTTATCAACCAATCTACCTCAACTATTCTTCAGATCAATAACCAAAAAACTAAGTATCTATTTTTAATCATTTATTTACTTTGTTTCTATTTTGAAATCAACCCAACCCAAACCCATATCTCAAAATTCCATTCTATAACCTCATAAAATCAACCTTTTATTAACCAAACCCAACCCATAGTAATCATCAATGGTCACCCTAACCATCGATGATTTATTCCAACTATCAATAGTTACCCAAACTGTCGATGGTTACCCTAATCATTGATGATCACCCCAATCAATGATGGTTATTATGTGATAAATATAATAGTAAGCTATTTACACCCACCAGACCTCAACTAAATCCAAATTTTTCTCCCTTTACCTAATCACAGAGCCTTAACCTATTTTCTAAACCATACTGGACCTATTTAGAATTAATATTAACCCACTTATTATTATAATTAGTCAATTTCATCTATTAATTTATCAAGCACTTCTTATACTTAATTTCAATACCTTTTATTATTTATGCAAGTACTTTATCTTTCAATTTGTGAACTTAATTATTTAAAAATCATGTATGGATAACCTCTTAGGAAGTGTGTGCTTCCCAAATATATCTCATATTAGGCAATCCACCCAACTATCTATCTAACCAACCATTTCTTTTAGTTCTTTTTTATTTGTAGGTCATTCCTCCCTAGATAAAGAAGAGCTCTCTACAATCATCTAGTTCAATGCATACATAACCAAATAGGTTTTTATACCATACCCTTATCAAGTTTCTTCTCTCTTTATTTCATTAATCACAAGTGAAAATTTACTAAAATAATGTGTTCTCATCTTGGAGCATCAAGGTGATCATCCATACTACTCAGGATAGTGTTTTTGTCTTTTGTTTTTGATTAGCTAGTTTGAGTGGATGTGGGTGATGTTTCCCTTTGGAGATCCCATATGATGAGATCATGGAAATCTATAGGGATGTTAGGAATGTTTTTGATAGTTTTAGGTTGAACAACATCAAAATTGTCTCCATTAAGAAGATCTATGAATCAAGAGGCTTTAATAATTTATTCAATTAATAATTGGTCATGAATAGTGTTGACCATGTGCATTCCTTGGTTTTGGTATTCCTCAAGATTTTCCTATATGATATTTGATGTCGATGGATGATTAGGTAACGGTTTCCTAAAGATGTCAAGTGATTGATTTGGAGGGGTATTTATATTATCCAAATGAAGTTCCCCTCTGTCGATAAGGTTTTGGACCAAGCCTTTAAAGGATTGACACTAGTCTATGTCATGCCTTATCACCTGATGATAGCCACAATTTTTTTATTTATACTAGTTTGGCTTAAGATGGGTGTCATCAATAGGCCTAATAGGGGGAAGTTTAGTGATGGAAACTTGTAGAAGCTTATCTAAAATAGACACATAAGATTCTCCTAAGGGAGTGTATTTTCTGGGGGGAAACCATGTGGGTCCCCCTTTGAGGCTATGTTTGGGATGTGGAAGGACCAGCCTTATTAGGTGTAGATGGAGGTGCTATCTTTAAAAAAATAGAATTTGTATTTCCTTTACATTTTGAGTTATTTCCCCCTTTGGAAGGTTCAAGTTTAAAATTCTTGTTATTTAATTACACCTTTCCTTCTTCCAGGGTGTATCTTTCTAATTTTTGGGCCATGGTAAAGGCTTCATCAAATGTTTTAAATGAAATCAATTGAAGTGTAAATGGAATATGTTTGGTACATTTTATTTTAAACAATTTGGTCAACTCAGGTTTTGGTAGGGAAAATGTTAACTAATCTATAAGACCATGCCATCTAGCTACAAAATTTGTGATAGATTCATCCTCAAATTGCCTAATAACATATAGGTATGTAATAGTGATTTTCTTGGAAATATTGATTAAGAAGTACTATAAGAAGATTTGGGAAAATTTCCCTAAAGAAAATAGAGAGTGCTAAGGAATGGAATAGTACCAATCCAAAACTACCCCAACCAATGACATGGGAAAGGTCCTAAGTAGAAGGGCATCATCGTGAGCTATACAATAACACGCATGTCTAAAGTCCTTAAGGTGTTGCTGAGGATCTTCTTTGTTTTGAAATTTTATAAATATATGAAGTTCCCATTACAATGGATAAGGCTGAATGGGGACATTAAGATTGATTTTTTCATTACAAATTTTCTCATATGAGAGCATATTTTTTTGCCTTGAGGTGGAAGCTTCTAGATTTTCCATCCAATCTATAAGGACACGAATGAGGTTAGGTTGAGAAACATACTGAGGTATAAATCTTAGTTATTATTGTTGGGGTATTGATGTAGGCATCACTTGTGAGTGGGGATACCCCATTGATGTGGCCAAAAGCAGTTGGGAAGTCATCACATACGATGGAAATCAAGGGACACTAGTTTGACTAATGAAGCAGTTAGGAAAAAAATATGAGTGGATTTGTGGTTGAATGAATAAAGGTGGGGGAAGTTGTTATTGTTATAATAAGATGGATATAAATGGTTGTAATGGGATATTATAGCTAAAAAGGCTAAGTGGATGGTAATGGATTTATAGGTACATGGGTGTAAATAGGTGGGAGAGATGTAGGGATTGAGACTAAGTTCTGGGTAGCAGTGATGGAAGTTTAGGTAACTATAAGATTTGTTATCACAATAGTGTGGGTTTTAATAGTATTTGTAGTGGTATTGATTGGGGATTGTGATAATTGGTTAGCCCTAGGTGTTGACCCACTAATGTTGGGAGTAGGAAGGGGGTTTATGGAAGATTCTAATGGTGGTTTCTCGATCGAGGTTATAACTATGATAACTTTATGTTTGATGGTATTAGATTAGTCTAGTGGCATGCAGTAAATAAGAAACCTAGGTAAAGTAATATGAGTGTTTTATGAGGTGAGATAATGATTGAGGGATACTAGATTATTATCAAGAATACTATCAAACTTAAGGTCCTCTTGGGGATAAAATTGGGGAAAATGAGGCTCCCTGAAGGATTCTAGAGTACTAGGTGGACTCAAGGTATTATCCATTGAAGGGTTTGACAATGGAGGTGTATTTGATTGTATTCATGACTGTTGTCACATTAAAAACATGTGATGATAAATAAAATAAATGAAACACACACACATAAAAAGATAAATAAAACATTTTTTTAATTATCTCATTTTAGTGAAGGCACACAAAAAAGTACATATATAATTGATTTATCTTGTCTTAGTGTAAAAAAACAAAACAAGTGTTCCTGATAAATTTGATTTTCTTGATTTTAAGTATTTTGGAAAATGAAGGGAGATTGGCTTAATAAGGGTCCTAAAATATGGCCTGCTAAGGTTGGTTTCAGGTGGTTTAAAGGTGAATTCCTTTATATACCCAAAGGTAAGTGAGGCTTTATTCCATATTGGAAGAAAGTACATGGCCTAGTATTAGGGCCTACACCTAACATCACACACTATAGCATTAAGGGTGTTGGGTGCTTAGCCTTTATACTTCTTGCCAACTTTTTTTATACTCTATCAATACATCGAGTTAGCTTTCCCCTTGGTGATGAAATCCAAGTGGACCTACCTGGGTGGGAAATGTTTTATTTTTTATTTTTAATATGATTTTGGTTTAGTTGTGTGTGATAAAAAGTGTAACTAATGATAATAAGTTACCCTCCTTGTCAGGCTATGTGAG